>JADBJO010002564.1:90000-112500 GCA_016801955.1 Conus betulinus | reverse complement strand
GACGGCTTCCCTCAACACGCTAACAAGACTTTTTCCCACACTTCACCATAGCCAGTGGATCACACGCCTGTCCACACACACAGGACGAGGACACGGGAGGGGAAGAGTAACGGACAGGGGTTAGGAAAAGTGGGATGGAGGTGGACGATGAAAAGTGGGGAAGGGAGGGGGGGGGGGGGGGGGGGGGGGGAGGGGTGGCGGTATGGGAAGGAACCAGGTGGCGATGACAGCCCTTGTGCACGTCAGCATTTCCCCAAGGTCTCTTACCTCGAGGTGGACTCGACTACTGAACACCAACGCATATACGTCTTTCGGTTTGTAGGCAGTTTTGATGCTACACGTTGTCTTCAGAAAGATATGAAATTGTGGGGTGGGGGGGGGGGGGGGGGGGGGGGGGGGGGGGGGGCGGAGATGTCCTACGAAACACTTACTCTTAGAGAATGATTCCCAGATTCAACGCCCATCTTGCGCTGAAGTAAATGAAGATAAGTGATTGCTTGTTCATTTTCGTCGTCCCGAGTGTTTTGCATCTTGCCTGAAGAAGACCTAAGAGGTCGAAACGCGTCGTGTTTTGTCTTGTGAATCGTTTGTCTTCGTTTTCTTGGCGGTTCGCTATTAATTGCATTTGAAATTTCACAATGAAAGAATCAACCTAGAAAACAGTGCGGTGTGACATAAGCCCGCCTCTCAAACCAGTGCACTATGAGGGAACCAAAGGAACTTTTATTCCGATTTCGTCTCACACGTCGATGGCGGCTTTTTGCATTATCATCCTGCGGTGCCAAATGATGACACGCC
The DNA here is from genome assembly GCA_016801955.1 of Conus betulinus. Classification (NCBI taxonomy): domain Eukaryota; kingdom Metazoa; phylum Mollusca; class Gastropoda; order Neogastropoda; family Conidae; genus Conus; species Conus betulinus. Next base: position 111,702 of record JADBJO010002564.1, on the reverse strand, counting down.
CCTCATCGCCGTGGGTATGATGGCGCTCTTTCCGCACAAACACAGATCCCCGACCTTCTGGGAATTCTTCGCCAGTAGTTTCCTCCTTTCTGCCACTCTTTTACTCTGCCTTTTGAAAAAAAAAAATCCCCCTTTTTTTTTTTGCTTCGTGTACCCACATTGTTATCTTTGTTCTGGAATCTCTTTTATGTTTTTTATCTGGTCACAATCTATGACATGCCAGCTTATTTGTTGTGCTCTCAGGCTGGTGACTATGAAGTAAAAATTTGAACATACTGTCCTCAATGGACACTAAGCTGCCCATTTTTGCAGGGTCTTTTTAAATGCATATTTCATCATAGGTAAATGTTTTTCTACAGTTTGTTTTATTTTTTTTTTTTAAACCTGGGATTGAAAACTTTCGGGGAATGCGTGACACTAACAACACAGCCTAGTCCTATCCGTTTAAAGGATGTCAGTAGATCAGCTATCATGTTATTCATTGTTTTTGTCCCTGTTTGCCGTTTTGTGTTTGCTACTTTGTCGGTATGTATACTTTCTTTTTGCCTTTGTGTTGACAACCCTAAGCAGTCCCCGAGCGATCAGCTGATCTATGTTAATAAACGACGGTTTTTGGCCGACAGCAGCTGGCAACCACACGTAACAAGCCCGATGAACACGTCAAATATCAAAAGAACCAGCACTGGCTCTACGGCCTGATGTACAATGTATTTGCGGCCGGATCTCGAGGCAGACGACACCAAAAGGTCAGTGCGATTCAATTCATGGTGCTTTTAGCCCAGCCGACCCCAAAAGTGCAAACACTTCTCCAGATGATCCAGCATGGGTCACTTTGCCATTCCTCTGATAAGTATACTGATCTTCTGGATCTTAAACACCTTCTCCAGTCTTCTCATTTCCCCTGTTTTCAGATGTCCAGCCTGGCTAAATTCAATTCAATTCATTTTTTTTTTTTCTGTCTCATCTTCCGACCCCTCCCCCACCTCCCCTCCAGTAGCCATGTCTCCCACGCTGCTCACTCCGGCCAGCCTTTACACAGCGACAACCACGTTATTCTTGTTGTAGCATAGCACCGGCCGTCCAGAAGTCGTAACCCAAATCACGTTGTCATGAGGAAACCCGCCAGCGAAGGCACTGCTCTGCTGTCGAATCATTTCGGCTGCGTTCAGTGGTGCCTGTTCTGATCCAATCCATGGAAGACACGATCTATTAAGCCCTCCACTGACAACAGTAGTTGTTCAATCGCGGAGCCAGAGTGAGCGAGCGTCCCCTGCCTGACTGCGGCACCACCTCAGTCAAGCGATGACAGGTACCCAAGACTTCGACGCAAACACCATAGACATGGGTGTGGAAAAGGGATCGAAACTGTCGCCAACACGATAGCAGGACATAAAAGACCCACCAAAAAAGTTGAAACTTAGTTCGTTTGTTTGTTTTGATTTTAATGATGATCAACGAGGAAGATAAAGATGGCGCTGTGGAGTTCCACTCTACTCCGCGTTCACAGGACAGGGCTGTACTTTACGCTTCCTGTCGTAAGTTATGTGCACCAGGCCCGAGAGACAGACACCTGCACTGTCGGTCGGAAACTCTTAGCAAGATTGTAGCGATACATGCACTAAGTGGATGAAACTGGACTGCATGTTGCGGCCTTTCCGTCACAGACAATACCCTTTTCACCTGGGACAGAAGTCGGCCTGTGTGGAAAAATCCCATGAACTAAATGCCTCTGATGGAACTCTAGGCCACGACCTCCCAGCCCTCAACGTTAATCACGGCAACACAGTGCGCCACTATTGTGTGTGTGTGTGTGTGTGTGTGTGTGTGTGTGTGTGTGTGTGTGTGTGTGTGTGTGTGTGTGTGTGTGTGTGTGTGATCCCCAGCCAGCCACAAGGCTGCCTCAGTGACTGACTGATATAAAGTATTTCTGAACAAGCGGTCCAATTCGGAAACCAGCACGCGCCGAGTCCAGAGAAGCTCCGAACTTCAAAGCTCGGGAAATTGAAAAAGTAAAGTCTCTTGGGAATAACGAAACAGGCTCCGTGTAGTTAGGGAAATCCCGCAGTAACGTCCTTCAATCAATTCTGACCTGAACATGGACTGGAAGGGATCATGACATGCACACGATTGATCGATTGATTGATTGAGAGAGAGAGAGAGAGAGAGAGAGAGAGAGAGAGAGAGAGAGAGAGAGAGAGAGATTACACACACACGCAAAATTGGATGTACCAGCGTGTATATTATTATTGCTTAAGATCTATGTGGTTCTGTATCTTAGTAATAAAGGTTTTGTGAAGTGTTGACTTTGACCGCAGGTAGCAGAAAAGAATAAGAATTTGGGATAATTCGCACAATTTGGTGTGTGTGTGTGTGTGTGTGTGTGTGTGTGTGTGTGTGTGTGTGTGTGTGTGTGTGTGTGTGTGTGTGTGTGTTGCATGTGTGTGAACAAGTTAAGTCATCAAAGAAAAACGTCATTTGTAAACATAGCAAAAAATGTGTATGTAACTTAAAACTTGATTTATTTAAAAGTTCTTTTAACACTTCAAACGAAATCAAGATCTGAATGCCCGCTAACGCATCAAATATAGATTTTTATGGACGTAGTTTTATGTTGTTTAGTATTAAAAACCAGTACTGTGAGCAGCTAGCTTTATATACCTATCAAAATCATCATACTGGTCATAAAATATTATCTTTCTTTCCTAGCATATCAGGTTTAATTAATGGAAACAAAGGTACCATATGGGAGACCTACCCCGACACGGTAAAGAATTAACGATATATCTGATTTGCAAGTCATTTTCAACACTGCAGTACACTCACGTTATTCAGCCTACGACTTTCAGACAGGTCAAAGGCCATCTCATATCATATTAAGCTATGTTAACGATGGAACTGTGTGGCAGCACCGTGGGATCCAATCATGAAATCCTGCCAGAGGCAGCAAAGACAATCACAGCAGTGTCCAGATGACAACCTGTGCGGAAACAGAGGAAACATCGCCATGAAACACAAGATCGGGCACCTGCGTACACTGGTTTATTCTCCTTCGCTGTACATGCGCGAGACGCTGACGCTGACCCTTACAGCTTATCTGGAATAAAGTGTCCAGGCCATTGACATGAATTGCTACCAAAAGAGATGTCGTGAAATACCACCGCTACGACTTTCAACATTTCATCAGTTCAGAATGCATTCTACGGCAATGGATGGGGCACGGTCCGGAACTGAACCATCCCTCGTTCGCTCACACATTCACTGGGCTGCACAGCCGGCTCGGTCCAGGTTAGATGGACGCTGTAAAGCTGTGTGCAGGGCACGTGACGATGCTCACATTGTGCAGTTGTAATGGGAATATTGACCTTAAGATTCTTTTTCAAGTATTTTTACGTTTTAAGTATGTAAAACTCAAAATGTTCTAGCTTCAGATTGCCATTTTCATATCCAGATTTAGTTGTTTTACCCACAAATACATGGTGTTTAAGTATCTCATTTTCACAAACATTGCTGACACAATACTGAACTTTGTTATGAGATATGTGTTAGACTGTGAACAAGTTTAAAAATAGTATGACTGTAGTGATGGAAAGGGTACATGATCATGAAAATCCCGTGTTCGTGAATAACACGGCATGTTTGTGTCTCAGGGTATTGATTGAAACGCTATGCCACCAGAAGCTGCAGCAACGACATTCAACACGGCGCCAGGCCACAAATCGTGGTATGCAACAACTGTTATATCAACAGTGTAACTGGGAATGCACGTCACACCTTCCAGAATAGGAAATCCATCCACAGAGATCATTAGAAAGAGCGGAATGAGACCAGACACTCAGGTTCATCGAAATAAATGATTCTGATCAAACTCACCGTGCCATTAAAAACCAGAATGAAGTAAGCTCTCATCTACAAAAACCCAGATGTACGCCAGTCTAGCGAGGAGCTTAAGGAAATCCGGCTTCCAGGCCAAAATTTTCGTCATAAAGGTTGGAGCGAGTCGATTTGTAGCCTCGTCCGCCTACGATCTCACGACACAGATTGGGACTTCTGGAAGAGGACCAGAACCCCGAAAAAATGGCAGAGGCAGTTTAAAAAGAGTTCCAGATGGATCTGGTCCAGGAGGAACAAACGCAAAAACTTCATAAGGCTTACATGTCCCAACTTGGAACGGGTCTGCTAGTGATGTGGGTAAGACATCCATCTAAAAAATGAAGCACGCCCTGAGATACCCACCCATCCAAAAGTTCAAATCCCGGCTGCGTCAGGAAAGAAAATCTGGCAGCAGCGGGACACTTCCGAGTCACGACCTGGATGCAGCCTGGCCCCCTGACAGTGGAAGGAGTTCGGGGACACAACTCCTGCCTGAGTGGGTGTGGCTGTGAGGGTTTTCACTGAAGACCTTCCGCTGTCAACTTCTCCCTACAGTTTCTTCCTATCCAACTAGCCCCCTTCCTCCCCCCCCCCTCACTGTCCACAATGACTTCACAGTACTGATACAACAGATGGGAGGAAGCCGCGCTATGAGGTCGCCGCTGCTTGCTCTGTTCAAAATCAAATTCCTCAAATCGTGGGAGGAGAGGTGGGAGGTTGATGGAGGCAGCAGCGGAGAGACGCAGGTTGGGGCGGCAAGCAGTTCAATGTGTGCAATCTGTTGCTCTTTCAACAACATCCTGTCTGCCTCGGGCTACACAAGGTCCATCGATTTGATGACGACGGTTCCCGGGGAAGCCTTGTCCATTGCTCGCGGGATTAGTGTGTAGAGTTACATAAAACCCCCTTGACCTACAGTGTAAAGTTTTATCATGCCACTGTTACATAATACTTGTAGGCCTACTGTGCCTGTGAGCTGTACAGTCTTACATAATACTCATGGGCCTACCGTTCCTGTAAGCGAACTGTATAGTGTTACATAATACTCGTAGACCTACTGTGTTAGTTGCATGTTGCTTGTAGGCTTATAGTATAAATCTGTACTGTGCTAACAGGCCTATTGTGTCAAGTTAAATACTGCCCATAGGTCTATTGCATCAGGGTATACACTGCAGAGCAGCTATATTGTATCAACATGTATACAGCCCATATGCCTGCTGTGTAAGTTTATATAATGCCTGTAGGCCTACTGTTTAAAGCTATATACAACCCTAGGCCTAGTTAAAGTTACGTTATGCCCGTAATCCTACTGTGTTGATATATGGAAAGCCCACAGGCTTACTACATTAAGTAATTGAATGTTCGAAAAGCTTCTACGTAGAGTTTATGTAATACCAAAGGCCCAAGAGTGTAAAAGTGTGTAATGCCTATATAGTCCTGCTGAGTAAAGTTATATCATGCACGTAGGGCTACAGCATGATGTGTAATGTTATTGAATGTCCATTGACCTAACGCATGCGTGTGTAACGTTCCGGTGCCTAGTATGTAAACCTATGTAAATCCCGTATGCTATGTCATTTTATATAGTGTAAAAGCTATGTGATGGCACCTAGTCTACTGTGTAAAGCTGTCTATAGAGTAAAGCTATGCAACGGCACCTAGTCTACTGTGTAAAGCTGTCTATACTGTAAAGCTATGTAACGGCACCTAGTCTACTGTGTAAAATTGTCTATACTGGAAAGCTATGTAACGGCACCTAGTCTACTGTGTAAAGCTGTCTATACTGTAAAGCTACGTCATGGCACCTAGCCTACTGTGTAAAGCTGTCTATACTGTAAAGCTATGTCATGGCACCTAGTCTACTGTGTAAAGCTGTCTATACTGTAAAGCTATGTCACGGCACCTAGTCTACTGTGTAAAGCTGTCTATACTGTAAAGCTACGTCACGGCACCTAGTCTACTGTGTAAAGCTGTCTATACTGTAAAGCTATGTCATGGCACCTAGTCTACTGTGTAAAGCTGCCTATACTGTAAAGCTGTCATGGCACCTAGTCTACTGTGTAAAGCTGCCTATAGTGTAAAGCTATGTAATGGCACCTAGTCTATTGTGTTAAGCCATATAATGCCCCACGGTGTACAATGTAGGTTCTGTAGTGCCCGCAATATCAGCGTGTGCACAAAGATAAAGGACACACACACACACACACACACACACACACACACACACACATTCCGACACACATTATCTTTCCCTCTCAATTTAGTTCACTGTAATGCATCAGACACACACACACACACACACACACACACACACACACACACACACACACACGCGCGCACGCACACACACACACACACCCTAAACTGTGTGACTGAATGTTCAAATGGATTTTTAGGCACATTCTAATTTACGGAAAGAATGTAAAGTATTAATATGACATTTTGACACTAAAACCAATCTCTCTCCCCCCCCCCTCTCCCTCTTCTGTCTGTCTGTCTGTCTGTCTGTCTCTCTCTAAGATACACACACCCAAACTGTGTGATGGAATGTTCAAATAGACTTTAAGCACTTTCTGATTTACGGAAAGAGTGCAAAGTACGGATATGCAGTTTTGACACTAACATCCATCTCACGGAAATAAGAATGCTTTACATTTTACAATTTTCCCACCAATATTTTAAAACTTAATATTTAGGGATCTAGTCGCGAAACACTTGTTTTCCATCTTGTGAATCAGCTGTCTAGAGGACGTAAATCATTTTAAAAATATTTCAGACATTAAAAGAATGCTGGGCTCCATGAGCAAACCAAACAGGGTTTACGAAAAAAAAAAGTGGTGTAACAAAAGGAAAAAAAAATCCACTTTCCATGCTCCTGACCAGTTATCAAACCTTACTTTATCACAGATTAGGCCGGTAAACTACACACAGACAAAACAGACTGACAGAAACAGACACACACAACCCCCCCCCCCCCCCCCACACACACACACACGCGCGCGCGCGCACTCAATCAACTCACCCACGGCAGCTTCGATCTCCCGCAGTGCCAGGTATCGGAACACGTAGAGGACACACACACCACGGAGACCACCTGCAAGCATCACGCACAAGCCACATTAGTGAGATTACAGAGCTCCACCTCAGCCAGCGAATAAAGCCCCCTGCATGCCTAGCGACACTTGCTAAGGATCAGACAGAATACCCCATATTGCCATCACGCATTTCCATTTCATTTTCATCCGAGTTGATTGCTGATTTATCGTTGCTCGCGGAACAGAAACGACAAGTAAACACCACAAAGCCAACACTTCTTGGTACATGTTTAATCGAACTTATGCCACATTCGATATTTTTTACTTTTTACCCAAAACGTAAGCTGCTAAACACTTGCTATGCTATAGAATTAGAGACTGCCATTAGCACGTTGGCTAAAATGTATTATTTTGACTTTTTACAAAAAACATAAGTGGCCAATAATCGCTATGCTATGGAATTAAAGATTGTCATTAGCATGTTGGCTATAATGTGCTATTTTTACTTTTGACAAACAACATAAGCGACTAAATAATCGCTATGCTACAGAATTAAAGACTGTCATTGGCACGTTGGCTATAATGTGTTATTTTTTACTTTTTTACCCAAAACATAAGCAAATAATAATTGCTATACTATAAGATTAAAGACTGTCTTTAGCATACTGGCTATAATATCTTATTTTTGACTTCTACCCAAAACACAAGCTACTAAATAATTGCTATGCTATAAAATGAAGACCGTCATTAGCATGTTTGGCGACAATGTGATGAGAGCGAGGTACCACGCGGAGTTCGGGTGAGCTAGAGGGTTGGTGTGTGTGAAAGGGTGGGTGGCTGGGTGGCTGGGGGGGGGGGGGGGGGGGGGGGGGGGGGGGGGGGGGATGGGAGAATTCGCGGGAGTAGGGGTGAGGGAGGGGTGGGTGTGGAGCACTGGAATGGAGAACCTGTTGAAGTGCATGGTGAGGCTGTTCGGGAAATGCATCGGAGGCACAGGCGACACACTGAAGGCCTTCTACCCACACGTTTCATTTGCACGCGCGCACACACACACACACACACACACACACACACACACACACACACACACACACACACACACACACACACACACACGCAAACACATACACACTCTCTCCTTGTTTCGCGCGGGTGCAGCATGGCTTTGCGTGATAAGAGCATGGAGTCAAGCAGGGTTCTCTGTCTGCCTGCCTGTCTGTCTGTCTCTCCCTGTCTGTCTGTCTGTCTGTCTCTCTCTCTCACACACACACACACACACACACACACACACACACACACACACACACACACACACACACGCACACGTTAATCAGTATAGTTAAAATCCTTCACATGCGGTTTGAGATTATATACCGCATTATTCCCCTCTCCCATCCTCCGCCCTCTTACACAGTTTGCAAACGGGCACACCATCTTTCACACCCGCGCTCAATGTGCGCATGTGAGCTCGTGCTGACAAAAATAAAGTAACAGGGCAAAGACAGGACGGCGAAAAGGGGAATAATTAAATGGAGGGCGGAGGGCGCGCGCGCGACAGACAGTCAGTCAGAGAGAGAGAGAGAGAGAGAGAGAGAGAGAGATGATTTCTTGATAAACAAGCTTTGGTGCGTTAACAATGGTTTGTGAATACCATTCCTACAGTCGTAGATACACTTACAAAAGCAAGCATTACATAAGATGAACAAAATACGCATATATTTTTCAAAATATTCATAATTCCTGAAATTCGAAAAGCTTCATAAAAGTACACTGAAAACTTCCAGTTTCGGTTGTCGCTGAGGACATTAAAAACTGAGAACGTCAATAACAGCTTAAAGACAGACATTGTCTATAATATCTAAAACGATTCATTATCACATCTGACATCCCTGATCTATAATCTTGCATTTTTTTTTTTTCGTCAGTTCCAAATGCCAATACACATCTCGCGGAAAACAGGATATTAAACAATGTGTAGCGCTAAAAAATCCATATGTTTTTAACATTTCACTGATCTGATTCTTGTAATTTTATCATCATTGTTATTATTATCATTTTGTATGTGTGTGTGTGTGTGTGTGTGTGTGTGTGTGTGTGTGTGTGTGTGTGTGTGTGTGTTATGAACAATCTTTCAGCTTTGGCAAAACTTTAATAAACTCATCAAGGGTTTCACGCCTTGATTTATTTAGACAAAAGTGGAACTTTTACAGCAAAAGAAAGAAATGTGTCCTTTAGGAACTCCATTTCCCCCTTTTGATATCTAAACCACATGAGACAGCAAGATTTTACGCGAAATTCTAGGACTTTCCATTCGCAGTCGCAGTAGCTAGTAAAACAAACATCTGAAAGCGGCAGATACAAAATCATTGGGAGCTGTAATATTTACTACAAGGCGTATTTTGTGGGCAAAAAGTAAGAAACGATTCACAACTGACAGCTGTTTATCTAGTTCCGTAATATCAAACATACTCAACGATAGGCTGGATCTGGGAATCGAATTATTTGATGAACACAGCAGGGGTACCAGCTCTAAGGATATGTGTCTCTGTACGCAGTGCAAACAAACAAACAAACGGAAACAACAAGAACAAGAACAACAACAACTCAAACTGAGAATGTACCTAAAGACTTACACAGTTAATCGTTGTATACATATTATCCGGAGCGCTGTACTCGCGGATGTAAATTATTTGAGAGCGACAGAGAGGGGGGGGGGGGGGGGGGGGGGGGGGGGGCGTGGAGGAAGAAAGTGTGGAGGGCTTGGGAGAGGGAGCAAGAGGCGAAGGAGCTGGGGGGTGAGGGGCGAAGAGAGAGAGAGAGAGAGAGAGAGAGAGAGAGAGAGAGAGAGAGAGAGAGAGAGAGAGAGAGAGAGAGAGAGAGAGAGAGAGAAACAGAAAGGTGATGGTGGTGGTGGTCGAGGTATCATTCATTTTTTTCCCGCCATCAAAGATGAAGTGTACTTGAGACGGAAACTGTTCAATTTGTAAACTATATTGTTTAAACATCGTCTTCAATGTTCACTTCCGTCTTCCTCATCAACAGACACTCTACGCATTTCTGACTACGTGATTCTCGGAATTCTGCAAACTTGTTCGGACTGGTAGGGGAAGCGCTCGGACTTCATTTGTTCACAGAGCCGCTTCTGACGCAAGTCATAAAGGGGAGCAAGGCCGAGAGCAAACACAGCCTGCTTCCGCTATTCCAAACATCCATATCATAATGTCTGCTTCCACACGCCCACAGACTGGTTGCTTGCCACGCAAACCTCAACAATCAAACTGCCACGCAAACCTTTACTAATCAAAGCCAGGAGGGGACCAAACAGCCAAAGTACACACGCCCCCCACCTCCCACCCCCGCCTCGCCCCCTCCACCGACCCCAGTCGCCTTCCTTTCATCCCCTACATTGTCCATAACATACACACACACACCACCACCAACACCACCACCACATAAACTAACCCAAGCAGACCACCACCACAACACCACCACCTAAACAACTACGCAGACACAATTTATAAATTCAAAACACCACCCTCACCAAAATCAGTAGTGTGTTTACAGATGACAACGTCACTACCATCACACAATCAAACACAGACCAAAACTCAAAAAAACGCCACCACCTACAACACAAAAATAAACAACATGCAAACACAACATTACATCTTCATCTTCAAAACACCACCACCGCTATCACAAAAACAAAATAAACAAACCAAAAGAAAACCAAGCATACAGAAAGCTATTTCTTAAAAAGCCAGCACTACCACTACATCAGCAACTAGTAATGGCAACTCTACATTACATATACTATTCTAATTATTCTAATTCTAGTACATAGTACTACCGCACAACTTACCAAGGACTAGTAAATAGTACCACCACACCACACAATCACGAAAGAATAAAAAGCACCGCCACACCAAACTTACCAAAGAATAGCAAATAGTACCACCACACCACACAATCACGAAAGAATAAAAAGAAGCACCACCACACCAACTTACCAAGGAATAGTAGGCACACACGGCGCTCCCCGTGCGGGTATTGTTCCAACACAGAAAGCTGGAGATGATGGCCATCTTGAGTCCTGGCGAGGCGACCTACCAACCCTCCAACTGCCTTCTCCGATCCACTGAGCCACTGGCTACACCCTCTGCCACCGGTCCCATCGCAGGAGTGGACAGCTTCCTCCTCGTTAATTGCGGGTGGCCACGATGACAAAATACGGGTGGCCAAGATACAGGGGGCAGGTTGGGTCGAGTGTCCCTTTCGGGTAAGGTCGTGTTGTCAAATGAAACCAACGTGCCGTGACGAGTTCTTTGATGGAGTCGCTCTGGGAGTTTTCGTGTTCGCTCGGGTAAAACTGATCTGTTCTAGTAAGGTTTAGTAAGTTTTCTTGCCTCCTTGTTCTGTATTACGGTCTTGATTGTTTGTTTATTTTCGTGTTACTTCACGGAACAAATGAAATGCTGCAGAGCGGCACAACAGAAAAAAGTCAGGTCTGGATAGATATGGTAGAAGTACTAGCAGCAAAGGCGACGCCCTTATTTATACATGCAATCTCCACGCACAACTTCTGAATAACAAACAACTAAAACGTTTTTATTCCAGCACGTGATCGATAAATCGTCCCTCTTCACTTCCTGGTGGTCATGAACGGTGATTTGTTCGAGGTCTTCGGGGTTATCGGAGTTTTAAGTCGTGATCCAAATCTTACCATAAAAAACCCTCGAGAGAGAGGAGGGAGGAGTGAGCAGATAAGGTGGAGGGGGATGGGCACGGTAACAAAAGGTAGACGGAAGCCTCAGTGAGTCATACAGTGGGAGGAAGGGGGATGTGCGGCTGTGAATGCACTCTATCACTGGCAATAATTTTCGCCCCTTGTCGCATGATGGCACGCACACTTACAACACAACTACTTTTCAGGCCTTTCCCTTATTCAACTCGAATTTTGCCCTCAACGGGTTTCGGGTCCCTCCCAAAGTACTGTAACAAGCTAACAGATCGTGATCCCTTTTAAGTTTGTATGCGCCCCCATTGTCCCGACCCTCAATGACATCACAAGGCGAAGTCGTGTGAGTTTGAAGGGAACGTGACGCGGACAGACGTGACGACGTGACGTGCAGAATGGCGACAGGTCAACAAGCGGCTGGTTCATCAGTCCCTTCGTGTGTTCCAGTCCATTTCAAGCTTTCACGTGATCAGTCAGCAGAAGAAACGGCATCAACACAGCAGGAAACGGCACAGGACATCTGAAAGAAAAAAACATCATAAATCAAACACTGGACAATCTGATCTCACTCAGTCACAAACTCACACTACCCTTCACTTTCATCTCACGCCAGTCACGATAAAAACTCATAGGTTGTCGTCAGTCACAAACTCAAACCACTCATCACTCTCATCTCACACAAGCCACAGTAACACTAACAGACCGTGATCGCAAATGATTTTAACGGTAAACAAAATTTTCTCAAGGAATTCTACACCAACAAACGCTCACCGCTCACAATTGTACTGTTGTGATCATTCAGCATATCACGGTAACTGTCATCATTTAAATTTGAACGGAAACAGTGTATTTTTGCAGAATCACATACGCACGAACTCTCATCAATTATATCACAGCAATCAACTTTCATCTCTCAGAATATAACATTAACAGACTTTGGTCACTCGGAATCTACCAGTAACAAGCGAAGGATTTCATATTAACAAATCATGATCATTCAGATTCTCACGCAACAGACCGTGACCATTCAAAATCACCCTGTAACGAACTATCACCACTCAGACTCTGACAGTAACGGACCATGATCTCTCAGCTTCTTATCTAACGGGCCACGATCACTCACGGAGTCTCATAGTAACAAACTGTTATCACTCGGAACATTTGCAGGCACGGCTGTGGTCACTCCAGAGATTTCAAACCATGCCGTATCATTGTACACAAAAACGCGTTATCTTCGTCTTGAATTTAGATCCCTTCTTCAAGCATATACAGACATGGAGCCACTAAAAGTGAGACAGAGACGCGGTGGAGAGAACGGCAATGCAAACAATAGTTCAAAAAAAAAAAAAAAAAAGGAAACAGATTAACAGATAACATATGATAAAAAAAAAACTAACAAAAAGGAAAACTGAAGGGAGAGGGGTGGGGGGAGAAAGTGTGGGAGGGAGGAGAATAACAGGAAAAAAGGGGGTCTCTGCAAAGGGGGGGGGGGGGGGGGGGGGGGGGGGGGTAGGGGTAAAAAAAAAAAATGCAGCAGTGAGGAAAACTGCGCGAGGGGGAAAGAGGAAGGGGAAATGTGAGGAAAGAATCTTTTTTAACATCTGTACTCGGCACATAAATTATGGTATGACTGGTACCCCCCCCCCCTCCTCTTCCTCCACACACACACACACACACACACACACACACACACTGGCACCCCCTTCTCCTCCACACACACAAATCTCTTCTACCTTTTCCCCCACCCCTCCCCACCCCACCCCTCTTCCCCCTGCTCACATTTTGCTGTCCCCACTCCTCGCTCTCCCAACCCCAACCCCCTGTTCTTCCCCTCCTCCCCTTCATCCATCCACCCCCCGCCCTACCTCCCCCATGTCCTCACGTACTTCCTGTCCCCCCTCCTTCCCTCACTCCCTTCCCTCCTCGCCACCCCTTCCTCTACCCCTTTGCCCTAGACCTGCTTAGAAATCATCGAAAAAAAAAAATGAAATAAAAATGTGTTAGGACCCGGACCTTTGTGTCTTCAGTCTAACGCCCTCCCAGCACAGCAAGTCTGGCGGACATAACACAGTGTTTTCCTACCTGTATAACCAAAGGGAGAGGCAATTTTCACTCTCCCGGAGTCCCGACACGCTTCGTTTCGCCGTATGTCGCATTACAAATGAGAAATAGCGCAACTAATGTGAGCACTTTTTAGCACGACAGCGATTGCTCTTGGTCGGCAGAATGTGGCAATGCGTCACCATTTCAAATTTGGAGAAGATCAAGCGAAAGTATGGATCCGTATAACCAACAAGACGGACTGCTGTGAACATAGACTGACAGACGGAACGCGCTTTGTAGAGCGTACATCAGTTGATGTGACCTATGTGCTGTTTGGAACAAGCCTGATTGTTACCTCACCATACTTATTACATCCATGCCAACCTCTGTTCACGCGCGTACAATGATATGATGTAAAAGCATAAAAAAAAAAACGTATTCACCACGTCTATTCTAACGTTGATATGTTATATCCGATTATCACTTTGACCCTCGCTTTATTGCTTATGATGTGGGTGACACTTCAAATGAATTTCATCGCAATACTAAGGCGAGGGTAACAGTGATAATCTCATACATGTTTGAATAATAAATAAATTTTGTGTTATTACATTAGTACACATAGAGGTGGTTATGTATGTGAAAAATGTGCCGAGGTAACAATCAGACTTGCCCCAGATACTATAGCAAACAACAGAAAACCGTTTCACTGAACCTGCTTTTCCGTTGTTCAAGTGACAAGATCATACCAAGATCACGAGTGGAACTTCTCAATAAACAGACACAATAGAAAAAGAATAAAGTAATGTATGTGGAACACACATAAATTAAAACAATCCCCGCACACGATGGGTTGAGAATTAGTCAATAAAAATTATTGCCTTAGAAATTCCCATCTCTTTCAGGCGAAAAACGGTGTTGAAAGGAATACACTATGTTTTTCACGGCTATCAACACATTTAATGAAAACAAATGGAAAAATACATCTAGTTCCGTGGACTGTAGATTTGGTCTGGCAAAACCACTCCAATTTTACTTTCAGAACTAGCCAGTGAGCCGATCGCACACGCTCGAACCACAGGACGTAATTCAATTGTCTACGCACAACCTTACGTAAATCTCGGTCAATGACGCACCTCGGTGTAAAATCTGTCATCACCGGCTTCCTCACAGTAACACGCAATTATCGCTAAGAATCTGACAGAAACTGGCCGCGAACACCCATAAACTCCCACCAACAGATTGTGATCACTCAGACCCATATACAACTGGTTGTGATCACTAATCATTTCATCGTTAATACAATTTCATCGTTCAGAATCTTACAGTGCATATTCTGGCTGCATAGTCATTCTAACTCGCATTAACAGAATCTCATCACTCGCTGTATAGTCATTCTAACTCGCATTAACAGAATCTCATCACTCGCTGTATAGTCATTCTAACTCGCATCAACAGAATCTCACCACTCGCTGTATAGTCATTCTAACTCGCATCAACAGAATCTCACCACTCGCTGTATAGTCATTCTAACTCGCATCAACAGAATCTCACCACTCGCTGTACAGTCATTCTAACTCGCATCAACAGAATCTCACCACTCGGTGTACAGTCATTCTAACTCGCATCAACAGAATCTCACCACTCGCTGTACAGTCATTCTAACTCGCATCAATAGAATCTCACCACTCACTGTACAGTCATTCTAACTCGCACACTCGCTGTACAGTCATTTTAACTCGCATCAACAGAATCTCATCACTCGCTGTACAGTCATTCTAACTCGCACACTCGCTGTACAGTCATTTTAACTCGCATCAACAGAATCTCATCACTCACGCCAACAGAGCAAAAAAAAAACGCGGGGTGTGGGGATGGGGGGAACACTTCTTACACAACTCGGAAATCTTGTAACTACAATCAGTCCAGATTCATAGATCGCACCTCGCACAACTTCACCACAGAGGGCTACGGCAGTGACGATGATGAAATTATGATGCCGACGACAACGGAGCCAACGGTTGGCAGGACGTTGATCTATTTGCAGGGGCAGTTAACAGAGCGGAGTGAAGAAAACAGGGCTACATCTAAATCTGGCCGCCACTGCAAGCCAGCCGTGTCACACCCTCCTCACTCACCTACGAACGGCACACACACACACGCATACACACACGCACGCACGCGCACACACACACACACACATACACACACAAACGCACACACGCACACGCACGCACGCACGCACACACACACACACACACACACACACACACACACACACACACACACACACACACACACATACACGCATACACACACATGCGCGCACGCACACGCTGTCGTTATTCACTTCATTGTTCACCTGCCTCAGCAGTGCGAACCTTCCATGTCACGTCAGTCAAACCTGTGAGGCAAGCTAACGGATCAATACTGTTCATTTCACTCCCCCCCCCCCCTTTTGCTTTTTTTTCCTTCATTTATTTTTCATATCCCACATCCCTCCCCTGCCCTCCCCCCCCCCCCCCCTTCTTCTATTGTTTGTGAGGCGGAGAGGTGGCGTTGGAAGAGTGGGTTGGAAGAGTGGGAATGGGGAAGGGGGACGGGGAGGGGAGGAGGACATGCGGGAAAGGAACGCGTGCGTGTTTTGTGTTTCTGAGCATTTCATGCGCAGGCAGGTGCATGAGCGCACACCAATCTCTCTCTCTCTCTCTCTCTCTCTCTCTCTCTCTCTGTGTCCAGACCAGCAATTCAGCCTCAACGAAGCCGGGCAAATGCTGCAAGCGGCATCGTTTCGCCTGACCAGCTTTCCATCGTGCCATCGTTGGCATAAATTTTGAAACGGCTGGTTAACAAACCCCATTTAGAAGTCAGGTTGGCGCGGAGAGAGAGAGAGAGAGAGAGAGAGAGAGAGAGAGAGAGAGAGAGAGAGAGAGAGAGAGAAGGTTTATATCAGACTAAAGCTAAGCTATCTTCTTGCCACCCGACAAGTTAAGGAGGTATATTTGATGTCTGAACGAGACATATGAGCTAGGATTTAATCCACATTAGGTAATAGAATTATCACCAACCGCACACTTGAGAACTCATAACTTGCCGTTGAAATTGTTTATTTCAAACGTCAGAATATTTTCCCCGGAAAAAAAAAAATAGTATATTTTGAAGAATCTTTTACTTGCTAGTAACAGTTTCTTGGCCGACAATAACTGAAGGCTTCCATCCCGTCAGTAGATATGCATTAAAACATGACTAAAGTTAACTATCAGAGCATTAACATTCTGAAACTTCCAGAGACAAAACCCATTGTCGTTGTTCCCATATTTGAAAGAAGGCCAGTCCCTTACGTAAAAACAGCAAACTGGACCAAAACCAATCGCTAGCTTTCACATTAAATGTGTACACACCATACAGCACTGTCAGTATAGGCGTATTTATCAGTACAATGGACTGCAAAGTATATTTCACTATAAAATAGTGCTCAAAATACACTAAGAACATATTATGGCACACATCCGCTCTCTCTCTCTCTCTCTCTCTCTCTCTGTGAATCTCTCTTTCTCTCTCTCTCTGTGTGAATCACACACACACACACACACACACACACACACACACACACAGAGCCGACACCTGCCACACCTGCATTAATGTGATGCTCAGAACTGACCCCGGAAAAGTCGCCGCCAAGTCAATCGCCACAGGGTGGTTAGAACCCTCGTTAATCACAGCCAATTACTAGCACCCGAAACTAAGCAGCATAACCCGTCCAAGCGAAGTCACCGAAATTCTCCCCCCAGGGAGTGATTTGGTCCGAGCGGAGACCGTATGTTTCAGTGCATTTCCCTGTGCAATCTCTGGTTGGAATCATTCCCACCAGTCACTGTAGACCACCACTACCATCCGTCTGTCTGATTGATGATCGTAAGTGTTCAGACTTCTGCCCTTTACAGCACATGGGTGTTGTCAGTTGCTTCTGTCCTCCAGTGCATTCGCTCACACGGGGGGGAAATTCGTGAGAATAACCAAAACATTAACGAACATCTATTGGGAGGAGGGGGAGGGGAAGATGGGAGAGTGAGAGAGAGAGAAGTGGGTGGGTGGGAAGGTAGAGTGACAGAGACAGAGAGAGAGAGAGGGGGGGGGGGGGGGGGAGGGGGGGGAGGCACACATACACACACACACGCACACACACTCTCTCTCTCTCTCACAAAAAGAACTAGAGATAAAGAGAGAAAGAGAGGGTGTCCGCCTACAGAACAAACGCGAGTCACAAAGGTATGCGTGGCAAGCACCACCGAACAACAAAGCCCTTTATAAATGTGACGTATTTTCCTCAACAAAAGACACACACACACACACACACACACACAAACAAAGGAAACTAAGATCATCACAGCGAGCAAGCACTGGGACAAGTTTCTTCAAACTAGCAAGTCCTGTTCGCAGGGAGAAACTGTATACCCTGGTATAGTCATAGCACACTCCTTCAAGAATAAGACTACGCAGCAGCAAAACAAAACAAAACAAAACAAAACAAAAACAAACAAAAAACATGCGGACGGAAACGTTTTGAAAGAAACCGGTATTTACGTACTGTGTAGGTTTCTATTAATTTCTGCTGGTTTGGTGGTACTGAATTGGAACAACCCCCACCCCGCCCCACCCCCACCCCCTCCTGCCGCCCCGCGCGCCTCCGCCCTCCCTTCCTTACTCACCCGACTCTCTTGATTTCGTTGTGATAGGAAAACAGACTTCCAGGCGTGCACACATGCACCTCAGTCTCTTTGCCTCCACAATCTGCCTGTTCTTTCTTTTTCTTTGCACACAGAGTAAGAGGTGTGTGTGTGTGTGTGTGTGTGTGTGTGTGTAAATAATGCAGGAAGGTGAAAAGGGTTGGGTAAGAATGGCTGGTATCGCACTTATGAGCAAAGTGACGGAAAAGTCAACATTTTTAACACACACAGCAGAGAGAGAGAGAGAGAGAGAGAGAGAGAGAGAGAGAGAGAGAGAGAGAGAGAGAGAGAGAGAGCAAAGTCGATGAAGGAAGAAGTTAAACACCATACATTCGGTTTGAAAAAAAAAAACACTCTAGAATTATAAAACAAATAATTAAAAAAAACCCCAGACAATTCATGTTGCTTACAGCCCAGTCGACCGGAAACAGCCATATCTGGACCGTAAACAACAACAACAACAACAACAAACACAACACACACACACACACACACACACACACACACACACACACACACACACACAGCCCTTTAACAACATCTGTCAAAACACAAAGAACAATTTAACAAATAGAATTAAGAAAAAAAAAATGAAGTTAAACCGAAGCTAGCCACTGGGGTAGCTAGCGAGCAACCCATTGTACTGACGTGACTGCGCGGATAACGACATAAAAGGTAACCCTGGGCTTGACAGTGATTCAGACGTGATGATGACTAACCCGCCCCAGTCAGTAATCACACTGTGACGGAAAGGTGTGCGCAGGAATAGCATGAACGCAACAACAACGACGACGACGACCAAGACGAACCCGGAGACTTCAGTGATTTTTTTTTCTTTCCCCCTCTTGCACGCTCGTTAAACCGGTTGCTGGGTTTTCGTCGTCATGGCGACAGAGCATCGCCATTACTTGTCTTTCAGAGTTGATGCGAGAGAGAGAGAGAGAGAGAGAGAGAGAGAAACGGGAAAAGAGGTGTGGGGGTAGTAGTGGACAGATGTAGAAAGAGAAGCGCTGCAGTTTCATTACACACACACACACACACACACAGACAGACAGACAGACAGAGACAGAGACAGAGAGAGAGGCTGAGTGACACAAAAAAAGGGCGAGCACAGAAATTCAATCATATCGATCAATCAAGATACCGCTTGTTTGCACACGTAGTGCGTCCCTTTCCTCCCCCCCCGTCCCTTCCCTTTCTCCACCCACTCACACATACCCGGCAGAAACCATATCGTAAAGGGTCTGACCTCTGTTGGAACAGGCCTCGGGGGCCCAGTGTTCGACTCCCGGGTGTGACAGCACTGTGACACACTGAGCCGGCACAAAGGAATTCCCAGTCACGAACAAGGAGAAACTTTACGGCTGGCCGACGAACCGATTGGCCCATCACTATCAATGGGGGTGGGTGGAGAAGGCGACGGGAGAGAGGGGGCAGGTGGTCGTGGGTGGGTGGGGGAACCGCTGGAAGGGAAGCGCAGGAGGGAAAGAATGAGGGGGTGGAGGGGGGGTGGGGGTGGGGAGGGGGAGGAGAAGGGAGCGGCACACGAGCTCTTTGCTGGCTTTGGAGAAAGAAACAGAAAAGAAAACCGAAACAGGATTGCTCTCGTTGCCAGTTTCTCTCTCTCTCTCTCTCTCTGTGTGTGTGTGTGTGTGTGTGTGTGTGTGTGTGCTGCGCGCGCGCGCGCCTCGTTGACATGGTCATCATGTAGTCTGAAAGAGGGAACAAACATGGCAGTCAAAAGGCTCTGGTGTCGATGTACTTTCTGCCTGGTATGACTTTAACACTGGTTTTGGGTTATAAAGGACATATTTTGCCTCTCGCTGTTTGTTGTAACTTGACCAAGCCTTTCAGTTTCCAAGTCTCCACAGTGATCGATCTTGGTCTGTCCGTTTTGCTTCCCCACGGAACATTCCAGCCGCTGTCAACTCATTTTCCAGGGTCCTTCGCCATGTTTGTTAATAACAATCCTTTTTCTTTTTAGGGGGTGGGGGATAGGATTTGGGTGAGGGGTGGGGGGTGGGGGGGGGGGGAGTTCCAGTCCAAAGCATGTCGTGCAATGTCGTTAGGACTTCTATTCAGGGCGTGTCCAATCCATTTCCACTTTCGGATTCTGATGGTCTCCCCTGCTGGTCTGTGAGTGGGTTTGCCGCGCAGTTCTTTGAGAATTTTTTCACCATCCAGCTGATATGGTGTATTTCTCGCATGCAGGTGTTTGATTAAGACCTGCAGCTTGCGTTCCAGCCCTTTGGTGAGTTTCAAAGTGTCCGAGCTAGTCCGAGTTTCATTTACTGTTGTCAGTACAGTGTAACGTTTGTCAGGATCCTGTTCCACGAACCTTGAACAATGTACCGACGCACACTCCGAACTTTATTTGGGTCAAGAATAGTTTGAGCATAGGGACGCTGATGAGAATGATAAAGACTACGATGGTGATGACTGTTGTCGCAAATCATATACCTGAGTTTCAAGCCGCAGTCATCATCCTAGAAGTCTGTTATAATGCTGTCAATGATGCACGCACTATAATCTGTAAACTGCATCCGAGTTGTCAACACCCACTAACGTGATGTGTCAAACAGGGACAGCCATCCTAGATGAGAAAAGGGGAAGAACCTCTCTAACACGCCAACGACACCACCAGAACGACATTATATCAAGATGGATAGCTGATATATCCACGTTTATATCGGCTCCAGATAGGATTCGAACTTGCAACCTTTGACTGTTAACTCGGTGCCCCACCACTGTGCCAACTAGACACCCTAGAACCAACTGTCAGACAAGCATGTGGCATGTTATATTTGATAACCCACACACCGACAGGACGCAGGAGTGACGGCTGAGTGTCGGCATCGACAGATGGCAGATAATGCGTAGGAAGTCGTCTTCTTTCCCGCGTCAGTTCCTGCCTGCGGGTGCCTGTAATTTTCTGCGAACCCTGTTCACGTAGTCCGCAGACGCCACTGCTGTAGATGTAAAACCCCTCTGCTCGGTTGGTTCAGTGGTAGACCATCCATTCGCTGTCTGAGGTTGCGAGTTCGATTCCCACTTTCGCCCATAACAACAACAAGAACACACACACACACACACACACACACACACACACACACACACACACACACCGTGTCCAACTCCACACGTCAATCTTTGTGCAAGCGGAAAAGCCTCGGAAACTAAGCTGACAGTTGGTGTGACCTTATCATTAAACTCTGTTTACTCGCTTTCAAATTTTCCTATTCAAAATTTCCTTGTACATGTCTCAATCGCGTTTCCTGAATTGTAATAA
>JADBJO010002564.1:77500-80000 GCA_016801955.1 Conus betulinus | reverse complement strand
ATCACTGACTAGCCGCTCTTTGCTGACGATATTGGTTAGCCCTGATCTGCTAGTGACAATGACTAGCTGCACCTTGCGAACGGCACCTAAGGGCTGCTTTCTGCCGCCGGTATCGATTAGTTACCATTCTTTGTATACAATGTTGGCTGCCTGATGTTTGTTCATGGTTTTCACTTGCCGCTCTTGAATTAGTAGCATTGACAGTCACTCTGTCAACAGCACGGACTTGTAAGTATTTTGCTAATGGCACTGACAAGCCTCTCTTTGCTGACAGCATTGACGAGTACCCTTTGCCAACAACACTGACCAGCCACTCGTTGCTGAAAACATCGAGAGTATTCTTTGCCAGCACTCCCTGCTATAGACACTGACCAGTCGTTCTTCGCAAGCAACACTGATACAGCCGCTCTTTGCTATCTGATCTAAGACTTTACAGAACAAAGATTTTTAACAAAATTTCTGGTGTGTTTTAGGTGTATTTTAAAGGGTTGTGTCAATGAGTTTCTCATTTTCATTTCTTAAATATGACTTGCGAGTTGACTTCAATGCGGTGACATCCCGGATATGGCCGTTTGCGTACCGTTACCGATACCTTTGCCAACAACGCTTAGTGGACGCTCTTGGTCTTTGCTGATGACACTGACTAGCCGGTCTTCGCAAACAGCATTGACAAGCCACTCTCTGATAACGGTATGACTATCATTACTATTATCATTATTATCATTATCTTCTCCTCCTGAAAGCTTTTTTCCTCCTCTCTTCAGTTCCATTCCGTAGTTTAAGTTTTCTACCCAGTCATCATTTTTGTACCCAGATCCACAAGATAAAGTGACTGTTCGTCTTTTGTTTCCATTGTTTTGAAAGTTGTTAATCCTGCCTGAAGAAGACCCAACAGGTCGAAACGCATTGTGTCTGCTTTGTAATTTTGTTCTTACTTCGTTGGCGGTTCAGTTATTTCATTTTTTTTTTTCTGGCGGTTCAGTTATTTCATATATCTATCTATCTATCTATCTATATATATATATATATACACATATATATATATATATATTCTTTTTTGTTGCGGTTTCAGTTATTTCATATTTTGTTGGCAGTTCAGTTATTTCATTTTTTTGTTTTTATGTTTCTATTCAAGCCTGCAATCACTCCACTTCGAAACCAAGCTGCACTGAGAAGCCACTCGTTGATTACGGCACTGTCTAAACCACTTTGTGATAACTGCACTGAGAAGCCGCTCGTTGATAACACTTCTGGCAAGCCATTTTTAGACAACGCCATTGACTTGCCAGTCTTTGACAACGGCCTTGACTTGCAAATTCTAATAACGGCCTTGACTCGCCAATCTTTGATAACGGCACTGACATGCAACTCTTTTTTTTTTCAAACAGCACTGACTTGACACTTTTTGACTGGGGCATCGACTTGCCAGTCTTTGATAACGGCAATCACTTGCAAATCTTTTGATTTCAACACGGATTTTTAAATTTTTTATACCGGCTTATCTTGCCTGTCTGTGATAACGGCACTGACTTGTCCGTCTTCGATAACGCACCAACTGGCCACGTGACTTTCTGATGACGGCACTGACTTGTCGCTCTCTTTTGTAACGGCACTGTCTTCAGTTTCCGTTTTTGTTTTTTTGTTTTTTTTTGTTTTTTTAATGACGACATTGACCAGCCACTCTGATAACAGCCTTGACTTGGCAATCTTTGATAACGGCACTGACTTAGTCACTCTTTGATAACAGCACTGACTCGCCAATGTTTGATTACGGCGTTAACTAGACACTCAGTGATGACGTCATTTGTTAGATGGCACTGACCAGCTGCTCTTTCCTCCAGTACTGACAAGCCACCTTCTACGACACTATTGACTTGCCTCCGTTTGTTAACGGCGCCAACAAGTCGACTTTTTATAACGGCACTGACGAGACTGCCGCCTTTCTGACTGGGAAATTAGTCGGTCTTTCGTTTCTCTCGTTTCTTGCGTCGCGTCGTGCAGTGTATTTTTGCTGCTTGGCTAAGCACCGACATAATAATTACTTCTCGTCCCTCCGTTGACAAGCACTGTGTTGAGCAGTTTTTACGCCGTTGTGGATATCCGACGTGCCTTCTTGCCTCGTGGCATTATGCGCAATGCTGCACTCGAGCATGGCTAACATATTTTACATTCCTCTGATCTCTCTCTCTCTCTCTCTCTCCCTCCTTCCCACGCGCGCGCACACACACACACACACACACACACACACACACACACACACACACACATGCGCGCGCGCACGCACACACAAACACACACATTTCACACCAATCGATTCCTCCCCACCCCCAACCCCGATTTGTGACTCTCCAAAACCGTTTCAAGTCCATCTTTTCGTGGAATTCCAAATACGTACCTCCGTAGTAACAGGCTAAGACCGTCTTCCTACCCCTCAGCCAGACACACACACGCACGCACATACGTACACACGCACGCACGCACACACACAAACACACACACG
>JADBJO010002564.1:62500-75000 GCA_016801955.1 Conus betulinus | reverse complement strand
AAACGACAAGGTGGCATACGACACGACGTCATAATCATACAGAAACTCACAATATCAGGTGTGTTTTCACTGCTGAATTGAAGCCGCTAAAACCACCGTGAACGATCGGCACGATGGTGTCCGACTTACCCCCACACAGTTCAAAAATCTTTACCTGCGTACGAATCCCGTTTCCGTCGAGCAAGTGGCGGACACCTACACTGTCAACCGCGTGTCGAGTCGAAGTCAGCCGCTTATTACTCTCAGTCTGGCTGTCTGCTTGACTGCTGTCGATTCACTCTCACTTGACGTCAAGCCAGATTCAAGAAGTCCGGCCCAGGTGATTCGCTGGTGGTATTAATTAGCGCTGGTCGACATCAGCGCGCCATATCTAAGTGACTGAAAACAGCGTCACGACCAAGGCTGATAGCAGCTGCTACTCTCATTGATTTTTGCTTGTCGTCTGCTCGCAAACCAACGAGACTTTGGGTTTGTGTACGCCGCGTTTGTCGGTGACGTCGTCTGGCGAGCCGAGTCTACTGGTTAAAGCTATCCCAGCAATGTGGCTTGTTCCTGCCGGGAGAAAAAAACTCGATAGGCACATAACACAACTATGTCGGAAGCTTTTCTCTGAGGCCAGGGCTAAAAAAAATGGTTGGACCTCGCAACCAATGCCTTGTGTTTGTTTTGTGAGTCATATGACCCCCAAGAAACGATTATTCACAAAGAGAGGTTAAGTTAGCGAGGGGTTTCGTCGCGACACAACTGCACGTCGGCAATTGGTGAGACTTACGTCCTATTAGCCGAGGCTTATAGGGACAAGTCGAGCGCAGATGACGGGCGACAGCAAGTCAGTTTTCTGTGGTTAATTAAGGCGTTCTCATTCATCTAATGTGTCTTTTCCGAAACCAACCATTCTGATTTTTCCGACATAGTCCTAGTTTAGAAGCCCCACTTCGTGTCAGTCTCATTAATTTGCGCCTGCATGAAGAGATGCTCTTTTGTTTCTGAGAGCGCCAGTCAGTGACGTCAGTACAAACGGGGCCTCTAAACTAGGACTTAGAGGTATCCTCCCTTCTTTCATTCATATACTTTAGTTGAGAAAACTAGCATCTGGTTAAAAAAAAAAAAAAAAGTCCAGAAGGCAGTCCAGTTAGACTGGCGGGGGCTGTGGGCAAGGTGGGAAAACCATCCCCCAGAAAGTCTCAGCTGGAGTAAATTGTGGCACGTGGCACTTCTCAGGACCAGCTTCATCCTCACATGTGTATATGACCTCCTGTCCTGAAATTCTAAGCTGAAATGGGGGAAAGTAACATGTTCGTAAGTGTCCACACGGTCAGACCAGACAAAACTGTGGAACGTATCCTGAGTTCATTCAAAGCAACCCCAACCCAGGGAAGGTAGGCCTACACATGGAGACACAACCAAGCACTTTAGGATATTACATGTGTGGATAGTAACGCGAAAGAAAATAATACACCACGAGAGAAACCCCAGCAACGACGTTCTACAACGCAGGAGGACACAGACAAGGTCTGGACAAAACACGACGCGTTTCGGCCTCTAAAGTCTTCTTCAGGCAAGATACAAAACACTCAGGATAATGAAAATGGACTAGTAATCACTTATCTTCATCCACTTCGGTGCAAGGTAGGCGTTGAATCCTGAGTGTTTTGTATCTTGCCTGAAGAAGACCTAAGATGATGTTCGAAACGCATCGTGTTTTGTCCGGTGATTCGTTTGTCTGCGTTTTTTTTTGGCGGTACGCTGTCACTAACATCTAAAATGTGTTTAGATTTCCGCCTGCAGTGGCCTCACTTTGCAACATGGACGTTCTGAGTCACATGATTCATTATGAAAGAAGAATGGAGCACGCTCACATCTACAAGACAGAGAAGTATGCTAGTCTAACCAGCAACTTAAACATATCTGTCTTCCAGGCCAAAGCCCTCTGCATAGAGATTTGAGTAAGGAAGATTGTAGGCTCATCAGCTTATGTTCTCATGAAACAAGTCCTGGATTTCTGGTAAGAAGACGGTATCCCATAGGCAATGGCAGGAGAGTTGTAAATGGACCTAGTCGAGAAGAAACAGAAGTGAACTTCACTAGGTTTAAATTCCACCTTAGAATAATGATGTGGGTATGACTTTTGTCTTTAAATTTAAAAAAAAAAAAAGGGCAACGCCTTGAAACGATCACATAAGTTCAACTTTATCATCACTAAGTTGCAGCTTATTGAGTATTGAGTGTCATCCAGTTCTTCAAGTCAACAATGCTGTGAATTACTTGTGTCCGAGACATCAGAGCGTCAGTTTCAGCTGTGGAGGCCGGCTAATGAAGTTGAGCTTCATCAGCAAAGCGCTCATGTAACATCGTATGACGACAGATGCCACAGAAGATGATCAGACGCAGAAGCCGCACAGAATGCAAGGGGGGGGGGGGGGGGGGGGGGGGGGGGGGGGGGGGGGGGGTGTGGAGGGGAGAGAGGGGCTGGAATTTCGAAACTATGGCCACGTTTGTATGCTGATTGGTGAGATATAGCAGGTGATGTTGTTTACGTGAGATAAGAGCTGAGACAGAACAACTTTTTTTTTTTTTTTGTTGTTGTTGTTGTGACAATTTTGACAACAAAACAACAAACACAGAAAACCCAACAAATTTCAGATTAAGTTGATTTTTTTTTTTCAAGCAATTGTGATCCGAAGATTTATTTTTTTTTTTTTTTTTGCTTTGTTTTTTGGAAGAGTGTAATACGGGTTTGAAGAATTTGGGATATAGCTACGTAGTAAGGAGGAATAGGTAATACAGAGCAGAAGAATATTCTAACAAACTGTTGACTGATATTGGAACAGCTTTTGCTGCTTCTCGCTGTGAGTGCCGTATGTTACCTTTTATATTTAAAGTGAAGAGGGGAAATTAAAAAAAAAATGGTTCGGCTGGGGGTCGAACCCAGGACCTCTCGCGTGTGAGGCGAGCGTGATAACCACTACACTACCGAACCGTCGCTAACAATGAGAGTTGTAAATATATATATATTATACCTAAATCCTGTTTCCTCCTCCATTCTTTGGAAACTGCGGAACGGAGATACAGAATGGCATGACACAGAACCTAAATAAAAACATATATAGTCAATGAATACTACGTAAAATAGTTGCTACGTAAGTTAGCCAGCTGTAGCTCGACAAAACTGAAGCCGTAGGCCTCACGGGACAAACCCACCCACCAGTTAAAGGGAAAGGACTGTGTTAATTCTTGTAAATACGAAACTGTGTCTGTAACAGGAAGTGAACATCAGCTTTTTCGGTGAAGGTGCCCTCGGACTCGCGATTCGTCTCTTGAGCTTGTGCACACCGGTCACCAGAGACAACATACCCTAAAACCATGTCGACATTCTGGAGACAAGTTGGTCTGAAGTATGTATTGTATACACACCAAAAATCTAAACATCAAGAGCTGTCATTTTTAAAAGAGAAAGTCAAATGAAATTGTTCGCTTCTGCAAAGTTATTAAAAGTGATTCGGTCGGTATAACTGGACAGTGGTCTGCTAATGCCGAGTCGGAATGCCCAGTATTGAAGCCGTTAGTCAGTTTTGTACGAAGACGCTTGTCCAGTTGATTATGAATGTGATCGTTGAAAGCCATGCATATGACTGAGTAATAATAAGGTTTATCGATGTAGACTATACAGTGTGAAGGTCACTGTGATCATGCCTGCAGATTCTTTTTGAACTCCCAGAGAGTCGTATCCCTTTTTTTTTTTTACAGTCCATCTTGCCTACCCAAGTAGCAGTACCATACTCACACACACACCCTTGCCCTCACTCTCCCCACCTCACACACACACCCTTGCCCATACTTTCCCCTCCTCACACTCACCCTTGCCCTCATTCTCCCCGCCAGTCTCATTGCACCTGTCCACCCCACAGTATCTCCAACCTGCTGACCTGTTCAAAGACGACTGGGCAGCGTTAGATAATATACTCATGTCTCGCCTCTGGATCAGGCTGTGTGCCCTTGGTCAATGTAACACGGGTTTACTTTGATTAGTTTTAACAATGATGTTGAAATCAAATTCATAAAAGAAGATGATAATAGAATTTTACCCTCCAATATTTGCCTGGATGCTGACACCATGGTAGGGTTTTGCAGAACGACATACTCCAGTGACGTCTAGAAACAGTATATGGTGAACCTTTGTGCTAGGAATGCAGATGAATGAACATTTGAACACATAGTGGCAAGCCTAGCACAAAACACGTGATACAACAAGACTTGAAAACATGTAAGGTGTACAGAAAACCTGCTTATCCTTACAGGTTCACCATACATGTTTGATTGTCATTCTTTGGCCTTCAATTACTGTCAGACCAGTCAAATTTCAGCACTTTCATCCTATTTAGAATCAAGATATTTTGAACAATTTTCCAGTGAAAAAATTGCTGGGTGATACTAAACAATTTTTTAACATATGTTGACTTTAACTGTTGTTATAAAGTACCAGATACTGTTCCAGGAAATGGCTGTTATCAGAGAGCAAATTGCAAAAACCTACAGGATCAGGGGGCAACGCCCTCTAACAATGTCCCCTGACTTTAATAGGGGCTCTGCCTCTTGACCCCAATGCTGCAACAGTCTCTGTCCAAGTTTCAGATCACTTGACTTGGAAAATTCCCAGTTGAATTTGTGAGATGCTGACAACTTATCACTTCTTCAGTCATTTTGTTTCTTGTGTTGAAGTTTGAAAATTTTCACTAATTCAGCATTGTATACATGCGTGAGTGTACATTTGTGTGTGGATACATGTGTACATGGACAGATGTGTGCATTTGTTTGAAGTTCCTGAAATTTCATCGATTCAGCATCATCATTGTTAATATCAGTGATTGTCATTTTAATCAAGGGAGTCCTTTTTCACACCTGACCAAAAAATCAGTCTAGTCAACCAGATTTTGCCATCATGCTTCATGAAATAATAAACTATTTCAGAGTGTTCTATGGAAAGCAGTCCTGTCCACTGCATGAGTACCCGTTTTCTTGTCTGTACCCGTTTTCTTGTCTGTTCAGCCTGAATACTATTTCAGACTGAGATTGTTCTTGACAATGTACTTAGCATTCTCCGGGATTGTGTGAATATGTATGTTTCAAATGTTGGTGAAGATACAAAACTCAATGGGACCTGAAAATATCAAGTACTTATACACATATTGTATATCCGTTTTCTTTTTTCTTGGACTTTATCTAAGACAGTTGGTTCGTAACACACACACACACACACACACACACACACACACACACACATGCTCTCTCTCTCTCACTCTCTCTCTCTCTCTCTGTCTCTCACTCTCTCATGCACACACACACACACACACACACACACACACACACACACACACACACACACACATGTACATGCAAACTAACATACTGTTGATGACTGCCGAGTGGTTGACCCATTTTTGTGGCTCTCCAAATTTGAAACAGTTTATTATGGTGGTTTGGGCTTAAGCAAATAAAATGCTAATCAATAACCAATCAAATATTAAGGCTGATTTACTGAATGGGTGACAACTTGTATATTGAAAAGAACGAAAACATATTTCATATGTTTGCTTGCTTTCCACAGAATTTAAAGAAGAAAAAAAAAAGAGTTGCTAGGTTTTCTTCTATTCCTTAATCTTGATTGCTATGACTTACCAGTCACACACTCAGTACTTAACATGTCAGTTGAACTCAGCTTCTCACAATACATTATCAATTAAGAAGATGGAAATCTTGCTAATTGTCAGAAGTTTTCATTTCCCCAACAAAAGATCAAAATGGCTGACAAGAAAAACAAATTGATAAGGCGGCAAAATTTCCATTATCTTCAGCAGTTTTTCTTCTGCTTTAAATCTCTTTTTTCCATGGTACTTGGTTATTTTTGGAAGCCGCAAGTCTGCATGTTAGTGATAGATGTATGCTGACATTGTTTCATTTAAGCTGCCACCAAGATTGTGAAGCATATTTTTGTTTTTTTGTTGTTTGACTTAACATTTTGTCACAGAGTTTAGCAGTATGGTGTTGTCAATAAAATCCCTAGTATACTGCGCCCCCAAACCATAGCACTTGGCAACTGTGTGCTTGTCACATGCTCTGAGCTTAACATGTCAGCATTTGCTAAGGAAAATAGAACTTTGTGAAAGCATAACCTGTCAGTATTTTCTGCATATTCTGCTAGTGTTACTGTTTGTTTATGTTGAGTATTATAGGTTGTAGACCTGTTTATAAGTATACAGATTGTTTTGGATAGAATATGTGTTTTGTATGTATGTGCAGATTGACCCAGAGTCTCAAAACTCAGATTATAGATCAGGAAAACAGTTCACAATGTTAGATTGAAAATCAGAAATTAAAATCAGTGTTGTTTTCAAACTCAGACATGATCTTAGTGAATTTGTGAATATAGTTCTGTGCTTCGTTTTTGTATTATCTATGATCCTGAGGGATTTTATTTGCATGCTATAATTATTAAGTGATTGTGGTGTGCTGTCCGTTCCTTTAGGATTTTATTTTCATGTTATAATCATTAAGTGGTTGTGGTATGCTGTTTGTTTTCAGCTACATCAATTACTCCCAGATCTGTGCCTCGGTTGTCCGACGATGCCTGAAGCCAGAGCTGCGAGCGGCGTCTGCCAATCGTGAAGAGACCGTCCTGAAGACTGCCAAGTGGGATGGTGGGAAAATTGTCAAACAGTGTAAGTGGCTCTGGAACTTTATTTTCAGTTACAGCCTCATAGAGGATTAAGGGTGCAATTTGGAAAACATAACGTGTGTGTTGTTTAACGAATGGGGAACTTGAGGTAAACAGCTTAGATGAGAACTAGAAATGTGCTTAGACCAAGTTGACTTGAGTAATATTTGTTGTATGTATTTATTTGTCATTAATATTTTAGGATTACCATATGTTATTTTCCCCTTTTCTTTGTCTAATTCGTGGGGAATGTTATTGATTAGTTACTGTGGATTTATCACAAAAAGAAATGGTATTTGTTTGTGGACAGTGTGATTACATAATGCTGGTTTGTGAAACATTATTATTCACAAGTTATTGAACTGTGTGTGTATGCTTGGGGCACTTGTGTGTAAATCAAGTCATCTTTATCACTTTATCAGACAGATTACAACTGCAAGAAAGTAGAAAACAAATACTAACAAATACCAAACCATCTAATAAAGAGAGTATGAAATACAAATACCAAACCGTCGAATAAAGAGAAAACAAATACCAAACCATCTAATAAAGAGAGCATGAAGTACAAATACCAAACCATCTTATAAAGAGAAAACAAATACCAAACCATCTAATGAAGAGAGCATGAAGTACAAGAAGTAAACACACTGTTACCATTACATGTACTTCCACACAGCTAGTTTTTCTGTAATTTTTTGTCCGTTTGATGTTGCTGTGTATTTGTCATATTCCCAAAATTTATAGAAAAAAAAAATCATAGGACAGGGTCAGCTGATTGTTTGTCCTGTATCAAAATGATCCCTGTAACATAGATGATCAAATGTGGTAACAACAGTCAATTAAATGACTGGTGCTGGTATTTTCCTAGAAAGTAGTAAAGAAAACAGAAGAAAAGAAATGTCTTCCACAGTTAAAAATTCACAAAATGCCATAGTGTCCTCCTAATGTAGCCCTTTGAGCTCACTGAATCAAACAATACAAGAATGTTGCAGCAGAAAAGTTTGTTTATAACATTAATACATTACAGCCCCCCCCCTCCCCCCCCTCCCTCCTGTGACCACTTTATATTTCCAGTTGTACTTGAGATGTGGTGTTTAAAGATTCAGTATTATTTGCAGATTATCTTGATTTAAGAAAAAAAAGAATGTTTGATGTAAGAGTTCACTGGTCAAAAGTCAGAAACAGCAATAAGATCTGCAGTATGCAATGTAATGATTTCTAATCATTACTTAGCTTTTTATCAGAGCCAGTATCTGAACGTTTTGTCATTAGAGCCAATCTATAGACAAAAAATTCACTTTTAAGATTACAATGTATGCAAAATTTGTTAAATTGTCTTTGAATGCCACTTGAACTTTTGTGTGCCATACATTGTAGGTTTCCAAGGAACTATGCTTTTCTGAAAGAATGAAACTTTGTAATGGTTTTGTTTTTTGTTTTGTCCTTTGTGGACAAAAAACAGTTCTTGGTACAGAAGCAGGGCTATGCTATATTGAGGAAGTTATAAGATTTTGTGGAGAGGGCTTAAAACCTGACTCGGTTATGAAATTAAAAATCAACACAGTAGGTCGTTTAATACTAGCTTGAAAACAGACTCAGTTGTCCGGTGAAAATTGCAGCTGTGATCATTGATGCATTTTAAATCGACGACGTTTGGTAAAATTATTTTACTGATTTTTTCACCAGATTAATGGTCATAATAACATGGAGGAGCCAAAGTGATATACCCCCCCCCCCCCCCCTCCCCCCCCAAAGTATCTTACGCTGTGGTGTGAACGTGTATAGTATCAAGGTTGTGTGTAGACTGTAGTGCATGCTCTTCATATCTCTACATGAGATTTCAAAGTGTGAAGGCAGGAAAGTACTGAAATTCTCATGTTATCACTATCTAAATCTTGAAGCAGGTCTTAAGCTCATTGTCAGATTAGAATCTAGAATAGGTTGGTGTTGGGTTCTGTGTTAGTGTGTGTGTTTCTGTAGTGGCTGCATTCAAGGGCTATTATGTTTGTTTTGTTTTTTGTTCTACAGCGGAACCTGGTGAAAGATTGAGTCAATGACGACCCGACCAAGCTGATCTACATGTGTGACTGACTGTACCATGTGGACCTGCTGTCATGGAGTATTTTGTTATGTCATTGAATTAGATTTTATGTCTTAGTGTCATGCACATGTTCTGAATGAATGGCTCTCAGATTTTGAATATCTGACGGGTTATCTAATTGAAGTATGTAGGGAATAAACATTTCTTGAAACGTTTACAGGTGTTTATGTTTTGGTGAATGTTTCGTTTGTATGTGAGTGCATGTATGTACACTTGACTGATAACTTGCATGTGTGAACACAAGCGTATTAGCCCTGTCTTGCTCACATGCTCTCTCTCTCTCTCTCTCACACACACACACACACACACACACACACACACACACACACACATGCATGAGCGAGCACACACACACACACACACACACACACACACACACACACACACACAAAGAGATCTTCCAGTAATAAAAGGTACTGGTAACAACTTGTTTTATTAAGATGATGCTTATGTCTGTCTGTCTATATATCTATCTGTCTAAGTATGGCTGAGAGTTAATGTGACAAATATAATTGCGAGATAAAGCTTAAAGTATGTGGTTAAAATTGTATCAGCATGATTCAGACAATTTGTCTACTTTCATGAGAGAAGGCATGGCTCTGATCAGATGAGAGATGCAATCAGCTTGAAGCTTTTCAGTAATGAAGTTGTGTCTGTGATATTACCCAGCTTCACTGTTTGTGGTACTGTGGCATGCAGACCGGAAGTACTCAATCAGTAATATTTTAGGTGTTTTTCTTGTCCAAATATATACCAGAGATACCCTTGAATATGTTCTTAACGAGGCCTTTGAACAAAGTAGTAGTATTATCTTGTCAGCAAGTTAATTTTAGCAAAACTGAAAACAGTTTGCTGGAAATAATAAACAATGGCTTATCTGTCCTTGTTTTTGATTGGAAAACTTGCAATGAATGCAGGATTACCATTTGAAAAATCAAAGAATTTGGTAGCCACTTGATGAAGTGTTTAAGCGCAAATCTTTTATGAAGCAGACATAGATTTACTGTCTGATTAAAAATATCCCCAGAAGTGATAAAATTATTTCATTTCTTTGAATTTATTAGAACTTGGATACATTCTGTGACAGAGACTGGAATAAATTCGAACAGTGTAACTTTTCAACCCTGATTTTCCGGTGTTTCATCATGGAACATACAATGCGCAAATTATGTTACTGGTCAAACAAATGTCACAAAAAGAGAGCTAACTTCTGGCAATGGTATCCCGCAGTAAATGTCTCCATGAATATTATCATGTATTATCAGCACTCTTTAAAGAAGGTGAACATTGGTTTGGGCTATTTTTCTTGTGCTGCAGTTTAAATGACCATGGAACAATCCAATAGTATTGATATAATAAAATATTAATAAAATTAGCATCAAAATACATCAGCAAATCATTACATTGCATGCAACCATATGTGTGAAATTATAGGGTTGTGTTTCTTTGGTTGAATGAATGGAACTTTGGTGCTCATCTTGCTTGATAAATTTTACTTGTGTATCAATCCAAAATTATTTTGACATTATGAAATAAAGTGAACATTTGAATATAATTTGAAAAAAAACAAACTGCACATACCTACACCCTTCGGGGGTTGCAGCCTTTCCGTGTTTGTGACAGATACTTGGGGGAGGAGGTTTAGGTCTGTGCTGCAGAGCACACTCATGAAGGGCCTTGCCAGGGACCAGCCCTTTGTGGCAGCTGGAGAGTGGCAGCTGGAGAATTTGATTCAAAGAGTGAAAATTGAAAAGAAAATTCCTGTTCAAGGAGCAAAAAAACTGGTGGGTTGGAAGTCAGAATGTTTTCAAAGGGTCATACCCTGCAGCTGTCAAGGTGTCGACAGTGTCTGTTGTTGGACAGACTTGTTGTTCCCACAATGTACCTAAGTATGTACAAAGTAAAGATACAGCATGTGGAGGCATTATCCCAGCCAGTTGGCCAGTGGGGGTGGAGACTATGAAAAAAGCAGCGGTAAACTGTCTCAAGTTGATTCTCAGAGTTAGAGGTTCAGGATGAGGACGTGGAGATGGATTGAAATCTACCGATGACACATCAGTATGGGCCACATCTTATTGCATCCAAAGATCCTGGCTCTTAATTCATATTTCAAAGAGCTTTAGCTCCTCAGTCAACACAACTGAGGCCTGTCATGACTGCTGTCCAGGAGACGCAAATTTACAGTCAACAATCATTTACCCTTTCTGGCTTTAACATATTCTTGTGACCAGCACAACCCCACTGCAGATGGAGTCACAGGAGGAGTCTCATTCGTCGTCCACAAATCTCTTTTGTTCAGCCCTATTGATCGAAAGTTTAGCTGCAAGAATTGGAGTAAAACGGTAACAGTGTGTTCTTTATATTTATCACCCTCTGCATCTGTCAGTCAACAAGAGTTAGCCAGCGTGATTGTGGTACTTCACGATCCTATTTTGCTGTTGGGTGATTTCAATGGGCACTATCCTTTTTGGAGTAGTGAATACTTCACCCAGAGGTCTCTCTCTTGATGATGTCTTTTTAGAGCTGGATCTGTGTTTTCTGAATGATAGGTCTCCAACACACCTCAATTCTCTTAAGTACACTTTTATGTTTAAATTTGCCGAAATGCGATCCCTTACTGGTCCTGGAGTGTGAGCTGTGTGCTCATGACGATCAACAGAAATACCAGACCGCAGAAAGATGCACTCAATTTTCAAAAAGCGAACAACTGGGACCTGTAAATAAAAAAAAAAAAAAAAACTATGTCCAAATAGAGCGTATCGAAGAGGAAGTTATGAAAAGTCTGGCCCCTGCCAGAAAAGCGTGGCAGTTACATACTAATAAAATGTGCAAAGGACAGTATTCCAACTTCATCCAGCAAACAGCATGTGCCTAAAACACCCATGTTTTAACTCAACCAGGACAACAAATGAACGTAAATGGGCTCAATATTGTAGGCACTACAGACCATCAGGTGCCAACTCTCAAACTCAACAAAAAAAGGCAAGCCAAATCAAGACATGCTTTCAAAATAAGTAAACGTCAATGTTTGGAGAGACCCGCTCCAAGTTGACCTAAGAAACATCCAAGAAATCAAATGGAGAATTAATTATAAAAACTAAAGGTAAAACACTAATCCATCCATTTATCGTCTGAAACCAGCAAATGCTGTGATCACAGACAAAACAGGCTGTTGCCCAATCTGTTGGCCTCTACTATTAAACAAAACTCATCCTCCACAACTAAATCTCTGCTGCTTTCTTGAAAGGAAAAGAAAACTGAAAGAAAGTTCT
The DNA here is from genome assembly GCA_016801955.1 of Conus betulinus. Classification (NCBI taxonomy): domain Eukaryota; kingdom Metazoa; phylum Mollusca; class Gastropoda; order Neogastropoda; family Conidae; genus Conus; species Conus betulinus. The sequence goes on along the minus strand of JADBJO010002564.1, from coordinate 62,915 downwards.
ACCTGTATGTTTTCCTCACTCAATTATGAAGTCTAAAATCTGCCATTTTCAATGAATGAACTAAAATCTGCTCTGCAAACCTGTAAAAATTTCTGCTTCTGGCTTTCATGACATCTTTACAAATTATTAAAACATATCCCAGAAAGCTGTCTCCAGACCCAGTCTGCGACCTTATCTGAACCACACGGACGGTGCGCCCTCCTGGCGATATAACGGACATGTAAAAAAAAAATTGATGAAACAAACATCGCTTTCTACTACCCTGAGTTCTCTATTTCGAACACACCGATTTCTTGAAAACATTTTTAATACTAACATTGCTGATACAGTGTGTTCGACCAGATAAAAGAATCGAAGACGATTTGACAAAGAATGTATATGTGGTGAGTAAGCAAGGTAGCCTAACCACATACTT
>JADBJO010002564.1:55000-57500 GCA_016801955.1 Conus betulinus | reverse complement strand
CCAGTAAAAGCGAAGAGGCAACTACGTATAGCGATGTCAAACCATTGGTGCAAGCGATATCAGGATGAATACCACCAACATAGTGCAGGAAAATGATTTATCAGATGCAAACTAGATTGAACTTGAGAACACACACACACACACACACACACACACACACACACACACCCTTTTATTATAAATCACCAGGACATACATTTAGATACCAGTATTTAGAGTTCGTTCATTGATTTGAGGGAGTGGATGTGAGCCTATCGCGGCCTCACCCACCGTTCATATTATAACTTGATCGATCACGCGGGTTAAAAATAAACACGTACTCTGTAGGGGGACACAGCGCCAGCCTGTTCCCGTGAACAACGTGGTGAACTCAGTGTAGAGTGATAATGAAGAGACAGACGAGCAAGGGGTCAGTTGAGATCACAGTCATGGTTGTCCCCCCTTTCCCCAGTTCTGCGAGAGTGAAGTCCCTAAACACAACTGTGGGCATTAAGTTAATGAAGCAAGTGTTCATTGGGTTCACACGATAAGCGGATGGTGACACAGCTCATACATGCACTGCCGGTTAAAAAAAAAAAGTATTTTAGTGTTCATTTTACCCCCCCCCCCCCCCCCCCCCACACACACACACACACACTAACAAACAGCTGAAGCATTGCAAGTTGTGAACTCTTATGACGAACGTAACCGTCATGAACCCCAAGACATTGGAATAGCAGAAAACCCAGACACACGTGAGGTCATGTCGAATGCATCCATGCGTGTAAGATGTGATACAATGGTCAGTTCAACGAAGTTAAAAAAAAACCGGGGAGGACACACACACACACACACACACACACACACACACACACACACACACACACACTAACAAAAATAGAAAAACAAGGAAAACAAAACAAAACAAAAACAAACAAAACAAAGAAAACCCAAAGAAAAGGAAAGGTTGTGGGGCACAAAGCGACAAAAACAATGAAACTCTTGCTTTGTTTTGTTTACACTTCCAGAGGAAAAGAAAGGTGAAGCACCAAAATGAATTGATGCCTTCGCTCTCCGTTCCTCCCTTCTCCCTCCCTCCGCCCCCTACCCCCCCCCCCCCCCCCCCAGAAAAAAAGGAGGCGGGGGAAGCAGAGGAAGGAGTGGGGGTGTAAGGAGAGGGGGGGGGGGGGGGGGGGGGGGGGGGAAAAGCAAAACTCAAAAACTAACTTATCAACAATATCTGTGTAGGCCTAGTTGAAAGGAAACGACGTATTAACTCGTAAACGTCAACCCTTACGCATCAGAATTTTGCGGAGGACTTGGGCCGCTGTGTGAAGTGGTAACGTCCTTGTGTTTTCACTTCCCGCAGGTGAATTTGCCTGTTAGTAAGATGCTACTGAACAAATCTTTAAAAGAAATTTGGTGATGAAAAAAAGAAAAAAGAAAAAAAAAGAATGTGGCTTAGGGTAATCAAACCATTAAATTGTGATGCGGAACCAATTAAGGAGCGGATCGTGGAGTTTGTTTAAATTTGTTTTTGGTTGCTTTTTCCTTCACAGTGAGAGATGTTTTAGAAAAAAAAAATCGTAAATTTCTTAGAGGAAAAACGCAATGCTCTTGATGAAAAACGAATTCAGATTAATCAGATGTAGTGATACCTACGAAGTTAATTGTAAGATGCAGTGCGGATTGGGACTACAGTCCGGATCCAGTGCGCTAAGCGACAGGAGCGGGGAGCGTGGACTGTATGAGCCTGACAGAAGTCTGCGTTCTCCCGAATGCCCTATAACTTTTGTTGTTACATTGAAATGGATGTGGATGTGGAAACTGACAGACGGTGGTTCCAACTTAATGTCCAGGGCCAAAGTTCTGGCCGTGGCCGTGGCTAGGGGGGCCGGAACAGCTCAGTGATAGAGCGCGCCGGACTCGTAATCTTGGTGATCCTGGGGTTGCGGATTCGAATCTCAACCGGGCCGTACAGTCCTTCGAATGAGACTATAAACCAAGGATCCGCGTGTGAACGCACGCATAACATCTTGCACGACACGTAAAATCCCATCACCAACTTTCGGAAGAGAAGGCCAGTTTGGCCGTTACTATGGATGACACGTTACACATAGCATGCACCCTGCGAGGATAGGCGCTATATAAGTATTCATAATAATAATAATAATGATTGTAATAACCCAGCCCATGCCTGATATACATAGCATGCCCGGTATGGCCGGAGACAAGCCCGGATAAATGGGGAGCCAGGGCAAGCGTGGGGTTCGCTTCCTCACCTTGTCCTTCAATCTATGTAGCTACAGAAACGTCAACAACAACAACAACAACCCAGCTAACTCTTCTTGGAGCAAGGAAGCCTTCTACGGGAGGACCTCTGAGGGACTGCGGTGAAAGCTAACCGGAAGCTGCAGTGCTGACAACTCTCTTGGCAGAGAGACTTGGACGCAGAGAGGAAGAGAGCGGGAGACACCTGGAGAGAACTGGAAAGGACAGCCCAGGACACGGCGCACTGGCG
>JADBJO010002564.1:47500-52500 GCA_016801955.1 Conus betulinus | reverse complement strand
TCATGAGTAAAGTTTCCAACCGTTAGTATGTAACTGCTCTTAGTATCATAAAGAGTTGGGGTGGGGGAAGAGGCAGAGAAGGAAGGTAGTGTGAGGACAGTAGGGTATATATATATATATATATATATATATATATATATATATATATATATATATATATGGGGGGGGGGGGGGGGGGGGGGGCGGCGAAATGTGACATATTCACATAATACATTACATCTTCTTTAAGGACAGTAGAACAGTTACAACAACCTCACGACCAGTTCGATTAGAACAACGCCCTGACTGACAACTGAAGTATTTTGAACAGGCCCAGGTGGTCGAGATACAGGCAGGGTTTCTTTCTGGCCGCTGTCAGTCATCGTGACACGGCGACAAAAGGGTGGAGTCATTAGGCCCGTCACTTATCATCCGACCCAATCAAAGGCGGCGGTGGACTCTAAGGATCGATATGATCAAATGTCTGCCTTGACGTTCTGATGACTGAGTTCGTTGAATAAGAAGGAATTCGAACGGCAAAAGAAGCGAATAAAGTATCATGTTGATAAGTAATACACAAATAATTAGTAAACCAGTTAATGAGGTAAGACCATCCCCCCTTCATTATTTAAGAACAAACAAACAAACAAACAAAAAACATATTTCAATGTGAGGTGGGGCAAAACACCCCATTACCTATATTTTCACTGAGGATTGTATGCAATCTGCAAGCTCTTCCTCCTTCTCTTCCATTTGAAAGTCAGTCTTAATGCCCAGACTACCCAACATCCCTGTGTGTTTCATTTCGGAATCCTGTCACATATTTATTAGTAATAAATGAGTATTCTCTCTCTCTCTCTCTCTCTCTCTCTCTCTCTCTCTCTCTCTCTCTCTCTCTCTCTATATATATATCAAATAGCCACACAAAAGGTCCACTGGGGCAAAGAAATGCGAAACATTGAAGAATGATGCCGAGAACACTAACAAAAGTATGGTTTACACAAACTATTTACGTACAGTGCATGTATGGGCCAACTTTTGTATCAAACACTGAAGGCAGGCAGTAAGAGATTACTTGTGGATGTGTATAAGCGTGCGCGCGCATCCGCCCCCCCCCCCCCCCCCCCCGTGTGTGTGTGTGTGTGTGTGTGTGTGTGAGAGAGAGAGAGAGAGAGAGAGAGAGAGAGAGAGAGAGAGTCGTGTTTGTGCACGTGTTTTATTCTGTGACGTTTTCAGAAACCTTCAAAGAAAAATCGACTCTCAATCAATAGCATGCCATTATTTGTGCAGGGTATGACATAAACGAGCAAGGCTATTTTGGACTCTTCGTGTACCGGTGCTCTTACATTTATGTTTGTTTGTTTGTTGTTTTTTTTATTTCAATATTTCTTACGGGACTCAAGATGGGTTCCTTTCTATCCGTTTTTTTGAAAACGGAAATTCATGGTCAACAACAGAAAAACGAACAAAAAACAAAACAAAAACAAAAAACAAACAATTAACTCCCCACTCCCCAAAAACAAAGAACAACCACACACATACACATATGGGGAAAAAAAGACCCCCCCCCCCACCCCCAACACACACACACACACACACACACACACACACACGAGAGGAAATGTGAAGCAAACTCACAGAGTGACATCAAAGATCTTCCGCTGGAAGACGGCCCTGCACACGCGTGCGCTTCTTCTTTCTTTTCTTTTCTTTCCTTTTCTTCCTTTTTTTTTTTTTCTAATCACTCCTGAAAAATCGCAACTTGTCTGGGTACATCTCTTTTCCTGCCCGACGACACTGTACCGAAAAGGAAAACAAAGGGGCAGTAGGGGAGGCTGGGTGTGGGTGGGTGGGGAGAATGCAGGTACGGATGGAATGGGGGTGTTGTATATGGGGGCAAGAACAAGGTTGGGGGGGGGGGGGGGGGGGGGGGGAAGGGGGGCTAGGGTTCAGGGTTGACTGTTGACACCCACTGTCGGTGATCCGGCAGACGGGGATACCTATCCCCACAGGAGTGGCGTGTCTGAGACTACACGAGTACCACCAGAAACGACAATAGTGAAATGCACATTATGGGCAGCAGCGGGATTTGGTTGAACTCGGCAGCGTCTGACTGCGAACTCTGCCCCTCTACCACTGAGCCAATCAGTCAGGTCTGGAACCTTCTAGCTCTCCCAGAGCCATTTCCACATGGTCGCGAAACTTCGCTGCTGTATATGGATTACGCGTAGAACACAAGAACCGAACGCCGCCCTTCTTAACAGCCCGCGACTGACTTATCTACGACAGCTAGTCAGAAAACTGACAAATAACTCAGTTTATGAATATGCAAATGAGGTCTTTCTGAAAAAAAGACGTAGCGGGGTAGGAGGAAAACTGACCAGTTGTATGTTTCTGTCGCACGAGCAGGGGGAGTTAGTTCGTCTGGTTTAGGGGTAGCCACTAAAAAATAGACTTCTTGTGACTTTGAGTCTTGACAAAAAGCACGTTAAATTTCAGGAGTATTAGACTCATTGACAGAAAGAAAGAAAGAAAGAAAGAAAGGAAAAGAAGATCGTAAAAGAGGAATTGCCGAAAAAGTCTTGAAAATTGCTTAAAGTATATACACATACGTTTGTGTTGAAAGAAAAGGAACTTAAGGACAATCTAAGTAATTTTCGCAAAATAATCGGTGCTTCGGTTAGATAGTTGGTCTGTTCGAACGAAGAAGAAAACTTTTAAGGGGAAAACCATCTACAGTTAATACGACTGGTGAGTACCGTGTTTACGTGGTAACGAAAGACTGTAACTGTTTGGGCACAAAGTGTGTGATTTTGAAATGATGTGACACTTATGTATGTATGTATGTATGTATGTATGTATGTATGTATGTATTTGTTCAATTTGTTTTTTCGACGTGAAGCAAAGTGTGTGTGTGTGTGTGTGTGTGTGTGTGTGTGTGTGTGTGTGTGTGTGTGTGTGGTTTCCTCGTTCCCATTGATATTGTTGATTGGTTAGACGAAATCCATACTTCTTTCTTTCTTTCTTTCTTCACATTCATTCATTGTCGAAATATTTAACAGTCCATTGTTTCTTGCTCTTTGTGATTGATTGGAGTAGTTCCATGTCATGAACGAAACTGATTTTTTGTTCCTTATTTTCATTTTCTCTTTAGTTTCCACTTCCTTTCTCTTCTATCTTTTTCACAACCAACCTACCATTCTTTTCTCTTTTCATTCCTTCCTTTCTTTTATATTACATTTCATTTCGGGGGATCACCAAACAAAAAAGTACTACTGGGAATTGCCATCATTCAGAAAGTTTCTTTTCATTCAAAACTACCTCTTTCCTCCCCCCATCTGGCTTTTTCCCAGTCCCCCCACCTCCTGATTTACTGTCCTTATTAGTCTTACTTCATAACTTGTTGCAGACAGACGAATTAATGGTCACTTTTGATACGTGTGTGTGTGTGTGTGTGTGTGTGTGTGTGTGTGTGTGTGTGTGTGTGTGTGAGAGAGAGAGAGAGAGAGAGAGAGAGAGAGAGAGAGAGAGACAGGCAAACAGACAGACTGGCAGACAGACAGAGTGGGGGGGGGAAGGGGGGGGGGGGGGGGGGGTCCGCTAGTAACTTTAAAAGAGAGTTTGACGACGACAAAAAAAAAAAAAAATGGTTGTTTACCACCGTGTTGCATGTTTTCCAATGTCACAGACTCGCAATGAACGTACTGACAATTCTCCCCCCCCCTGCTGGCCTTGGTCTCCATGGTCTCCTCCGTGCACGGCGTCTGCCCCAGCAAATGCACGTGCAAAAACGCCAACGGCACCATGACAGTTTTGTGCCACGACCCTACAATCGCCGCTTTCCCCCGTCTGGACTTCCGCCGGAAACGGCAGTGCTGCAAATCAAGGGAAGCTACTATCAACGGTTAAAGTTTCAGCATCTCGGGGCTAGCGACTTGAAAGGTCTGACGTCACTGAGAGTCTGATTATTTCCTACACCATGCTGGACTCGATGGATGAGGAAGCGTTTCAGGTGCGTTCTTCTTTGGTGTTGTTGTTGGTGTTTGTTGTTGTTGTTGTTTCGCTCTATTAGTCTGTCAGTCTGTCAGTCAGTGCACCTCTCTCTCTCTCTCTCTCTCTCTCTCTCTCTCTCTCTCTCTCTCTCTCTCTCTCTGTATGTCTCTGTCTCTATCTCTGTCTCTCTCTGTGTCTCTGTCTGTCTGTCTGTCTGTCTGTCTGTCTGTCTGTCTGTCTGTCTCTCTCTCTCTCTCTCTCTCTCTCTCTCTCTCTCTCTTCACACGTTTTTGTATTATGTTCGTTTGTCAATGGTGTGGACAATAGCTAATTTGTATTGAACGGTGCAACAGCTTGTTAATGTGTATTCCTTTCATATGTATTTGCCTTGCCTTGATTTGTTAATTTGATTTGTTTTCCTTTACTTTTGCCCCAGGGTTGGGTGGAACTAGAATATTTATATTGCTTATCTCATTATCCTGGTAAAATAAAATTTTTTTCGTTTTTCCTCTCTCTCGCGCGCACATACTAGCGTATGTGTGTGTTTGCGTGTGTGTGTGTGTGTGTGTGTGTGTGTGTGTGTGCGCGCGCGCGCCCGTGTGTGTGTTTGTGCAGTGTTTGTGAGTATGCACGCATTTGTGCTCTTTATCTCTCTCTCTCTCTCTCTCTCTCTCTCTCTCTCTCTCTCTGTGTGTGTGTGTGTGTGTGTGTGTGTGTGTGTGTGTGTGTAAGGCGGAGAATGAAGAGAGACGCACAATTTCTTAAGGAAACTTTTCTTCCGCAAAACATACATATCCATCGAAGAAAATGCATCTCATGAACGCTTTCATACGGATATTAAGACATACTAACCGTAAATTACCATTTGAAGCACACCCCTGCCTTTTCTTTTAAAAGGTATTTCAGCTGATATGATTTTTTTTTTTTCTCAAATTAAAGAAAGTCGATGATCTTTATCTTTGTTTGATCTGAGGTAGATATCGTTGGTGATACAGTACTTTTGCTTCTTCAGATCGGACTTCCATGTC
>JADBJO010002564.1:35000-37500 GCA_016801955.1 Conus betulinus | reverse complement strand
AATGGTGATGTGACTTATTAGGTTGTTGTATATGACAAAGATTTGTGAACGGCGATAGCGCAATATGATGAGATGAAGATGAAGATGATGATGATGATGATTATGACGACGACGATGACGACGACAACGATGATGATGATGCGAATGGTGATGTGAATAACGATGATGATGATGATGATGGTGACGGTGACGACGACGACGACGACGACGATGATGACGATGACGATGACGATGATGATGATGACGATGACGATGACGATGACGATGACGATGTGAATAACGACGGTGACATCCACGATCACCAGGTGTCCCCCTACCTGGACGTGCAAGGCAGCGAGGTGACCTTGACCCTGCTGGCCAGCGCGGGCACCAACGGCACGCTGACCATCATGGCGCAGAACGTGTACGGCATGGGCCGAGAGAACATCCCCATCCTGATCGACACCTCCGTCACCACCACCACACCTCAACCACCACAACACTACCAAGGACCACACCCACGGCGGAGAACGCGAAAGACGGAGTCAACACAGGAGGAGAAGGAGGGGGGGGATGATGATGTACATCGCCGCGGGAGGGGGAGGGGCGGCGCTGCTGATCTCAGCCACCGTGATCGCCGTGGCCTGTCGGAAGATGAACCGGATCAAGGCCAAGGTCGACTCGGACGACAGCCGCCAGCAAAAGAAGAAAGCACACGACGACGATCCTGAGGAAAATGGCGAGGATACGACAGGGTAGACATGGATTACGGCCGGAGGTCGGATGTAGGGGGCACCACCTACCCCATGTCGGATTGGAATATCTAGGCGAAGAGGTCTCAGAGAGAACCAACCGCGAGCTAGAGGGTCACTTCGCCGGACAAACTGAATAACCCATTTCTATTTTCAATTGCCCATTTCTATATTGTGTGACTTTTTTTTTTTTTTTTTTTCCTTTTAAATGTCCCAATTCTATTTTGAACAACCCATTTCTTTTAAAATCTGCGAAGACCGACTTTTATTTTTTTGATTGAACCTTTTTTTTTTTTTTTTTTTTTTTTTGGCTTCAAATGACCCATGTCTGCTTTACATGATCTGTTTCTATTACGTTATGGCTTCTCTTTGCATTAAAGGATACAGTTATATTTTAAAAGACCAATTTCCACTAAAAATCATTTATTTCTGTTTTGAATGCACGCCCTATTTCTCTGTCTTTGACGGCCCATTTGCTATCTTTACTGACCGTTTTTTTTTTTTTTTATTTTGAATAATCCATTTCTATTTCACACACGATCTATTTCTCTTTTGTATGAATTATTTTTATATGAAGTGACCCGTTTCCATTTGAATGAGCTGTTTTGTTTTGAAATGGGTCACTGAATTCGTCCAGCGATGACGTGACAAAAAAGCAAGCAAGCAAACAAACAAAAACAACCAGAAAACAACGTACAGTTCGTCACCAGTAGCCTATTTTTTTCTCCCGTCATCAATAATAATACAGTTCTCCACCACCACCCCCCAACCCCGGACACACACACACACACACACACACACACACACACACACACACGCGCGCGCGCGCTCGTATGCGTGTACACACACACTATATATATATATATATATATATGTGGAAAGGGAAGATAATGCACGAGTAGCAAGAGGTTTCGGTCGCCTGAGGCCATTCTTTCTTTCTCCCGTCTTGTTTCCATTAGACCCTACAATGGACCCTACCGTGTGAAGTATGCATTGTATGCACGTCAATGAACCCACGACGAAACTTCCCCCTTTGAGGAAATCCCGTCCGAAAATTCGCTTGGACAAGCAAACAAAAACCTACTCAGAAAAAAAAGGGAGTAGGGAAGGGGGTAAGCGGGCAGCATTGCACAAAGGCGGCATGCTGTCTCCGAGATGATGACCTCGAATTTCACACCGACCAATCAGTCGTGATGTATGTTACAGTCTTAGTGGGGTATCTGTCCCAAACGGGAGATGACTGTTCAAAAACGCGTGGGCCACTGCGCTGTCTTTGCTTCATTGACGTCTGACATGAAGGTCAAACGAGATCATCGTGAAAATATGTCATTATGACTCATAAAAACAAGTAACAATGACTCCTGTACACAGTACCTATTAAAAAAAAACCGCAGAGAAATGACTTAAAATGCCGGAGCCGGAATTAAGTATTATAATCAATTATCTTGCTGCTCACGGCCAACTCGAGTCACACCGGCTGTCGGTGTCCTTTCGACTCAGAGTTTTGACAACTTGAAAACGATGAAAGTAACTATTTTGACATGATCATTACCATTTTCGCGCGAAAATAGCCGTTTACGCGTCAAAACTGGGGTTTCCAAACGGTGATCGAAGTTTGCAGGTGAAAAAAAAGTAATTATTATAGTTTTAAATCGTTGATGAGTACTGTTTCCATCCAGAAAATAGTAAAGATGGGTCTTCTTTGCTGGGGACCTCTTATACAAGGCTAGGATATGAATTCCTACCTTTCTGTGCAGCCACCAAGCACA
>JADBJO010002564.1:25000-30000 GCA_016801955.1 Conus betulinus | reverse complement strand
AAAAACAAAAAAAAAAAACCCCCGATGATGCATTATGGCTACCTTAATGATGGCGTAAGACAAGCGGGCGAGAAAGCGAGCGGCAGATGAACGTTTCCTTCATTAGTATGACAATGACTCATTGAAGAATTAGGGGGCAAACAGGTAGGGGGTGGGAACGAGCGGGGGGGGGGGGGGGGGGAAGGTGGGTGGGAGGAGTGAAGGGTGAGGTTTAGGGTGGAGCGGATATCGAGCTGAGGACATTAGAGTGAGAAAGAGAATGTGATCAGTCACGTAGGCAAAAAATCTCATCAATGTTAAGACTAGGAGTTCTAATCAAAAAACGACGAAGAAAGAAAAAAAATCTAAGAAAGAAGAAAGAAAGAAAGAAAAGAAAAAAGAAAAGGGAAGAAAAAAAAAAAAAGAAAAAAAAAAAGAAAGAGAAAGAAGAGAAGAAGAAAGAAGAAAGAAGAGAAGAAGAAAAAAAGAAGAAGAAGAAGAAGAAGAAGAAGAAGAAAGAAGAAGAAGAAGAGAAAGAAAGAAAGAAAGAAGAGAGAAGAAAGAAAGAAAGAAAGAAAGAAAGAAAGAAAGAAAGAAAGAAGAAGAAGAATGTAACAAAAGGCATCATTCGGCATAAAAAAGAAGTGAATATGTAACACGCGTGTGTACGTAAACCAGATATTCGATTAAACACCCACTCATTCACCCATCCACACACACACACACACACACACACACACACACACACACACACACACACACACACAGAGAGAGAGAGAGAGAGAGAGAGAGAGAGAGAGAGAGAGAGAGGGACACACACAGAGGGACACACACACAGAGGGGACACACACACAGAGGGACACACACACACACACACACACACACACACACACACACACACACACACACACACACACACACACACACACACACACACACACGCCGAATGTATGCACCTGCCCATACTTACATACCTATCCACACATTATCAATGTGCGTTCACATCCACACGCAGGCAAACAGACGTAAAAAATGCATACTCACTTGCGTTTCCCTCACTTCATGATAAGAACAAACATAAAAACAACCATACTAACATTACTAACATTGATTACAACAACAATATCAAACGTATCTGGAATTCTATTCCCTGTACAAGTACAGCATAAAGAGAACAACAACAAAAACAGCAACAGCAACAACAACAGCAACAAGGACAACAACAACAGCATCAACAACATTCGTGGCAAAAGAAAACATGCACAATACGAGCATTCCAGTAGCATTCTATTTTCAGGCACACACACACACACACACACACACACACACACACACACGCGCGCGCGCGCGCACGCACGCACATGCATGCACGCACGCACGCACGCACACACACACACACTGATCCACGGATACACACACACGCGCGCGCACACACACACACACACACACACACACACACACACACACACACACACACACACACACACATACATGCGCACGCACGCACGCACGCACGCACTCGCGCGCATGTGTGTGCGCACTCAAACAGTGACAGCAGCTTTCAAAATGGAAATCTTGACACATTCACGGAATCGATATTGATGAACACCTTATGAACGGGCGAGGCTTTCTGGGGGGTGGGGGTCGGTGTTTTTCCTCCCATGCGGTGAACATTCCAACTAACCGGTTTTAATCATGACCGTGAACGTTGCTGCACAGTGACGTGCCATGGAATATTGTACCTCTGTCAAGTCCGTTCACTCCCGGCAAACGATCAAACTGAAATATGCCCCTCGATTCAACAGCGAACAATAACAACAATAAGAACTGCAGCAGCAGCAGCAGCAAGAAGAAGAAGAAGAAGGAGGAGGAGGAGGAGGAGGAAGAGGAGGAGGAGAGGAGGAGGAGGAGGAGGAAGAGCAGGAGGAGGAGGAGGTGGAGAAGAAGAAGAAGAAGAAGAAGAGAAGAAGAAGAAGAAGAAGAAGAAGGGCAGCAACAACAACAACAAACAACCCCAAAACAAAAAAAATGATAGTAACAACAACAAGATAATTATCAGACCTCTAAATCCCTCCACGTCTCGCCCCTCTCCCTTACGAGAGACAGGGAACTAAACCTCGTGAACCCAGCTACAAACCACATCAGAGATCTTGAGGAAAACTGTATGAAGAGAGCGAGAGAGAGAGAGAGAGAGAGAGAGAGAGAGAGAGAGAGAGAGAGAGAGAGAGAGAGAGAGAGAGAGAGAGAGAGAGAGAGAGAGAGAGAGAGAGAGAGAGAGAGAGAGAGAGAGAGGTCAAAAACGGGGAATCGAACCTCTGTCTTCACAGAAGACACGGCGTGCGCAACCCGACATAATTATCATCTGTTGAGGGTGTCAAAATAACTTGCTAATTGCACAGATGCACGGGCACGATGTTAATTGTCAAAGTGTGTATCTTATGATGGAGGATATGATGGAAAGCGTAATGATTAAAAACGACAGACGAAAAATAAAGGTTGTTTTTCAGTTTCGGAACTCAAAATGGGGACACTCGAGGATTCAGACCTAATGTGCTTAACGGATGTTTCGGGTGAGACAAGGCGTGTGGGGCGTTGTTCCTCAGCTGTGTTTGTCGTTGCCTCGTTTCCTGACGTGTCCTTACGGGCGCCTCTGTCGTTGCCTCCTTTCATGCAGTCTCCTTACGGACCCCTCTGTCGTTGCCTCCTTTCCTGAAGTCTCCTTTCGGGCCCCTCTGTCGTTGTCTCTTTTCATGCCGTCTCCTTACGGGCCCGTCTGTCGTTGTCTCCTTTCATGCAGTCTCCTTACGGGGCCCTCGGCGCTGGCCAGACCCGCCGCCACCAGTAGGCCCAGGCCGATCACGTGGTATGTCATGGCATAAGAACCTGTCAGGTCCCGGATGTAGCCTGAAAACCGAGAAATTATGGCAGAAAGTTGGATACACACACTGCCATGCTGTATGTATGCTAGAATGCGCACGCGCGCCGGCACAAACACGCGCGCGCGCGCGCGCGCACACACACACATACACAGACAAGTGCACGTGCAAGCATACACACACGCTTAGTTACATATGCACACGCATTCACGCACGCGGTTACATATGCAGAAAAGAATCTCAGTCGTCGCGCATCCACACACACACACACACACACACACACACACACACACACACACACACACATGCACATACTGAAACGACGCAAACATAATCTCGGACGAACCTTTTCAAAGTATACAAAACAAAAGAAAAAAATCACATAGACACTGGAGAGAGAGAGAGAGAGAGAGAGAGAGAGAGAGAGAGAGAGAGAGAGAGAGAGAGAGAGAGATGGATGGATGGATGGATGGAGGGTGATTTATTCAATAAACCATGGCCCCTTTTGACAGCATACGTGAGCAAAAATCATAGTTATAGCAAATTTCAAAATGAAAACAACAACAACAACAACAACAACAACAACAACAACAACAACAACAAATCATGGGAATGGGCAAAGCAAACAGAGAAATGTAAACAACAGAGTTATGAGCAATGTACAGATCGAATTTCGAAGGCTTTGTACAAATACATTGCAAACCGTTGACAATATTTTCACGGTTAGATGACGTAGGCATGTTAGTCTAAACAACGAAGTCTGCAACCAGTACTTCCTAGGAATCAACTGATTTCTAAGATCTTTGAAAGCAGGACAATGAAATACAAAATGGACTTCATCTTCACGTGCACTTATATAATGAACAAATAACATCACGTTCAGTGTGCTCTTTGTAGCGAAAACGATGAACAGCTATATCTGAGACTCCAAATCGAAATCTTGTCGTGAAGTATTATAAGTGTCTGTCCACTTCCACTTGTACGCATGTCTGAACACAATGGAGCGAGTTAAACTGCCTACACAAGTCAAACCTTGCACTATCCTGTATATGAGTGTTCCACGCTCGCCACCTGAAGTCTGACAATCTCAAGCGAAGCATGCGTAAAAAATCAGTTGTATCACCTACACCCTGACTGAACCATGCTATACATAACTCAGCCCAAGTTCATGCAGTTTTTACTTTCACCTTGGTTACCCAATTTGCTTCGCGCCTTTCAGCTAAATCATACAACGTAAAACATAGCTTTTTACGGTAGCCGTGACTCCTGCATTTGTGTAAGTTAAAACCAGTGAAGAATGCATCTAATTATCGAATTTAAATTGAAGAGAGAGAGAGTAAGGGAGAGACAGACACACTGACAGACAGACAGACAGACAGACAGACAGACTCACTGACCCAAGAACGGATAGGACACCGCCATGGACACACCACACACCAGCAGACAGAAGCCGATGCCCTTGCCCATGTGTCCAGGCCGACAAACTCGATGATCAGCACGGCGAACAGACAGTTGGCCACCCCGCCAAACACTCCCTGCAGCGCGGCCAGCGCGGCGAAGTGGGAGAACTCGGACATGAAGCGAACGAACTGCAGCACGACGCCCAGGATGACGAAAGACACGGCGATCATCGTGCTGACCCGGACCACCCTGAGGTCGGCAATGAAGCCGCTGGTCAGCCGACTAAAAAGAAGTCCAGCCCGCCAATCACACTGAGCAGCACGGCGCTCTCTGCGACTCCGGGACGCCATTTTCAACGGCCATGGCCGGGAGGGTAGTCCAGGGTCATGTTGACGAAGGGGTAGAATATGATGTAGGCCAGCAACAACAGAAGAAACAGCGGCTCTCGGAAAAGAGAGAAGTCCAGCAGCAGGATGAAGTTTCTCGGGCACTGCAGCACACGTTTCAAAGCCTTGCTGACGCAGGAGCAGGTGGGGTTGTCGAGGTCGTCCTCGCTCCCCGGGTGACGGTTGGCGTCCTTGATGGGCGGCTGGAGGATCCAGGACGACGAGATGCCGTCCAGAGAAGACATGGACATGTACTTCACCACGCTGCTCTGGCTGATGGCCTGCAGCAGGTCGGACACGGTGTGTTCCCTGCTCTGTCTCTGCGTCCTGAACTTACTGGCGGCCGTCTCGGACACAG
>JADBJO010002564.1:5000-12500 GCA_016801955.1 Conus betulinus | reverse complement strand
CAAAAAGAAAAAGAAAAGAAAAAGAAAAAAAAGAAAGAAAAAAAAAAAAAAAACGTCGTAAAGGTACTGAAATCTACCAAAAGTCGTACAATGTGGTTGATTTTTTTTTTTTTTCTTCTTTTTTTTTCTTTTAAGAAAATGCAAGAAAAAGTTAAAACGTCGGATAAAGTAATGAAAAAGAACAGAGCGAAACATAAGAAACGCAGTAAAACTGTAGGAGAATGTAGCAAAACGTAGAAAACAGGTAGTCCTGACTGAATGCACTATGGGGGGGGGGGGGGGGGGGGGGGGGAGCCCAACGACACAGCTGACTGCAACAACAATGGCAGAAGGCTGCAATGACGTCACGGAAACGCGCGTGAGCGAGCGACCGGCATCACGTGAAGTCAGCAGCGACCTCATTGTCACCACTGTGAGCGACCAAGCAGAGCTGCGTAAATGAACTGCTGACAGAAATAACTGAAAGTTGTAAACTACGAACTATATCATAGGAAGGGTGGGGGGGGGGGGTGGGGGGGTGGGGGAATAGGGATGGAAGTGGGGGTGAAAAGAATAGTGGGGAGAGTGCCATCTCGATTCGCCGATTGCCGGTTGGTTCGCCTTATCCGGATTCGTCTATTTCGGATTCGCCTATTTCTGGATTGATCTCGATTTGACTAATTCAAGTTCGCCTCAGTAAAGCATCAGTTGTTCTTAACTAACCCAAACCTTACATGTGCGCATGTAGGGATGGATACTCGGTGTGTTCAGTTTATATGTGTGGGGCAACATGGTGTAAATTGATAAACATGTAACTTTTTTTTTAATTTATCACCGCAAGAACAACACGAAATGTCTGTTTAAAAACAGCACACACACACACACACACACACACACACACACACACACACACACACACACACACACATGCGCGCGCGCGCGCGCGCGCACCCACACACGCACGCACGCTCGCACGGCTTGTACACACACATTCTTTTCAGTTTACTTTGCAGGGTTCTCTCTCTCTCTCTCTCTCTCTCTCTCTCTCTCTCTCTCTCTGCGCGGACGCGTGCTTGTGCATGTGTGTGTATGTGTATGTGTGTGTGTGTTGATGTGTGTGTATGCACGAATGTATGCGTGCACGCGTGCACGCGCGCTCGCGTATATGTGTGTGTGTGTGTGTGTGTGTGTGTGTGTGTGTGTGTGTGTGTGTGTGTGTGTGTGTGTGTGTGTGTGTGTGTGTGTGTATGTGTGTGTGCGTGTGTGTGTGTGTGTGTGTGTGTGTGTGTGTGTGTGTGTGTGTGTGTGTGTGTGTGTGTTGCACGCGTGCGCGCATGTGTGTGTATATGGGTAGTGTGTGGTGGTGGGGATTGGGGGGGTGCGTTCGAATGTGTTTATATGTGTGCGCGTGTATATGCACAAGTGTACGCGTGCGTGAGTGTATGTATGTGTGTGTGTGTGTGTGTGTGTGTGTGTGTGTGTGTGTGTGTGTGTGTGTGTGTGCGCGCGCGTGTGTGTGTGTATGTATGTGTGTGTGTGTATGTTCACTGCAAGACGAAACACAGGCCAGACACCATCCAATGAATACGCAAACTCTATTTGTAACGACTAATGGCAGATTGCTGCTGTCACGTCCCTCCCCCAACACCGTCATCTTTGTGTTACAGATACGGGGAAATTGGGTAATTGGGTTATCGGGTGAACTCTTGATCGCATTTTTTTTTCAATGAGTTATCAATACGGATTTTTTTTAGCGTTACTGTTTGCTGAAGTCAGGTTGATTGTTGTTGTTGAATCGGTCGCTGTGTTCATTTTGGTTACCTCTCGCAAAGAGGCGTAATCTCTCTCTGTCTCTCTGTCTCTGTCTCTGTTTGTCTGTCTGTCTGTCTGTCTGTCTGTCTCTCTCTCTCTCTCTCTCTCTCTCACAGAGACAGCCACACACACACACACACACACACACACACACACACACACACACACACACACACACATACAGAGAGAGAGAGAGAGAGAGAGAGAGAGAGACTCCCATCCACCTTCCTACCGGTCTCCTTCCCACCTCTCTCTCTCATTCACTCTCTCTGTCTCTCTCTGTCTCTCTCTCTCTCTCTGTCTCTCTCTGTCTCTCTCTGTCTCTGTCTCTCTCTCTCTCTCTCTCTCTCTCTCTCTCTCTCACATGTCTTTGACCGTCATGTCCGATCCCCAGACGTTTCTGACTTGGTGACAGTCTCACTGTTGTCCCCCCCAACACGAAGCGCAAACAGCCTCGACAATGGCCACGTTCATTGTTTACCGTCATTAATCTCACCACTCCTCCTGCCGTCATGCTCCGTCATCACACTGTATTTGAACAAACATCTGATCTTATAAGTCCCTGGGATTCTCTGCATATGGCATGCAACCTCCCCTTCTGCCTCACCTCTTAATCTCACCCCCCCCCCCCCCCGCCCTCTCTCCACTCCATCCACGCTTTCTCTCTCTCCCTTGCTTTTCAACCCCTTCCTTACATATATGTAGAGCTAGCTATTCCGGCGTTTGCTTCCTCCCCCCCCCCCCAGTGAAATCCATTCCATCCCTACCCCACCCTATCTTCTCTCTCTTCTTTGCCTTTCAACTCTTTGGTTAAGGATGCATAGCAATTCCAGCGTTCGCTTCTCTCCCCCTCTCATATAGAATATTTATTAACCAAGGCAAGAAAAACATCAAACTTTAAAAAAAAATAATCACTAACGGCCTTGGGGGCAAGACACGAAAACTTTATTGCATTTGTCTACTTCTTTAGTTCGATCCAAATTAAAGTACGGCCAAGAAGTATATCATTCTGCTCCAAAAATATCTGTTAAAAAAGCTAGAAAGTTTGGATAGCAAAGCAGTGAAACTGGCCTTAGGTGTACCAGTTCATGCAAATACTATCAAAAGTTATCAAGCTGCAGAGGTTTTACCTTTTCGAGAACAACGGCTCTTAGACGTATCAAAATATGTGATTAGAAGCCTGTCAGTTAAGCACACAGTTACAGCAGAACTATTGATAAACTCGAACAAAGATTATCCCAAAACGAGCTAGAAATATTTTATATTTACAACAATTAAAATTACGCATATGAGCTTATGTCTGATTGTAACATTGATTTATCAACAGTTTCTGAAGATTCCATCACGCCTAAGATTCCCCCTTGGGAGCATTTGTATGGAAATATTGATTATAATTACACAAGTGTTTCTAAAACTGAAAACGTTAATCTCTTGCTTAGTGAGGTCAGAGTTCATCTTGACAATTTTTTTAATAGCAATCACCTGAAAATTTACACTGATGGCTCAGTCCTAGATAACATTGGTAGTGGTTCTGATTTTGTCATTCCTAGCCTAAATGTGAAAAAGAATTATCATCTTGGCAAAGGGTTTCCATTTTTACAGCAGAATCATAGGCAATATTGACGGTTTTGAGCTACATTTATGATGCTCCCATGCCTTTTCATATATTCTCATATGTGTTGATTCAAAATCTGTCTTGCAGTCTCTGGAACATTGGGATGGCAAGGCTCGGAAAGATTTACTTTTTGATATTCAACACCTCATACACTGTTTAAGGATTCATGGAATATGCATTGACTTTTGCTGGGTTCCCTCTCATAGTAGGTTGAAATGGAACGAAGCAGCAGATATACTTGCTAAAGCTGGAGCTAAACATTTGCCTCGATAGTAATTTATTATCTCCACTAAAAACATCGTCAGAAATTTTGTTAAAATTAGAAAATTGTGTTCATAACAGAAATTGTGGAGAAATTCTCAAATATGTAAATACTTGTCCTCGTCACATTTCCAGGATAGTAACAAAACAAATTAAATGCATGGAACACAAAATGTTCTTGCCATATTTTTTTTGTACTTGTGGTAAGCCTATTTCTGTCTTAACTCCAATTTATACAGAAAATTCTATTGATATCAACGTCCAAGATATCAGTCAAATATTGTCCAGCCCTTCTATTATAAACATTGCTCTATTGTCGCGCAATCTAAAATTGCCAAGTTGCTTTGATGCGTGTTTATTTTTACCACAAATTCAAAAAGTTATTGTTGTTATTTTTTATCTTTGAGGTTAAGCTTTGTTAGTTAGAGATGACGTTTTAAATTATTTTTCGTTTAACAGACGTTAAATAAACCACTGAACTGTTCTCTCCCCCACCCCACCCCCACCCCCTCCTCAAGCGAAATCGGTTGACCTTTTAGTGAGAGATCGTAGCTTGTTTAGTGAGATAAACATTGCCTTTTCAGCGAGGATATTTGTCGCCTTTTCATCGTAAATAAAAAACCGTACTCCCCTTTTCCCAGGCTTTTTTCGCCCCCAAATTCTGTCAATCACACTTGAGGCGTTTAAAAGGTATTTAAAATCTTAAAAAACACAGCGGAACATTTAACTTACAAAAACGTACGTGCGAAACTAAAAAGAATCTCATTTTTCCTGGTCCAGCGTTTTGCCTTTGATTTGTGGGTCACCAGGAATTTAAAAGTATTTCCAATTATGGAGAGCAGCTTAAAGTGTGTGTGTGTGTGTGTGTGTGTGTGTGTGTGTGTGTGTGTGTGTGTGTGTGTGTGTGTGTGCGCGCGCGCGCGCGCGCGTGTGTGTGTGTGTGTGATTGTGTATGTGATAAAGTGTGTGTGTGTGTGTGTGTGTGTGTGTGTGTGTGTGTGTGTGTGTGTGTGTGTGCGTGCGCGCGCGCGCGCGCGTGCGCGCGCGTGTGTGTGTGTGTGTGTGTAATTGTGTGTGTGTGATTGTGTGTGTGTGTGATTGTGTGTGTGATGTGTGTGTGTGTATGTATGTGGAAAAGGTTTTACAATTATAAAGAACAAGTGTGTGTGTGTGTGTGTGTGTGTGTGTGTGTGTGTGTGTGTGTGTGTGTGTGTGTGTGTGTGTGTGTATCACTGACTATTGAAACCATCGGTTCAGACAATTAAAATCGTCGACTAGTATTTGAACTGCATCCACACGATAGTTCACAACCTCAGACAGCCCTGCAACAATTTTTTTCCGCATTTTGCACATCATATCAATAAAATCGAGTCCTTTATCGGCACCCACTTAAAACCACGACGACTGTCGATAGAAGGGGATATAACTAATTTTCATTTTTCGACTGAAAAAAAAAACCCAGCCATTTCCCGCTGTTTCTCATCTACACCACTGTTACCCACCCTCCTCCTACCCCCCTACCCTGAGGTGGTCGAAGTACAGACAAGAGCCCGGTTTAAGATGAAAAAAAAAAACAGTTTAAAGTCCAATTAAACCTACTGTTTAAAAAAAATGGAAAGATTCCTTTCCTTAGTATGGCGATTAACAAGATCGATGGCTAAACTGGCACAGGGACCAGCCGCTAGGGCGCTGTGGGTAGTGTCGCGGATTCCCGGCTGGAGGTGGTGGGTTCCATTCCAATCAAAGCCACTCATTTGTGGGACTTTCTGTGCCGACAGATTCCAGTTCAGAGCCAGTTCGCTGTGGGCTCCCGCTGGGTAAACTGGAGCCACACCCTCAAGCTTTATCCATGTAACGGATGCATCTTTGAAAACGTTGCTCAAATTTTCTGACCAATACTACAGGTGTTTGTATCTCTCGGGCCTGGTTGACTCCAGAATATAACATGCGTAGAGCGTGGCCCTGTCATGCAGTCTCAGATCTTTAAAAAAAAAAAAAATAATAAAAAAAAGAAACCTTCTTGGCATCATCTACATCATCCTCATTCTCACCCTCATCCTCATCGATCTGCAAAAAAAAATATGTATTTAACATTCTGCGGCCCTTTATGCCCTTCTATCACGAAGACCTATGTTCCGATTTCCTCTTCCCGTCCATGCTGTTGGCGAATCATGTCGAGGTCGGCGGTACTGGGGAATCATGGAGACTGTCAGCTGGCACTCTTCAGACTTGGACACCCATTCCCGCCGGCTCCACAACTTGGCAATTATTGTCGTTATCAGGGGGCTCAGTAAGCGGTATCCGGTGTACGCTAGGCTGGAGCAGGCACCACTGAACACCACCAACGTTCCTCGGTGGCAGTGCGCTGTCTACTCTGGGGGGTTGCGTCCATGACGACTTGATATTGTCTGTATCCGTGTTCAGTGGAAAATGCGTAAAAATCTTGTGGGACGGATCCTTGATCCGTCGTTTGATCCGAATCTGCTCGACGGATCCACACTAACACATGACACGTTCGTCCTCGGGCCCAATTCATACATCTTTCTACCAAAATGTAGTTAAAATCGATTGTAGTTTTTTTGCGAAATCTTGATGACAGACAGACAAATATGGTGGAAAGATAACCTCAATAGCGAAGGTGCCAACAACATAACAGTAAACACATTAAATTCAGAAATAAAGTACTGAAAAGTTATGGGCGAAATGTGCAATAAAACAACATTGAAAACATCATTGCATTTAACCTCGTACGCGGAATTTCAAACATGCTATCAAACACAGTACAGAAAAAGAAAAAGAAAAAGAAAAAAAAAAAAAAAAAAAACCGATGAAAAAGCATGACTATCTATCATCTTTACCTTGTCGTCACTCTCTCAAGAGCGAACACCTCGTATCCATCCAAACACCTTCTGGCAAACACGAGCGACGCTTGCAAAGCGTATGTTGAATTACCTCCCTTCCCCTTCCGATTTCTCCCTCTCGTCGTCCCCGACCCTCCCACCCCCCACCCCCCACCCCACCCTCTCCATCCCTTCCCTCTCTCTTCTTCATACCCTCTATTTCAAACCCGCACACTCCCTCTTTATTTCTAACCTCCCTCTCACATGCCACCTTTGTATCGCTGCCGTACTGTGTAGATGACTGAGTGAACGTGACCACAGGAGCGGATGAAATACAGATTGTGGTGGTGGTGGTGGTGGTGGTGTGTGTGTGTGTGTGTTGGGGGGGGGGGGGGGGGGGGTTTCAAACTATGGTCGGCCTGCGGCGGCCGCTCGCAAACAAGCTTGCAAGAGAGTAGGGGGGGGGGGGGGGGTTGGGGGGAGGGGGGACCGCGGCGGCGTAAATTTACAAGAAGTAGGGAATGGGGTGAGTGAAGAGGGTTGGGGGTGGGGGTGGAAAGGGGGTCAATAATGCATGAGGTTTATTAGAAGTCTGTCCCTGACACACACACGGGTCTACTGACCACGCATTCTTTTCCGTTGCGGGCAAGGGAACGTAAAATGGAGCAGAGGGTAGGGGTGGGGATGGGGTTGTTGTGGAACCCTTAGCACTTCTCCCAAATCCGCCATTGATTTTCTCGTAAAAGCCAGAACAGCTCGCCCTACAGTGTTCTCAACCTGTAAATTTACCCGGCCAGTGTGGCAGTGTTATGCCTTTTTCACTCGTCTACTGCTTTGTGATGCCACGTTCGCCCAACAGTTTACTTCTTCACTTGTGTCTGTCGGTCTGCCTGCATGTCAGCAAGGCTGTTATGCAAAAAACTGGTGACTCGTTTCTACGAAACTTTGTGGGGAAAACGGTGACTGGCTTCAACACAAATCTATTGAATTTTG
>JADBJO010002563.1:282500-292500 GCA_016801955.1 Conus betulinus | reverse complement strand
TTGATTTTCCTGTGGAAGGTGTTTCTTGTTTCCCCTGTATGTGTGTGTTCTGTGGACGTGTTTTGAAAAGCCCTTATTCACAGCTCTCCTGGGCATTGTGCGAGATTTTCCAGCAGCTGTCAAGTTTTTTTTTTTTTTTTTTTTTTTTTTTTGAAAGAGCTTCACTTCAAGACCGCCCTTTAATTTCAGGATACCGTAACATCCTCCAGTGTCCCGGATAGTGGCCCTCTTCAGGCCATCCTCCTGCCTGCATAAGAGTGAGTTTGGTTGAAAAGGTTCATTGACTGACATTACATGTGGAATGGGTGATGTCAGTTTCACTCCTGTTGTGCGGCGTTGCATAGCGAAATTTCTGACAGAATTCTTTCCCCGTGCCCCCCAGATGACCTTTTCCCCACATTCAGTCAGTCACCCACGCAGGTAGGCAGTCTATCACATGCTATATTTGCTTTTAATCGCGCTTTCAATTTTCAATAAGGTCGGTTTCAGTGTAAGGGGGGGACAACAAGCTGATGTCTAACAACAGTTTTATCTTTAGAACCGCTGAGCAGAACACCATCTTCCAATACAAAACTAGGAATCTTGACATAAAACGTTGACACTTTCAAAAATATATTTTCTGCTTGCCATCCTCTTTTTGAAGGTCTTGTACTGTATCAGGGTCACATTCAGGCTTGAAATAGCGGGGACAACATGGGGGCTGACAGGTATCCTCGCTTGTTTTGCCTGAGAACGAGTCGTAACGAGAGCTCGCGGGTCACACACAAAAGATCCGTTATTTCCAAAAATGTGTGTATCTTTCACCAAGTGTATTTCCGAGGATTAGGTCTATCACAGACGAGTCCAGGACATATTTCACCACCAAAACAGGGTGTGGAAATAGGCATTTTAGCCACAGAGAATGATTCAACTCGTCCATCAAACATTAGTGTGTAGAGCCGGTGTCCAGATCATCTCTGACAGAGGAAGGTTTGATACCAGCTGGGGGGGCAGCGTGTGCCTCTTAATAATGTAGCACTGAAGCCGTTTATGGTACATTCTTCCACATAGAGTCCAGATCTCTAGTTCTCTACCACAAGGACATGATGACTGCTCTCTTTTGATAACGCTGCCTTATTGATTTATGCATGGGGACAAACTGCTCGTTTTTGAACCCCAGAGCCACATACCCAGCACAAAAGTACATTCTCTCCTCCCGCATTCAGATTCACGCCACGACCACGCCTTCCACGGACTGCAAATGTACACGGGAAATTGTCTGGCTGCCTCCTGAATAGGGAGCATTTTGAGGCTGATCCTGTGGACGACTGGAAATGGAACTGCACGGTTTGAACTTCAGTTGTCGACCACCAGTACCGTAATTCTCTTGCGGTTCTGTTCGGTACGGAAAGCAGTGAAGAAAAAGAACTGACATTTGTTTCGAACAGCTTAAAATCTGGCTTTCTTGTCAAGATTTTCCCATGATACGCACTCTTGTACTGATCCGCGAGTTTCCACACATCTCCCGCAGTTTACAATTTTTGTTCACGAAGAAAAGTGCTAATTATTTTGAAACACACTTTGTAAAATTTGCCCGCACAAGATCAAATTAAGCAAATGTTCCAAATGATGAGTGATCCTCGAAGGATCAATCCATCAGTCAAGCACATGACTGGAACAAATTCAAAAAGGCAGGAAAGAACTCGTTTGCTTCATGCTGAACAGAACGGAATTCTCAAGGGCATCTTCCTCAGTACACTGATTTTTTTTTCCCAATAGTTCCCCTTTCAAATCGCCCAGTGTGATCGACTGTTTAGATGAAAGGAATGATACAAGGATAATACACTTCCACGAAAAAAGAAAGAGACAAACACTGGCCGTTTTCCTTAACCCATGCACAAGAAGTAGCATCAGTTTCAAAATCTGGACAAAAAGGAGTCAGTTTCACAAATGTCAGTCAGATGGTTGTTATGTTGTCAGTCGGTATTCAGCCTGTAGTTGGGGCCCCCACTGTCACACTCCCGCTCTCGTGACGTTCATTCACAACCGCTTGGACGAAATACAGGACAGTTCCTCCTTTTGATTCATATCTATTTTTCTAGATTATTTTCAATTTTTTTTAAAAATTATAGTTTCACATGTTTGCGCGGACGTATTTCAGTTCAAACATTAAGAGGTTCTCATAGACTGACAAAGTACCTTTTCTTTCAATATTTGGCATCAACAGTGCGCAGCTTTTACATTTTTTCATCTCTGGTTTCGGCCTCAGGAGGCGTTTGAATGTTTCCAACCTCCGTGACATCACATCTGCTCAGAAATATTGGCACAAACTGTGCCTGTGCCCCTTCCCGACAAATAAATGAAATAATTTTGTGTTAATTCATTGATTTAGTTATAAATAAAGGAAGAAGAAAAAAAGATGAACTATGCACCCATCCTCTAATTTAGAAAAGAGAAACACATTAATCATTTTCTGGGGGTAGATGCTCTTAGAAAATATTTCTATCAAAAGAATATTCATCTTCAATTTTTGTTTTCCTCTTTTCATTTCTTTTCACTCTGTCTCAGCTGTATGTGTGCTAAGCCTAACACAGGTA
Organism: Conus betulinus; assembly: GCA_016801955.1. NCBI lineage: Eukaryota > Metazoa > Mollusca > Gastropoda > Neogastropoda > Conidae > Conus > Conus betulinus. Next base: position 289,924 of record JADBJO010002563.1, on the reverse strand, counting down.
AGTCGTAGCCTTCACGTTTACTGTTGACCTCCTATGTCATTTAAAAACAACAACAACACACAACAACAGCAACAACAACAAAAGAAGAAAAGAAAAGAGTAGAAAACACACACACACACACACACACACACACACACACACACACACACACACACACACACAAAATAGGCATGCGCCCTGGCCCAACACCTCTATGTACGACGCTGTCCACCAGTTTGTACTCTGACTCCACTGCCCACACTCCAGGTGATCCACCATTCACTCTGTTTCAACTGCCCACACTCCAGGTGATCCACCATTCACTCTGTTTCAACTGCCCACACTCCAGGTGATCCACCACTCACTCTGTTTCAACTGCCCACACTCCAGGTGATCCACCACTCACTCTGTTTCAACTGCCCACACTGCTGGTGATCCACCACTCACTCTGTTTCACTGCCCACACTGCAAGTGATCCACCACTCACTCTGTTTCAACTGCGCACACTCCAGGTGATCCACCACTCACTCTGTTTCAACTGCCCACACTCCAGGTGATCCACCACTCACTCTGTTTCAACTGCCCCACTGCACGTGATACACCAACTGCCCACACTACAGGTGATCCACCAATCACTCTGTTTCAACTGCCCACACTACAGGTGATACACCAACTGCCCACAGTACAGGTGATACACCAGTCACTCTGTTTCAACTGCCCACACTACAGGTGATACACCAACTGCCCACACTACAGGTGATACACCAACTGCCCACACTACAGGTGATACACCAACTGCCCACACTACAGGTGATACACCAATCACTCTGTTTCCTCTTTTCACTATTCACCTCAGCATGTACGTTGCACGGCCCCATTGACTATGAGAGCCGAGGCACATGACTTTCAAATCCTTCGTCCTCCCCCCCCCCCCCCCCCCCCCCCCCCCTTTCAACCCCCAGTCCCCCCCCCCCCCCGGTCCTTTTAAGCTTGCACAAGTGAGGTCTATGTTTTCCCATCGACATACTCCTTTCACAAACAGACACACATGAAACATCAGAATACTTAGGTACAATTTCTGACACAACTTATTTGCATAAAGCTCCACTGTGCACGGTCCTCAGCCAGACTGCTGGTGTCACTCCATCCTCTGTCAACGTGTGTGAGCTCTCTCTCTCCCACTGTCTGTCGCCAGCTCATCCTGGTCGTCCTCTTTTTCTCTGGCCTGCTGGGGGCCATTTAATGGCCTGGTCTGCAGGTCTTGAAGAGAGTAATCTCAAGACATGATCTAGCCAGCGGAGGCGCCGTCTGCGGATGATGGTTGACACGGGGAGCTGTTTGGACCTCTCCCTGACCTCTTCCTTTGTATAAAGTTTGACCATTTGATGATGCCCAAGATCTTACGACGGCACTTGGAGTCAAACGCGTCGAGTTTCTTCTCCTGGGTGGTCTTCAGTTTGAAATCACACTGGAGTTACAAAACTTTAATTTGATTCCGAGCGAATCTAACTAATTAGAAAAAAAATTCCTGAAATATTTTGAACGCTACATAGTTGACCAGATCAGATATAATTATTATTAAGTCTGATTGTGTCACTTATTTGTTGACAGGAAACGAGGGCTTAGATAACCTTTTGAAAACGCTAGATGGTTGATTACACCGTCTTCAAAGTCGACGTTGTTTCTATTGTATCGATTGGACACGAATGCAGCATGGTTCTCGCTAATCATCTTTCAGGAGTTGATGCTGATCATAATGGTTCATGTTTAGGACAATGACAGACTGACATCTGAGAGCACTTGGGAGTGAAAAGTGAGGAAGCATTATTGAAGAAGAAGAAGAAGAAGAAGAAGAAGAAGAAGAGGAAGAAGACAGAAGATGACAGAAGAAAAGAAGAAGAAGACAGACAGAAGGGAAGACAGTAGAAACAGAAGAACAAAGAAGAAGAAGACGAAGAAGGAGAAGAAGGTGGCAAAGGAAGAGGAGAGGGAGGAGGAGAATAAGGATAAGGACGGAGAGGAGGATGGAGCCGAGAAGGATGAAGAGGAAGGGGAGGAGGAGAGCAGATTCAAATGAGAGCATAAGTGTTTTTTCTTAGAAAATATCTCAAAAGTTGTATCAAGAAAGAAAGAAGGCAACACGATCATAAATATTTCGAAATAGCAGAAAACATGGAAATAAAAGATAAAAAAATCAGAGAAAAATGAAGGCAAAACAATGGAGGTCAGACAGAGGGTTCTGGAGGTAGGGAGGAGAGGAATAAACAGGGAGGGAGAGTGGTGATCGAGTGAAAGAAAAAGAGACAAAAAAACAAAGAATAGCGAACAAAACAAAGGATTAGATCGCATATAAGGAAGTAATAACATGAAATGAACTCAGAGGAAAAGAAGAGGAAAAAACAAGTGCGCTATAAATATGTGCGTCATTGTGACCAAATGGTCGGAGCGGCAAACTTTCACACATCCTTCCAGAAAGTTTGATAGGCTTTCATGGTCGTATTTCTCTCCGGTTATCTTCTGACTCACTTTACACTTTGCGTAGTTCGTATGACAATGGAGAGATACCGACAGAGAAATGCGTTTCACTGTTGAGGCATTCTGGCGATTTGGAAAATAATGTCTACTGTTTCGATGTCTGTAGAAACAAACACACACATGCACGCACGCACGCACGCACCGACGCACACACGCACGCACGCACACTCACTCACTCACTCACGCACTCACTTAGCTTAACATGTTTAGAACCTGTGCAATATTTTCGAAGTTGGGCTCTGAAGTCAAAACAGATTATCCAGAAAGCCAGTAAACTGATGCCAAGACTTTTATGCCCCCCCACCCCCCCTCACCCCACTCCACCCCAATCCTCTCTTCATCTTTTACATTTGTTTGTTGATGGTAGTTGGTATGGCTGCATTTGAAGCAGGGGAAGAAAGAAAAAGAAGGCATATCGAGAGAAACGAGGCAAACTTAAAAGAAAAATTACTGTCCTAACCAACGAAAGAGACAAATAAATTACAAGACAAAACGCGGCGCGTTTCAACTCCTTGGACTTTTTTAGACAAGACCAACGCCACTCAAGACAGTAAAAAAAGAAGAACGAACAAACTACTTATCTCCTGAAATTGGGCGCAGAATGATGATTGTTCGTTCTTCGTTTTTATTGCCTTGAGGGTTGTTTGTCTTGCCTGAAGAAGACCACAGAGGTTCCAAGCGGTTTGTTTGTCTTGTAATCTGTTTGTCTCTTTCTTTCGATGGAACAGTATATCGTCTTTTAAGTTTGTTTCAATTTTCGCAGGCAGTCAATTCACTTGTAAACTGACACGGCAAAGTTCAGTTTAAGTTTCACCAAAGCACTGTGCGAAACGGAAATCAATTCAAGTCCGATTGTCTACAGCCCAGCGACTTCGAATTTTCTACAGCATTGAAAAGCAAATGAAAGCCAGAATCACTGACACTTTTTTTGAAATCGAATTAAAAATGCAAAACAACCGTCAATTCTTGAAAGTGCTTGTCTAGTCTACACACTAATACCACCCCCAGAAAATCCCTTAACACCCCCCCCCCCCCCTCCCCCTTGAAACAATGACTCTGTGGACTGTGAGGTAGAATCTGTGTGTGTCAAATGGCTTCCACACCCTGGTACCCAGGAAGCTGATTTTCGTACCAGCTGTTCATTACATGGCACGTACCATGGAACCTCTTTACCATCTGAAATTGAAGAAAACATCAGGAAAATCGTAGCCAGTATGCACCCTGGACAACGCTGTTTGTCCTTCGTTTGTTTCCGAGGAGAGATGGAAGAAGCTTATTTGAAATGGATACAACAATACTTTTTTTTAAAAAACAAAAGTGTCATCTCATATATTGCAATCCTCTTGCTGAAGATGTTCCCCGATGCATGCACTTTATCGGCTTGAGGTTGGTGTAGGGTTTTCTTTTTGTTTGTTTGTTTTTTTGGATAGTGTTATGATCCTTAACATTTTTTGAGAGTGGGGAAAGATGGATGGACAGGGAGGGGGTGTGGGGCACATTTTTTTCTGTAAGCGATCTGAAACAACAACATTAAACATGTGGCATCCTGAAAAACGACACTGGGAGGAGGACACTGAGGTGCTGCTCGCAAGGATTACCCTTAATCCTTTAGGAATTAGGCCCAAACTACTAATCTCCCCCGAAGCTTACGACACAGCCGTAAATCGACGCGCTCGCTAAGGAAGGTGGGTGTTTTGTTTCAGTGTACGAGTTCCATGGGAATGTTCTGATAAGTCTGCGAGAATAATGGATGTTCCACGTTTTGCAGTGAGGATGGAAATATTTGAAAACTAGATAAAGCACAGACAGTGACAAGCAATGACGTCAGACTAGATTCGTGAGGGTGTGTTACATTCGTGAATCAATAGATGCCCCTAAGATGCCCATGGGATAAGTTATACAGGAGTTGGTTTGGGGAGACAGGGTGGTTCTGTGTGCATGGGTGGTTTTTGTTTTGACCTCATGCAGTGAAGTTCCTCTTTCTTCAAAATCTAACATATATTTCACATTATTTTACAACACTGCAAAATGAATAAATAAATGGTTAAATAAATAGGTAATGAGATGAATTAATCAGTCGTTTAATCAATTAATCAATCAATCAATCAAAATTAAATTTATAGATAAATCAAGAAATAAACTTGAATATGTAATGATATCAGGAAATACAATGTAAACACACACACACACACACACACACACACACACACACACACACACACACACACACACACACAGCACACACGGTCAGTGGTCAAAACACTGCTACTTAGGGCAGCTGTTCTGTGCAACCAACACGAAGGAGAATGCTCATGAAGGGAGCTCTGACAACAAAGGACCATGAAGGGAGCTCTGACAACAAAGGACCATGAAGGGAGCTCTGACAACAACAAAGGACAATAAAGGGAGCTCTGACAACAAAGGACAATGAAGGGAGCTCTGACAACAAAGGACCATGAAGGGAGCTCTGACAACAAAGGACTATGAAGGGAGCTCTGACAACAAAGGACAATGAAGGAGCTCTGACAACAAAGGACCATTAAGGGAGCTCTGACAACAAAGGACCATTAAGGGAGCTCTGACAACAAAGGATTATAAAGGGAGCTCTGACAACAAAGGACCATGAAGGGAGCTCTGACAACAAAGTACCATAAAGGGAGCTCTGACAACAAAGGACTATGAAGGGAGCTCTGACAACAAAGGACCATGAAAGGAGCTCTGACAACAAAGGACCATTAAGGGAGCTCTGACAGCAAAGGACCATTAAGGGAGCTCTGACAGCAAAGGACTAGTACACCTGGACGTGGAAGGAACTCACAGTCTTTGTTCTCCTTAGAGCCAGACGTGGGGATTGGTTAAACTGCCTCAAAATCATCAAACGTTTTGGTGTCTTCTTTTGCTCTGAACATTTCATACATCGCTAGAAAAAATATGAAAATGTGTTGGCTATGCGACCTGGCATGCTGTTACCATGGAAACCATCCAAGATGGCCGAGAAAAGATACTTTTTTTTACAAACACACTTTTTTTTTTAAAAGAAGAAAACTCCAAAAGTATTGCAAATAGTTTCATTGTTTAGTTGCATTGCATTAATTATAAATATGTTTTCTTAACATTTACAGCACTATTTCCGCATTGAACTATTTTCAGAATTTACATGAATTTTATGAAATGTGTCCCTTGATTTTGTTAGCAAAATGTAGATCACCCAAGCCAAAACATTTTCATACTTTTCTAGTGATGTATGATATATTCAGAACAAAAGAACCCATCAAAACAAACAATGATTTTGGCTCAGTTTAAATCTCCATGTCTGGCCTTAAACAGTACGAGGACAAGCACCCAGGACGAGAGCCCCATATGTTAGAGATGTTTAAGAGACATTTGCAAAATGGTGCCAGATCGTTCCCACACCAACTCTCTTTGTTGTTGTCAGCTGGCCAGTTCTCAAAAGCATCACACCATCATGGCTTGAGAGAATTGTCAGACTGTTTACCGCGTGACGTTTCAGGGCTGCAAGAAAGGACTGCATTGGCGAATCAACAGCAACACTTGGAGTCAGACCCAATAAACGAGTGTGTGAATGTTGGTTGGCAAGAAAACTTCCACTTGAATGACGTTCAACAGACAGAAATTTCTGACATAGAAACCTGTCTTCGTAAATGCAAATGTCGAAGAAAGCCTTAGGAAATACGACAGAGAAAACGTAGCCAAAACAGGGACGAAGGTTGTGAACTTCTGCCTGCTTACAGCCCTTTAAATATGGACAATACCTTCAACTACCTAAACACTTAGTCAGCCAGCCGACTTCGTTTCACTTAACAGATGAAGGCCACGGAAAAGGGTGGATATCTTCCACTAAATGCTAATCTTAAGAAATCCTGAGTCCATACTTGCATATCTATCATACTGAGTCCAAAACTGACTACCTTTTATTTTATACATCTATGTGATGTTCTGTTTCATTTTTTTGTGGAGGTTGGTTGGTTGGTTGGTTGGTTGGTTATTGACATTTTCTTTTTCAGAATGGTCAAACCGCAGTGTCAGCCTCAGGGCATGCTTGTGTACGTTTCCATGATTTACAGACTTATTTAAAGGAAGAAGAAAGAAAAACCAAAAAACTGCCAACGGATGAAAATCAAAACAGAGAACAGGAGGAATGAAAATGTTGACGGAGGAATGCAATTTGCAGGCTGATTTGAAGGAGAAAGGAAAAAAACTGGCAACGGATGAAAAATGGAAACAGGGAACAGGAGGAAACAAAAAATGCTGACAATAAAGGCAACTTACCTGTTCGACTCACACGCCACGTGCGTCATAGTCTTATCAGGATAGCCAGTCCCACATGCTGTGTAGCCATCCAAAAAGCGTAGGCCAGCATTGTTACTATCTTTGGAAACATGACGAAATTCATTCCACCATGGACAATTGAACTGCGTTCTTTGCATGTCACATAGTGTACATTAAAGACATAATATATACGCAATGAAATGGAAGGCGATAGGGAAGAGTCAGACTCGGCAGGGGAAAGGTTCTCTAGTCTATTTTCAGCTTCACTCAGAGATGAAAAGGCGCACACACTGACGGACAGAGTGGTTCAAAGAAAAGCTGTCCCCCCATAAATCGGCATTTCGTCATGTCGGCGTTCCAATCCCGGCTTATTCACAAAAGTCGTCATTTTGTGACCACGAATTTTGTGTTCGTCTTATTTGTCGCTTGCGCTTCAAATTTACCGACTGTTGCCTGTTTGATACAGTCGTGAAGAGAAAGGGAAGTGTTGTGTTTCTTAGTAATCGTCACCGTTGGGAGCAAGTAAGTTGTTGCAATTGATAATTTCAATTGCCTTCAGTGGCTTCACTTACCACTGTCGACAAATCTTGCTTTGCTTACTTTTGCTTTGATTGAGAAGA
>JADBJO010002563.1:242500-260000 GCA_016801955.1 Conus betulinus | reverse complement strand
TGTTTGCAATATTTTGGGGGCAATAAACAAAGCATCACAGATCGAACGCCCTGTAAGAGTTTGCTGGTGATTCGTTGGTTTTCATCAGAAATGATATACATTTTGTGTGTGTGTGTGTGTGTGTGTGGTGTGTGTGTGTGTGTGTGTGTGGTGTGTGTGTGTGTTGTGTGTGTGTGTGTGTGTGTGTGTGTGTGTGTGTGTGTGTGTGTGTGTGTGTGTGTGTGTGTGTGTGTGTGTGTGTGTGTGTGTGTGTGCGTGTGTGTGTGCGCGCGCGCGCGTATATAAGTATTGCATTCATGTTGGCAGGTTGGTAGGTGGGTAGGTAGACAGGTAAATAGCTAGGTAGGCCGGGAGGTAGAATACGAATGCATTTGTTTCTTTTTATGATGAGAAGACGGATTAAAACGAGCAATTTATAAAGAAGAAGAAGAAGAAGAAAGAAGAAGAAGAGAAGAAGAAGACGAAGAAGAAGAAGAAGAAGGAGAAGAGGAGGAGGAGAAGGAGGAGGAGGAGGACGACGACGACGACGACGACGACGATGACGACGACAACGACGACAGGAACGACACGACAACGAACGAGAAGAAGAAGAAGAGAAGAAGAAAGAAGAAAAGGAAGAGAAAGAAGAGAGAGAGGTAGGAGGAAAGGAGGGAAAGGAGGAAGAAGAAGAGAGAAGAATAAGAAAAGAAGAATGAAGAAGACGAAGAAGAAGAGCAAAAGGGGAAGAAAAGAAAAAGAGAAGAGAAGGAGAAAAGAAGAGAAGAAGAAGAAGAGAAGAAGAAGAGAAAGACATAGGAGAAAGAAAGAGGAGGAGAAGAAGCTCTGGAAGGTAAGAAAAGTAAAAGCGAATCGGCGCAACAGTAGAGATACGAAAGTAGGTGGGTAGGAAACAGGGAAACATGCGAAATGGAACAGAGGAAAGTGGAGAATAGGAGGGAGTGAGAGGAGGCTAAGACAGGAGCTTCGTGAAGATTCGGACCCCTCAAAGTAGATTTTACATGACACTATTGGTGTGTGTGTTGTGGTTGTGTGTGTGTGTGTGTGGTGTGTGGTGGAAGTGTGGTGTGTGTGTGTGTGTGTTTTTTGTGAATGAAAGTGTGTGTGTGAAGTGTGTGGGTGTTGTTGTGTGTTGTGTGTGTGTGGGTGTGCATGAGAGAGAGAGAGAGAGAGCAGGAAGAGAGAGAGAGAGAGAGAGAGAGAAGGAGAGAGGAGAGAAGAGAGGAGAGAAGAACGCTATCCTGAGGACAAAGGAGGCAGGAGGAGGGAGAGGAGCAGAGGAAGAAGACGAAGTTCAGCGAAGATGCACCGCACACCACACTAGGCAGGCAGGAGGGAAGAGAAGAAAAAGAGAAGAGAGAAACAGAGCGAGGAGGAAGAAAAAGGGGTTTGATTTGTCAAGAAGGAGGAAGAATCTGAACCTAAGAGGAGGAGGAGAGAAGAAAGAAGAAAGAGAAAAGACCTGAAAGAAGAAGAGGAGGAGAGGAGGAAGGAAAAAGAAAGAGGGGAGGAGGAGTGAGTGAGAGGAGAGGAATAGAGAGCGAGGATAGGGAGGAGGAGGAACGACGACGACGACGAACGACGACAGGATTTGCCGACCGACACAACGACGAAGACGACGACGAGACGACGAAGAGAAAAAGACAGAAGAAGAACAAAGAAGAGAAGAAAAGACAAGAAGACGAAGGAAAAAGAAAGAAAGAAAGAAAGAACCAAAGAAAGAAGCAGACAAGAGACAGGGAAATAGCCAGAAGAAAGAGAAAAGAGAAAAGAAGAAAGAAGAAGAAAAGGAACAGAGGAAGGGGAGGAGGAGAGAGGAGGGGGAGGATAGGAGGAGGAGGAAGAGAGGAGGGAGAAAGAAGAAGAAGAAGAGAAGAAGACGAAGGAAAGAAGAAGAGAGAAGCAGAGAAGAAGGAAAGAAGAAAAAGAACCGACAGACAGAAGACAGACACAAAGAAGAAAAAGAAAGAGAAGACAGAAGAAGAGAAGAGAAGGCATAAGGGAGAGAACAGGAAGGGAGGAAAGCTCTGGACAGGTTACTAAGGGAAACAGCGATCGGCGGCACCAGTAGGGAGGAAGTTGGTAGGGCGGTTAGGAAAAGGGAAATGCGAAATGGACAGGGAAGGGAAGAATAGGAGGATGGAGAGGGCCTTAGACAGGCTTCGGAAGATTCAGACGCCATAAAAGTAGATTTAACAGGACACTTTGTGTGTGTGTGTGGTTGTGTGGGTGTGTGTGTGTTGTTGTGTGTGTGTGGGTGATGGTGTACAACTGGTGTGATGTGTGTGTGTGTGTGTGTGTGGGGTGTGTGTGTGTGCACACGCTGTGTGCTGTGGCAACACGAGAGAGAATGAGGAGAGAAGCGGAAGGAGGAGGGGGAGGGAGAGGAGGGGAGAGAGAGGAGAGGGAAGGAGAGGAGAGAGAGCAGCGAGAGAAGAGAGAGAGAGGACGAGAGGAGAGGACGGGAGAGAGAGAGGAAGGAACGCTATTCCTGTTTATGTATGGGTTTGTTTTTTCTGATGCCTAGATTGTCTCTCGTGAGTTAAGGGTGTTTCCTCTGACGTATAGTTAACACACAGAGCTGCGTTCCTGTTTATGTCTTTCGACACCTAAAATAGTGGTTGATTTGTCAAAGAGAGGAACAAATCTGTACCTAAAAGGAATCTCAAGGATATTCTAAATTGATCTGATACTGTCAGTTAGGAATAAACAAGGAAGGTCAATTGGGAAAAAAAAATCGGGGGGGAGGGGGGGGAGAGAGAGAGACGCGAGAGAGCGAGGAGAGGAGGGAGAAGAAGGCAGAGAGGAGAGAGAGAGAGAGAGAGCTCTGGTTACATAACAAAACACCGGAACACACACACCACACCCACACACCCAAAAACACGCACGCACGTAGCACGCAACGCACGCACACACCACGCAACACACCACAAAAACACACACACACACACACACCACCCAACCACCACACACACACACACACACATTCAGAACAACAGCCACAGACACAGAGCAGACACAGCCAGCCACACAGACGGACGGCACACACACACACACCACACACACACCACCCACCACAAACACACACCCACACACACACACACAAAAACACACACATGAAACACAGACACACAACACACCCACCCAACACACACCCCCAATACACACGCACTCACACACACAAACACACACACACACACACACAAACAACACACACCACACACACACACACACAAACACTCACACCACACTCAACAAAATACAACACTCTCTCTCTCACACACACTAAACACAACACACACACCACACCCACCCCCACACACACACACAAAACACGCACACACCACACAACACAACACACAAACACCACCAACGGAACACACACACAAACAAAACCACACCACACACACACACACGCACACAACACACACAACAAACAACACACACACAACACAACCGCACGCACGCACTACATTAGCTCAGGCACTAACGAAGGCTCTGCCAACAACAGTTAAGACAGGGATGGTAGTGTATACGGCTGACCAGTGAACCAGTCACAAGGCTGGACCAGGAAAAACAACCATAAGGAATGTGTGGCGGCTATGGGTAGGTTTATCCACCGCCTACTGTAGTAATACAACCCCCCCACCCCGCCCAGAGGGCCTGCCACTTCTGGTTACCAGCTGGTGTTTTTTGGTGTGCTGTTTAGGTTGTATGGCGGTCTCCTATGATCTGTCTGTAGCCTGTAAGGTCTTCCATCTGTCCTGTCGGTCGTGTCTGGCTTATTGTCTCTCTCTATCTATTATGTCCTGTCTGTCCTGTTGAGTCTGTGGGTGTTCTGTATGCTCTCTCTTCCTGTCTGCTCTGTCTGTCCCGGTACGCCCGCCTCTTCTCTCTCTCTCGCTGTCTATTTATGGACGGTCTGACTCTGTCCTGTCTTTCTATGGTTTCTCTGTCTATCTCCTATCACCGCTCCCCAAACCACCCCTCTCTCTGTCTATCTCCCTCTCTCGCTCTGTCCATGTCTCTGTGCCCTGTTTCCCCCTCTCTCCCTGTGTATGGTGTTCGCGTGCGTTGGTGTGTGCGCGTGTGTGGTGTGGTGTGTGTGTGTGTGTTGTGTGTGGTGCTGCGTGCGTGCGTGCGTGCGTCGTGCGTGCGTGGTGTGTGGTGTTGTGTGTGTGTGTGTGGTTGTGTGTGTGTGTTTGTTGTGTGTGTGTGTGTGGTGTGGTGGGTGCGTGCGTGCGTGTGGTGAGTGTGTGTGGTGTGTGTGTGACTTGCGGGGTGGCGTGCGTGCGGTGCGTGTTTGTGTACGCTGCCAACACCCCAATACCATCTATACCCATTCACTCCCCCGATACATTTCTATCGCAGTCCCCGTGCCAAGCAGGAAGTATCGACCCAAATCCACCTCCAGCCACCCACAAAACCCGACCCTGCACCGTTCATTTGGATGGTGTTCATCGGAACGGGTTTGAACTAAACTTTGACGAGCACTTCGCGGTGAAGCGGTTATTGATCTCTGACCTGAACTGGGCATGTCTCTGAGCCAGGTGATGAGGCGGTTCTTTCCAGTGCTCATTTCTCCTCACCTCCTCCACGCCTCACCTCATCCCCTCACCCCTCACACCATCCTCGTCGTCTTTCCCTTCCCTCCCTCCCGCCATCCACTCTCCCTTATCCTCCGTCCCCCCATCCTCTCGTACTCCATCCTGCCACGTCCTACTTCTCATCCATTGGTCCCCATATATCCCTTTCCCTTCTTGTTTTTTAGGTTTGTGAGAAATGGACTTTGCAGTACAGTAGCAACGACAAAAACACGATGACAGCAACAACACCAACAGCAACAACAGCAACAACAACAGCAACCACAACCATTAACGACGACGACGACGACGGCAACGACAGCAACGCAGCAGCAGCAGTAACAACAACAACAATGACGACGACGACGACGACGACGACGACGACGATGACGACTACGACGACGAGGAGAGGAATTTGGGCCAACATTTTAACACATTGAAAACAAGAAGCGTTGTGGCCTCTGATGCCTGGAGTGATAATCTAAATGTCAGTCATCAGCTAATTTTTATTTTTCTGTGACCATGTGCTAGACTCTGAAATTCCCTTCCTAACATGATAAGGTCTGCCCCATAGTTTAACACTCTTCATCTGACCCCAAACAGTGGACATCGAACTGGGGGGAAAATGCAGAGACCGAACGACGCGGGGATTTACAAGCCATGAAGTTTGTGCAACCGTGAAGAGATCGTTCGCGAGATCTGAACAAAACAAACCTAAGGATGCGTTAGCCAGAATAACATGGTCGGTCCCTGGCGTTTCATCATCAGACTGGACGTCAGGGAGCGCGGCGATGCCTTCTCCCTCTGTCTGGAACCTTCAGTCTGTCACAGCAGGGTGTCTCTGACCTACTTGGTCTCTCTCCCAAACAACAACTCTCCTACCGAACTGAACCGCTACCCACGTCCAAATCTGAGGTCTGGTCTCTTTTCTGTTACTCTCTCTCTCTCTCTCTCTCTCTCTCTCTCTCTCTCTCTCTCTCTCTCTCCTCTCTCTCTCTCTGTGTCTCTGTGTGTGTGTGTGTGTGTGTGTGTGTGTGTGTGTGTGTGTGTGTGTGTGGTGTGTGTGTGTGGTGTGTGTGTGTTTGTCTCCGTCTTTGTCTGTCTATCTCTCTTCTCTTCTCTTCTCTCTCTCATCCCATCCCTCCCCTCTCTGTGCCTTTCTGTCTCCGGTCTGTCTCTGTCCGTCTGTCTGTCTGTCTCTGTCTGTCTGTCTGTCTGTCTGGTTACCTGTCTGTCTGTCTGTCTATGTGTCTCTCCCTGACTCTGTCTCTCTATGCCTCAATCTCTCTCTCTCTCTCTTTCTCCCCTCTCCTTCAGCTCTCTTGATTAGTGCTTGGACACTTTCTTTCTAACCTTTTTTTATCTTCTGGTGTTGTTTCCCGATTATATCTGTATTCATTTAATGTTGATACTCCCATTAACTTCACCAGTGCCATCACCACTTCTACTTCAGCTGCTGTCGCTACGACTACTACTATTTCAGCTACTATAACAACAGCTACTACGACTGCTACTACTAATACGACTGCTGCTGCTGCTGCTGCTACTATTACTACTACTACTACTACTACTGCTGCTGCTGCTGCTGCTGCTGCTTCTATTTCTATTACTACACTACTGTTGCTGCTGCTTCTATCTATCTATCTATCTATCTATCTATCATCCATCATCTATCCATCCCATCTATCTATCTATCTATCTATCCATCCATCCATCCATCCATCCATCCATCCATCCATCCATCCATCCATCTTCTATCTATCTATCTATCTATCTACAATACATTTGGTGATACATTGTCCCCAGATGATATATTGTCCTTAAACTAATGGAAAAAGAACCAATCCATTTTAATTTTCTTTTTCAGCTCATCATCATCATTCATAAGCCTGTGAACATACAAGAAATGTTTCATAGTGTGCGCTCCACGAATAATTCGCTGCTGGTACCTTAACAGCGGGTCAGAGGAATTTAGGAAGATATGCAGAAACTGATCCATCACTCCGAATCTTCCAGGATGACTTAGTTCAGAAGACATAAAGAAACAAATCCATCAGGGTTGTTTATTTCCTTGTCACAAACGGAACCTTTCCTATGTATTTCGTTCCGTGACAGTATTCAATTTATCACAGATAGTGAAGACGCCAACATTCTGTCAAAGCCCGTATCTCTTCAACGTCTAATGTCTGATTTTCCCATTTCAGCGAAGATGAGAGAAGCTGCTCATCCGCCTATCGTGATGACCTTAGCTTAGTAGATTGGTGTGTCTGTGTTGCATCCACATGGCCAACTTTGGATGTTTGGCATTTCTGGATAAGTTTCCGAAGAGAATCTTGACGAGGTACCGCTTCCAAGCAGCATCCATGAATTCACTTAGAACACAAGATACTCTGTCTATGTTGTAAATGTATGCCAGTTATTGAAAACACAATTAATGCATCATCCATATAGGAAAGTGATGGGGGTGGGGATGGGTGTCAAGACTTTTGTTCTCGAGTTGTGCGTTTGGAGAAAACGTTATGCCTCGTTACATACTGGGGAGCAAGGACATTACGTCACACACACACACACACACACACACACACACACACACACACACACACACACACACACACACACACACACACACACCTCACACACACACCTGACAGTATGTGCTTGAGTGGGTGAATGGGGAATAAATAAATGCTTCTCAAAATGAACCTTCAGCAAGCTTATAGTCTCCAAAGAGGGAGACCATCTCCAATGGGGAGAAAGCTCACTAACATATAAACTCCTGGTCAGATACCGGTATTTCGAAACCTGATTGTTTCTCCTCAGTGACCGCGGAAAGGGTAATTTGACTCCTCTGCCTTTCGGTTTTAAGAAGAATGCTATACCAGAAAAAAGGCTGGTGTGCAATACCATAGTATGTTTGTTGAGTTTTCAGAAAACTAACTAAAGGTGCCACCTAAGAAGCAAAAGAAAGAGCAAAACAAGCTACATTTTCTCAACAAACATACTATGGTATTGCACACCAGCCTTTTTCTGGTATAGCATTCTTCTTAAACCGAAAAGGCAGAGGAGTCAAATTACCACTTTCCGCGGTCACTGAGGAGAAACAATCAGGTTTCGAAATACCGGTATCTGACCAGGAGTTATATGTTAGTGAGCTTTCTCCCCATTGGAGATGGTCTCCCTCTTTGGAGACTATAAGCTTGCTGAAGGTTCATTTTGAGAAGCATTTATTTATTCCCCATTCACTTATCACCCCCCCCTATTTCTACAATCTGAGACATAAAACCAAGCTTTGTTTATAATTCAATATATATATATATACATATATATATATATTCCCCGTTTTCTGTGGTTGATGTTACGTGAGGATTGGTTTTTTTTTTTAGGCAATTTTGAGGGATATAAGCATGTTCAAGTGTCATAGCTGGTCTTTGGAAAAATGTTCAAAAGGGCTAGTAAAAGTCACTCATATACATGAACAAAGTGACAGACGTGTAATCAACCAAAAAGAAAACTGGACATATTTGGACATAAGCATGTTCAAATATCATGGTTGGTCTTGTAGAAAAAAGATT
Organism: Conus betulinus; assembly: GCA_016801955.1. Lineage (NCBI taxonomy): Eukaryota > Metazoa > Mollusca > Gastropoda > Neogastropoda > Conidae > Conus > Conus betulinus. The sequence goes on along the minus strand of JADBJO010002563.1, from coordinate 251,848 downwards.
TGAAGTGATAGTAGAAGAATCTCATATCCATGAACAACGTGGCGAATATTCCATCAATATAACAAAAACAAGATCCATTTGTTATCTAGTTTTCTCCGAGGAATACTTGAAAATTTTCAAACGAAAGAATGTATTTATCTTTCCTTAATGTCCAGTCTCCTCAAGATAAAAGGGTCTAGTTTTCTTGAAACAGTTCCATATAAACCGTTGCCAAATCTGAACAACGTATCGACTCATTTCCATGTTGTCTCTGGAATACACCATCCAATTGTAATTAATCAAGCGGTCGAATAATTATCACACAATGATTAATTTGCTCCGTGCTAGCCAATACACGGTCCATGGAGAGTGGTCTGCTCATTGGCATTCTGTTCGCAAAGGAAGGGCTGGAATTGGGGTGCAAATCTGGGACCATCTTCCACAGAATGATTCGGAAGTCGTTTTGTACCGGAACAAACGCACGACGTAACAAACAAACAAACAAACAAACAAATAAACGAACACACAAACAAAAACCACAGTCCGTGCAGAATCTTTTGCCACGGAACACATTTCCCAGCTCCAGGAAAATTCAAAACATCATATGCGGACATCAAATCTAACCACGTTTCATTATCATTGAAGGAACTGTCTATGTCATGTTATCGCCCCTGAAGCCTTCTTTGGCTTTGCGTTTCTTCTGTGGCTCTCTTCCACCATACCCGTTCACTACTCTTCGCCTAAATCAGCCATCGACTGTTCTCCGCTTCTCCAGTCAAAAACTCTGGAATAAACGAAGCGAAACATCTGATCTTCTGGTGAGTGTTCCTTCCCCTTTGTCATCTCAGCCATTCGGAACACATGTTTCCCATGCTGCTATAATATATCAACCGTGTCTGCTTTCCACTGAAAATTCGGAGCCAGAATTGCAAGCCATTGAGATACACGCCGTGGGTCAACAATTAATTTTGAAAGCATTGAAAGAATGAATGATGTATGAAGTGTACAGTGAGAACTGCATCAGAATCCCACTGAAGAAAAAAAAACATGTATGTAATCATCATTATGGTAAATGATCAAAATTGAGATTTGCATCGATTTTGACCCGATTTTGACCTATAGCCCTTTTCTCTTTGAATATCATTCAAAGACATAAGTCTATGTCAGCTGCAAATCTCCCTTAAACATATTTTCACAGACTCTTACTCTAACGAAATCTGAAGTCTTCATCATCAGTTTTCTAAAAAAAAAAAAAAAAAAAATGGGCAGAGGATGTCTGTTTTTTTTTTTTTTAAACAGCCACAGGTCTGACAGTCTGTCTGACTAGAAATGGTTTGGAGACTTAGATGGAGGAATTACGATACTTATCAACGAAGTGTAAACGAGACCTAGAAATTGCGACATCGGACTCATTTTTGGATGGAATGTCATGTTTGCCAGACTCGGTGTTCCGGGGCGTCTACATCATGTTCCATTAAGTAGTATTACTATCTGATTCTACCAGACTTTGGGGTGTGTCCAACAAGATAGATAGAAAGATGGGTTTTTTTTTTAGTACGCCAGAGAGAGTGAGGGAGAGAGAGAATGAGAGAGAGGAGAGAGAGAGAGAGAGAGAGAGAGAGAGAGAGAGAGAGAGAGGGAGAGACAGACAGACAGACAGACAGACAGACACACAGACAGACAGAGAGATAGTGACAGAGAGAAAAAGTGATAGAGTTAGAGAGACAGACAGACACTATAAACAAAGAGACACACAGGCAGACAGAGACAGAGATGGAATCCAGACAGACAGACACACACACTACAGCTACACACACACACACACACACACACACACACACACACACCCACACACACACACACACACACACACACCACACACCACACCACACACACACCACACACACACACACACACACACACACACACCACACACACACACCACCCACACACACACACACACACACACACACACACCACACACACCACACACACACACACACACACACACACACACACACACACACACACACACATACCCCCAGACAGACGGTTATCCAGATGGACAGACAGATATCCAAGGGGAGCCAGGCAGTCAGATGGACAGGCTAGACACAATCCTGCAGGTCTAGCAGCACGTGGCTCTGATCAGACGGCAACGGTTCAGGGTGCTCACGGACACTGCCCCCTTATTACCCTGCTTCCCATAGGAAAAGCGAAGCGTCTTCAATGTCTTTCATTAAACAGAGAGAAAGAGGGGGGGGGGGGGGGGGGGGGGGGAGAGAGGGGGGGGGGCGAGGGGGGGGGGGGGGGGGGGGGGAGAGAAACAGAGGGGGGGGAGAGGGGGAGGGAGAGAGAGGAGAGGAGAGAGGAGAGAGAGAGAGAGAGAGAGAGACATGCGAGATAGAGACAGAGACATGCAGAGAGACAGACAGATATGAGAGAGACAGAGACAGGCAGAGATAGGCAGAGACAAAACAGAGAGTGGAGACAGACAGAGAGAGGAGAGAGAGAGGCACAGACAGAAACAGAGAGAGAGACAGAGGAGAAAGACATACAGACAGGCAGACAAGGCGAGAAAAACCAAGAGAGCAGGCAGAGAGGAGAGAGAGAGAGAGAGGAGAGAGGGTAGGAGAGAGAGAGAGGGCGAAAGAGAGAGAGAGAGAGGGAGAGAGAGAGAGAGAGAGAGAGAGAGGCCAGGATAAGTGCAGAGACAGAAACAAAACCAAAAAAACAAAAACAAAAAGAGAGAACAGAGACAGCGACAAAGACCCCATGCAGAGACTGGGCAGATACAGAGACAGAGAGAGAGAGAGAGATGAGGGGGTGGGGAAGGGAGGGAGTGAGAGAGAGAGGAGAGAGAGAATAGAGAGAGAGAGAGAGTCGAGGCAGAGATAAGGCGGCGAGACATAGAGAAGAGGCAGAGAGAGGAAAAACAGAGATAGGTAAGACAGATAGAGACAGAGTGAGACAGGGTGAGAGAGAGAGTGAAAGAGAGAGAACATAGAGACAGGCCGATCGAGAGAGAGAGAGGAGAGATGAGAGAGAGAGAGAGAGATAGATCAGGACAGGGAGGACGGAACGACAAGACCGACAGGCCAACGGCTGGGAGACAGACGGATGGACAGATAGACAAACAGACAGACAGGCAGACAGACAGACAGACTGAGAAGAAAACAGACGAATAGACAGAACACACGGATATCCATACAGAACGTCAGCAGACTGACATGAATGGACACTATCCTGAAGATCCACTCGTGGCTGTGATCAGAATATGTCGCAGGGGCACTCATGTACACTGCTCCCCTAATTGCCTGCTTCCAGAGGAGGGAGAGAGAGAGAGAGAGAGAAGAGAGAGAGAGAGAGAGAGAGACCAGACAGACATACAGACAGCCAGGACAGAGAGACAGACAGACAGAGACAGACAGACAGAAAGAGACAAAGAGAGAGAAAGGAGGAGAGAGAGCCAGACAGAAGACAGAGACCAGAGATAAAACAGACGTACAGAGGAGAGAGAGAGAGAGATAAGAGAAGCAGGCAGACGACAAAACGAGAGACAGGCATACTGACAGACTAGACAGGCAGACATAAGACATACAAAACAGGACGAGCATACGGACATAAGGATAGAAAGTCAAAGCCAAGACAGAGACCATCCGGAAGTTCCAGAGACGTCAGATTGATTGATTGTTGCAGGGCAATCATGTACACTGCGCCGCATTAGGCTGCTTCCAGAAGTAAAAGCGGGGCGTTTCCAATGTCTTTTACACCCTAGGAGAGAGAGAGAGAGATACCGAGAAGATATAGAGGAGAGATAGAGAGATAGAGAGGAGAGAGAGAGAGAGAGAGATAGAGAGAGAGATGAGAGAGGAGAGAGAGAGAGAGAGAGAGAGAGAGAGAGATGAGAGAGAGAGAGCAGCGAGGAGGAGAGAGAGAGAGGCAGAGGAGAGGAGAGAGAGGAGAGAAGGAATAGTTTATAATCTCAGAGATTACCTCTGCTGCATTCCCCATTCTTCATGAGTCCACGCAGGACCGTTCACACACACTGTTCTCACATTGGAATCCTCTTTCAAAAGCCAACATTCTTTTTTTTTCGTTCTGACAAGAGAGATTAGAAGGTGAGTGAGCTGGTGGTGGTGGGGTGGTGGGGGGGGGGGGGGGATATTTGGAAGGAAGGAGGATGGTGGGCCTAGTGGGATTAAGGAGTCTCGACACGTCCCTCCTAGTATACTGGTAGGAAGGCACTTGGAAGCACCTTCCAATTGGAATTTGCACAGTTCCTCCTGAAAGTTTAGGTGGGCGGCGTTCAGCAAAGTTCAGAGGTCTGTCACATGGAGTCACTAGCGTCCCCAACGTGAATTCTTCTCTGTTTACGTTTCTTGTTAACCGCAACCCAACAGACCAAAACCTCTCTCAGTATTAAAAAAACAGCTTTGCTTTAAATTCCCCCCCCTTTTACTTCCCATCCCCCCCTGTACGCGAGCTATGTTGTCACCAACACTAGCTTGGTCGCCGAGTCCAGTGATTCGTGTTGGAATCAGGAAATAAACAGTATTTCCGGTGTCCACTCTCTGGTGCCCCTGAGTCACCATTTGCACACTCGATCTTACAGGGTACTCGCATGTACTGTCTCCAAATAGGGTTTGGTTCCAAAGGAAAAGTGGGACTTTTCAGTTTAAATCGGTCACAGAGAGAGAGAGAGACGAGAGAGAGAGAGAGAGGAGAGAGAGAGAGAGAACAGAGAGACAGAGAGACAGAGAGGACAGAGAGAGATAGAGAGTCAGAGAAAGAGAGAGACAGAGACAGAGAAAGACAACGGACAGACAAACAGATACAGACGCTGATTACACGGAGACAGCGGACTAACAGGTAGACACAGAACAGACAGACATTTAAGCAGAGGCAGAAAAGAAAGAAGCAGTGCGAGAGGAAATGGGGGGGAGGTTTGAAAAAGAGGTGAGAGATGTATGGTGGTGGACAAAAGCATTGAACTGATTTCAATCCACTTATTGGTCAAAGGGGAGATAGAAGGGGGAGAGGGGGAAGAGACAGACAAGAGAGAGGCTGGTTCCAGAGAGAGAGACAGAGACAGAAAAGACAGCAGATAGACGGACAGGACAGATGCAGAGGCTGGTTACACAGAGGACCAGACAGAGAAAACAGACAGAGTTCCGAACAGGGCTGCAGAGGCTGGTTACACAGAGACAGACCCCAAAGAGACAGACCAGACAGACAGAAAGGGGGGCGAGACAGGACGGATATAGCGGACATCCAGGCAGACTGTGTCAGTCAGACCGGGACAGTGAAGGCATTGTCCTGCAGTTCCAGCACGGGGACGTGATTAGATTGCTGGAGGACACTCACCAGTGGCCCTGTCCCCCCAATTAGATTGGCCTCTCAGCTTTCGAGAAGAAAATGGGGGATGTTCTCAAGGTCGATCAGCGAGAAAAGCTGCGTGCGAGCAGCAAGAGAGAGAGAGAGAGAGCGAGTATTTGAGAGAGAGGAGAGAGAGAGAGAGAGAGAGAGGAGAGAGAGAGAGAGAGAGAGAGAAGGGCGGGGGGGGGGGATTAGACCTTTTAGGGTCTTGAAACTGACCTTTTGCTGGACTCTTCATCATCATAGTCCATGAGGACATTTGCTAACACTGTTCCTGAACGATTCCTTCAAGCAACAACGAGGTGCATTGACGATTTTTTTTCTTCTTCCAAGAAAGAGCGATAGAGATAGGCAATGAGAAAGATGGTTGTGTGCCAGAGTGTGTGGTGTGGGGGGGGGGGGGGGGGTTGGGGGGGGGGGGGAGGGGTCATTTTGTAAAAAAGGAAGAGGAGGGGGACTTATGGGGGCGAAGGAGAAGGGGTGGTGGCGGGTCTGGCATATGTTCCATCTAGTACATTGTTGGGGAGTTCGTGCAGTTGTCCCTCAACGTTAGTGGGGACATTCAACAAAGTCCAGAGTTGTACCAAATGAACTCTGCAATTCTCCATCTTCCACCACCCCACCATCTCCTTATCATCCTTTTTACTTCGTCCTGTTTCCCAAAAACATGTTGTCACGAAATGTTAGGCCACAGAGTTCAGTATTTCTGATCACATTACGAGGGGGGAAACAAGTGATTCCAGTGCCCCTTCTGGTGCCAGAACGTCTTTCCTACCGTTTGATGATTATTCAGCTCAACTGTCACAGAATGGCTGCTGCTTTGAGAAGAAGAAAAAAAACGTGGGGACGTTACAGGTACTACCACACACACACACACACACCACACACACACACACACACACACACACACACAATAAGAGAGATATAAGAGAGAAGAGAGAGAGAGAGAGGAGGAGAGAGAGAGAGGAGAGAGAGAGAGAGAGAGAACAGACAGACAGACACAGAGAGAGAACAGACACACAGACAGACAGACAAAGAGACCAGCCAGCCAAAGAGACAGACAACGTCCAGACAGATACAGTTACAGACGGACACACGGCACACAGACATGACATGCAGAGGCTGATTCCATAGAGACAGACAGAGACAGACGAAGGGACAGACGGACACAGACAGACATCAATGTGAACAGTTCAGGAGGCAGGCAGACAGTGTGGACACAATGCTGAAGATCCAGCACGTCGCTGTGATTAGACTGTTGCGGGGTACTCGCGTACACTGCCAGCTAGCTGCCCTTGCTTCTAGAGGAAAAGTGCAGCGTTTTCGGGATCTATTACTCAGACACACACACACACACACACACACCACACACACACACACACACACACGCGCGCGCGCGCCGCGCGCGCGCGCGCACGCACACACACACACACACACACACACACACACACACACACGCACACACACCACACACACACACACAAACACACAACACACACACACCCAACACACACAGAGGGCACGAGGGAGAGATACAGACGAGGAGAGAGAGACGAGGAGGAGATGGAGAGGAGAGGAGAGAGAGAGAGAGAGAGAGAGACGAGAGAGAGAGAGAGAGAAGCAGAGAGAAGAGAGAGAGAGGAGAGAGAGAGAGAGAGAGAGAGAGAGTCAAACAGATACCGAGACCACAGATAAAGAAGCAAGTGAGAGAAGGATTTGGGGACAGAAGAAGAAGGAGAAGAAGAAGAGGAAGAAGAAGAAGAAAGAAAGAAGAAGAGAAGAAGAAGAAGACAGAAGAAGAAGAAGAAGAAGACTTACAGACAGACAGACAGAGAGAAAGAGAGAGAGAATGAGAGAGAAAGAGAGCGGAAGAGAGGAAGGAAGGGAAGGGAGGCGGAGAGAGAGAGGAATTTTGAGAAAAGATCAGAAATTGCCGTTGGTTCATGTAGCTCTATTTTTTATTCCTGCGGGGACATTTACCAGAATGTTAACATGTTCCTATTGGGAATCCTCTTTCTCAAACAACAACGAAGAGGTTTTGCAATTCTTTTTTCAGAGAAATAAAGAGAGGGGTGGGAAGTAAGGGATGTTGAACTGGGAAAGCGGGGGTTGACAGGGAACTCTGTCTGGCGTCTTCAATTCAATTGTTAGGTGGCACTTACCTCAGAATCTTCCCAAGTGGGGGAAGTTTATCCAATTTTTCCAAACAGGGCTGGACGTGGCATTCACAAAGTCCAGAGGTCCCTCAAATGGACTCAGCAGTGCTAGGCTCTATAGGCTAACCATATCCTCGCCCCTTCCATAACTTCCATCTTCTAACACAACACCCCTCATCACCAATCCACCACCATCCTCCCAAATCCACCAACACCAGCAACCCACCACCCACCACCACCACCCCAAGATCCCCGCCCTCCGCTTCTTTCTCCCATGCTCTTAAATTCAAAACCTGGTGTCACAGAAGGTTTAGGTTCGCAGTGTACACTAATTAACGTGTGTTGACAATAGGAAGATAAGAAAAAAAAAAGTGCTACCAGTGCCGATCCCTGACCCCCGTTGAAGATAATTCACAATGACTGGCGTGATCCACACGTGATTTTTTTCCCTCTCGTAAATTGAAATGGGCTGCCAATCTGTGAAGTTTTTTTCCCTCTCGTTGAAAATGGGCTTGCCAGTCTGAGTAAAGGGAGAAAACACAATGGAAATCTTTGAAGCGTAGGTAGAATTTTTTTTTTTTTTTTTTTGAAGAAGTGAAGAGAGCGAAAAATGAGACGGAAACGAAACGAGTAACTGCATTTTTGTTTCCCCTTCTCTCGTTCTTGATTTCTCAGTTTGCTGATTCAGAGAGAGAGGAGAGAGAGAGAGAGAGAGAGAGAGAGAGAGAGAGAGAGACACGCTTCAAAGATTTTTCATTTCTTTGCGCCTCTTAAAACTCAGACAGGCAGCTCAATTTATAAGGTGAAAAGAGTGCGTGATAGTCCAGTCGTAATGGAATCACCATCAGCGGTGACCGCTTCAGGACCGCTGGAGACCCTTATCTATTTTTTTTCTTCTAGTGTCAACACAGATTACTTTACTCTCTGTGACCGAACATTTTGGGACTAGATGTTTTGGATACAGAAGGAGGCGGATGGGGAGACCTTTGCGTTCTGGTAGGAGGGTGGAGATGTAAAGGATAAGAGGGGGAATGGGGGTGATGGTTAGTGAGTTCACATTGCCAACCCTTATTGCAGTCCAGAACTTCAAGAAAGACAGTAAAATACCGAGTGGGTTTTGGTATCGGGTTTGTTATCTTGGCTTTTGGCTGTTCAACTTTTAGAGGAAAAAAATCATCTTTTGTTCCTCATGTTCCACCTTCCTCAGCTACAATTTTGTAAAAGCTGACCATTATTCATGCCCACCATTAAGATATCCATATTCCGTCTGCTGGGATAATATCTGAACACGAACCACTGTGTATGTGTACTCTTCTTTCTTTCATTTTTTTGTCTGCCATCATTCTCTCCTGCGCCACGATCTCCTTTTGGAGGCAATGATTGACGATATCTCACATATGAGCCAGTCGTCTTCGATTTCTTTGTCCTTGCGCAGATCCCCGTTTTAAATTCTGATTGGCAGGACATTTTTTTTTGGCGGGGAGGGGGGGGGGGAGGGGGGGGGAGAGAAGGGGTGGTATGGGGAGGCAGTCAGCACAATCGTGAACTCTGAAAAAAAAATCTGCTCCTGTGGAGCTGTCTTAAACTGGATTGATTACAGGGCTCCTGAATCGAGAGCGCAATGCTTTATCTCTAGTCCAACCTGCCGTCTTCCTATTCCCCCCCCCCCCCCTCCCTTGCTTCCTCAGTCATCACCTTTAATACTACCTGTAATCTCTCAAACGTATTGTCAAGAACGTGAAATTGAACGTGTACCTATCATTGTTATTTTTACTAAAAATCTCGGCTTTGGCATGTTTGGCTTTGGGGGTAATGAGTCAGATTTTCATTGTTT
>JADBJO010002563.1:237500-240000 GCA_016801955.1 Conus betulinus | reverse complement strand
TCAGCCCTGATCTGGAGTCTTCTTGATGCACAGGTAGACCTTATCATTGGCCTCCGGTTGATTAAGATGGCAATACTCCATCAATGCTGCTAGCTCTCGTTCTCTTTTTCTTCTTCTTCGTCTTCTTCTTCTTCTTCTTCTTCTCTGTCTGTCTGTCTGTCTGTCTGTCTGTCTCTGTCCTCTGTCTCTGCCTCTGTCTCTCTCTCTCTCTCTCTCTCTCTCTCTCCTCTCTCTCTCTCTCTCTCTCTCTCTCTCGTGATCAAATGTACCATAGAACAGCATACTGATCCGGTCCAATATATACAGTTATTAGCTTGCACTCCACACCCCTTCTCCCCCACTCTCCCATCCATACTTATTTCTTCAGCGTATTGTTGTTTGGACAACCAATGGGAGATCCAAGAGTAAAGCTGCCATGCACAGTTCCTAGCTGCTGCCAGAACTGCTTGAGTTTTCAGACGGCAGACCTGGCTGTTCTGACTGTTTGACACTCTTCAACCTCTCTCGTGTCCTCAATAGATCTTCACGAATATGCTCCACTACTCCCCCTTACAGTTATCACCTTTTCAATATATCATCATCATCATCATCATCATCATCATCATCATCATCATCATCATCATCATCGTCATCATCATCATCATCATCGTCGTCGTCGTCGTCGTCGTCGTCGGCTTCTATCCAGAGTTGACTTTGCTACGGGCTCTGTTGAGAAGTCTGGGACCATACAGTCTAGTTTCAACCACTTAATAGATGTGTCTCTGAGAACGTTCCTTGAATTTTCTGACACAACCAGCGGGTGTCCTGTATCTCTCGAGCCTGGTTGAAGCCGGGACATGTCATGAAAGTAAGCGTAGAACACAGCCCTGTCATGCAGTCTCAGACTGGAGTGCAAATCCGTAGCATCATCTCATCATCTTCTTTCTCATCGATCAGCATAAAAAAAATATGTCTCAAATTCTGTGGCCCTTCATGCCCTGCTTTCATGGTGACCTCAATTTCGATGTCCTCTCCACGTCTGTGGCCTTGGTTTGATTCCGTCGGGTAACCGGTATCGGCGAGTTCATGGGGGCTGTCGTTGGACGGCCGAAGAGAGAGACCCTTTGGAGAGACAGCTGACTTACGCCGGCTCCGCAACTTAGCTATCGTTGTCGTCAGTAGGGGGCATAGCAGGTGGTGTCCTGCGAGTACTGGATCAGAACAGGCGCCACGGAACACCACCGAAGTGACCCGGCAGCAGAGCAGGGTCTCTTACGGCGGGTTGCCTCTTGACGACTTGACAATGGCTGCTCCCCGTGGATTGCCGGTGCGGGGGCTGCGGAGGGCCGGGCCGGGCTGTAACGGGGGATCGGAATGAACGGCGTGGATGTAGTGCGTGAGAGGCGGCACAGAGAAGAGGGACAGCAAAATAAAACAAACACAGAAACAAAGGGAACAAAAAGCAAAACAAAACAAACGAATCCAAAAACAACGTTCAGATTATGCCAACATACGTACTTGTCTTGCAATGCGGAGTCACACGATGTCTTATGTAGTAAAACAAAGGCACAAGCATCCGTTCATTTCTCCTGGAAGCCACATAAATCTGATTTTGTGCATACCCACTACTCACTGGGGATCAGGCCGAACGTCGCAGTTCTATACACACATGGATCTGGAAGATCAGAATAACCTGGCTCCAGCATTCACCCGCCACTTTCTGCCGGGGTTCCAGTCGTCGAACTTCCAGATGGTCCAGCACCCAAGCCCCCTGAAGCAATCACACGCCTTCACCTCGTGCTCCGACACAGCTGAGAGTAATGCTTTTGGAGGAGTTTCTTCACTTCCTCGGGGAATTCCCAGACCAAGTGAGGCATCTATCTGGCGGGGGGAACTTTATCTCAGACAGTTTGGCATTGCAAGTCTTCCCCGTGATGAAGCACTTTGCTTGCCCGCTTGCTGACTGGGTGGAGTCACACAAATCCTGTCTAGGTCTTGTTCTTCAGAGACTGCTTCAAGTCTATCTGGAATTCAAAGATTCACTCAATCAAGACTTTTATCTAAATACAGGAACTTTGGGGTAGGAAAGTGGAACGGGGGTAGACAAAGACGAGGGACCGGGTAGAGAATGGGATGGGGTTAGGTTTTAAAGAAACTGAAAATGATAAATTTCCAAACAGTGTGAATGAAGGTTAACAAGACTAGTTTTTCAGACTGAAAGAGAACTGCTGTCATGTTGTACATTTAACTCTATTGCTTTTACGTAATGACTGTTTTTATGTGCTGCTTAACTTTAATTTTGTGTCATCCGTGTGTGCAATTTCTCTCTCTGGAAGTCTGTATGTCATTGTTGTATCAGTCCTTTGGAAAGGTTCTCAAACTGTCTATGAACATGATCAATGCAATATATTTTTTTCCGATTTGTTTTAGATTTATTGGGAGTGTGTCGAAATTTCTGTGTGAAATTAGACCGGATTTCAAATTACCTCTTCCTTATGTGCACAGTAGTTCATTTCATCGT
>JADBJO010002563.1:222500-230000 GCA_016801955.1 Conus betulinus | reverse complement strand
TGGAGTTCAGGTCACATCATATCGGTACATACATACATACATAGACTTGGAAGATCAGAACATACCGCCTGCAGCCGGCACCTACAAGTCAGTGCCAGAGTCCCTCCCAATCACAGGGCTTCAGAGAATCCAACACGCTGGCCGTCCACCCCCATCCTCTGAATTCTAACCCCAAAGCCAGTCACACCTTCACACCCTTTCCGTCTCGGCGGGGAACGAACCATTTCAAAGGCCTCTTCACTTTCTCGGGGACTTCCAAGGCTAGATGGATACATCTCTCTGGAGGGGGGACGGGTAGTGGTGGTGGCGGTGGAAGTGGGTGAGGGAGGGGGTGGGAGGTTTATATCAGACGGACTGGCGTTGAAAGTTTTCTCTGTGATGGAGCAGTATGTCTGGAAGCTTGCAGACTGGTCAGAGGACGACAGGTCGGGTCTAGGGCTTGCCCTTCAGAGTTGGTTATCAGCCTGTCTGGAGCTTTTTCGATTGGTTGAAACACGGATCTTTATCTTTTTACAGACTCTCGGGATGGAAAAGGAGGAGGGGTGCGATGGTGGGGGTGGGGGGTGGGGGTGGACACATCAGATTGCTGTCGATGAACGGTGAGTGGGGAGAGGGGGGTGGGGGTGGAAACATTATGTTTTTAAGAACGACGAAGAATAACCGGGGAGAGTTTGAGAACTGTGAGCCGTTCTTGTTCTTCGGTCCACTTAACAGTCATGCTTAATGTTATGACTGTTCTGTCTTGCTTATATGTTAGTGTTGTTGTTGTTGTTGTTGTGTGTTGTTGTTGCTGCTGCTGCTGCGGCTGCTGCTGCTGCTGCTGCTGTTGTTGATCCATCTGTCGTCTGTCTGTAACTGCTGTCTGTCTGTCTCTTCTTGTTATGTCAATGTTTCGGCAAAGGTTCTTGACTTCATGAAACTGATGAGCATGCCGATTCATTGTTCAAGCTGTTGTAAGCTTACTTTTTGAGTGTCAATTTGTCAAGTGTAAGTCACAAAATTTGAATAACATGTTTTTATTTGTCCTATTGTATTTCATTCCCTGGTCGTGACAGAATTATGTTATGTCCTTCGAATGTCATACGTGAGCGCTGGCTACCTCGACTATGTTTTTACCGGCTATGTCATCGGTGCCAGTTGAGAGATTTTCAGAAACCTTGTCATGTCCCCTCTTCTGCATTTTCTGCCTAGATGACAGCCCCTTCCACAAGTGACTCACTGCTCCCTCTCCGCACTGCCCATATTGTCAGCGAGGACGACAGCTTGGCTTCTTCTGAATTTTCTGTATCAAATTTTTCAAGAGATTTGAACAGATCGGACCCTCTTCACTGCTTCCTTACTTGAAATAAGCAGATGTGTACTTTTGTGTTAGATCTGTCAACTCGTAAACGGCGGAGGGAAAAAAAAAACATAACACACTTCATTTTGGGGATTCTGTAGGAAAACGCATTTTACACGTTTCAGAGTCGATAGACAGATGATGGTTGAATACTGGTATACAAGAATTCACAGACAGGGAACAGGAAACATCATTATTATACTCATGACGGTTTTTCAACGCTATACTATAGACCCGTTTTACTTTCAGGAGCTCACATCAGTACGTCACTAATAACGAATGCTGAAGACGAAACATTCGGTGATATTTCTGCTCTTTGATTTGAAAGTGTTCAGTGCATTGGAGTCTAGTATTTTCCCCACAGAGGAAGGGGAGAGATTTTCATTGTATGTATGCCAGCAGGTTGTGCTGTTCTTTGTGTGGACTGTCCTGCATAGCAGTGCCAAGGTAGCAGATTCTCCTAGAACCAAGACCCTCGGCTAATTGAAGGGTGTGTGTTCACTATCCGGAAGAGCGTGTCATCGTGCGCAGTCGATCCCTCTTGGAAACTGGAGAGAGAGAGAGAGGAGAGAGCGAGAGAGGAGAGGAGAGAGAGAGAGAGGAGAGAGGAGAGAGGGGGAGGGGGGAGAGAGAGAGAGGGGAGAGAGGAGAAGAGAAGAAAAGAGAGAGAGCGAGAGGGGGAGGGGAGGGAGCGGGGAAGGATCGGGGACAAAAGAGAGGGGGGAGGGAGGGAGAGAGCAGAATAAGGGAATAGAGAGAGAGGGAGAGAAAAGAGGAGCGGGAGGGAGAGGAGAAAGATGGAGAGGATGAAGAGAGGGGAGAGGAGAAGAGAGAGGAGAGAGAGAGAGGGGAAAGAGAAGAGAGAGAAGAGAGAGAGAGGAAAGAGAGAGAGAGGAGAGAGGGGAGGAGACGCAGGAGGAGAGAAGACCGAGGGGGAGAGGAGGGAGGAGAGAGAGAGGGGGGGGAGAGAGGGGAAGAGAGAGAAGAGAGAGAGAGAGAGAGAGAGAGAGAGAGAGAGGAGAGAGATGATGGCGTGATGAGGATGATGAGGCTGATGATGATGTGATGATGATGATGATGATGAGGTGATGATGATGATGATGTGATGTGATGATGATGATGATAGTGGTGATGATGATGATGATGGAGATGATGATTGATGATGATGATGATGATGATGATGGTGACGATGGTGGTGGTGATGGTGATGATGATGATGATGGTGGTGATGATGATGATGATGATGGTGATGATGATGATGATGATGATGATGATGATGATCATACACAGAAGGCCAGCCGGGCAGACAGTCAGTCTGTGCATACATACAGACACACCTTTTCGTCCACCACGAAAGCTTTTGATCAGATTGTTTCACGATTGTTTACACGCTCTCTCCCAAAAACGGACTCTGCCTTCGGATATTTAAAACGGATTTGCATATGAGTTTTTACGAACAACATCTAATGGACGCTGACATGGGAGGTTTGAAGGGGAAGATGAGAGAGAGAGAGAGGGAGAGAGAGAGAGAGAGAGGAAGAGAGAGAGCGAGAGAGAGGACAAGGAGGAGAGAGACAGGGGACAGAGACAAGACAGAGAGAGAGACAGGGACAGAGACAGAAAAGACAGAGAGAGAGAGGACAGGACAGAGAAGAGAGAGAGGGAGAGAAAGAGACAGAGAGAGAGAGAGACAGAGAGAGAGAGACGAGAGAGAGAGAGACAGATGAGCCGACAATAAGAGACGAGGATTGAGAGAGAGACAAGGAGAGAGGGAGAGAAGAGAGGCGAGAGGAGAGGAGAGAGAGAGAGAGAGAGCGAACAGACAGACAGACAGACCTCATTTTTTTCTGTCCAGCCAAAGTAGCTTTTTATTAGAGTGTTGAACACGGTACTTCCACGCACTCTCTCCCAAAATGGATTACATCCCCTGAGAAATGTGAGATACTGAAGAGTTCACGAAAAACCTCCTGGAACAAGAGGGGGGGGGGGGGGGGGGGAGAAGGGGGCGGTGGGGGGGCGGGGGGGGGGAGGGAGAGAGAGGGGATACATGAAGGAAGGGAAGGAAGAGGAAAGGAGACGAAGAGCCAAGTAGTCGTAGAATTAGAAGAAAAAGAGGAAAGAGGAAGGGGAAGGAGGATCCCAAAATGGAAGAAAGAGAACCTGAGGAAAGAAAAGAGATAGGAGAAGAGAAGAACCTCCCCTGAACAAGGAGGGTTGGGATCGGGAGAAGGATGAAGAGGGAAGAAGGAGGATGGGTGGAGAGAGAGAGAGAGAGAAGAGAAAGAGAAAGGGGAGAGAGAGAGGAGAGGGAGGAGGAGAGAGAGGAGATGAGAGAGAGAGAGAGAAGAGAGAGAGAGAGAGAGAGATGACAGAGCGAGAGACAGTGAGATAGACAGACAGACAGACAGACAGTCGGACCGACCGACCGCCGACCGACAGACAGACAGGACAGACAGACAGACAAACAGTCAGACAGACAATCAGTCAGACGGGCAGACAGACAGAGACAGACAGATGGAGAGACAGACAGAGAAGAGGACTAAGAGACAGACCAATCGACAGACAGACAAAACAGACACATAGAGAGAGAGGTGAAGTGGAGGGTTAGTTGAGGTGGGGTAGAGTGGGCATTGTGGAGAGAAATTTCTGGGCAACTTTTCCCAGGAGAAAAACAAAAAACCAACATTTAAAAGAAGAAAACGTACTCCCAGCACTTGCGTTTGTCAATGATAATGCAGCCATACAGAAACAAAGAGAAACTGACAGACAGAGACAGGCAGAGGCCGTACAACACGTCTGACCACTTGCTACAAAACAAGCTTGAACTTACCCAAAGGCTGACCAGTGGGTCTTTCGCCTCTCACAAGACGAGATGGTCAGACTTGGGTGGACAAAATGTGATTTGCATACAAATGGATACTGGGATAAAATGGTGGGGTGGATGGTGAACAGGGGTGGGTGGGTGGGTGGGGGGGGGGGGGGTTAGTGGGTTGAGTGGGCGTAGAGGGCAAGCGTGTGTCTATTCATCATGAGACTGGAACAGTGTGCCAGCGCTTAGTGCTGAAAGTGAAGAAAAAAAACATTTCTACCAAGCTCATAAGCACTTTCTCTATACCCTAATGCCCGATATTCAAAGTTCGAGTATTTACCACCCTCTCTTTCCCCTCACCCCCTTCACCTTCCACCCCCTCTCTCGACCTTCATCCTCACCCTCGTTACTGCTGCTGCTGCTGCTGCTGCTGTAGCTGAACATGATGGCGATGATGATGAGGTATACCTATAGGGCCCCTGTCTTAGAGCATATGACATGTAACTCAGTAGCACTGGTTGCTTTGTTGCTGCTCATCTACTGTATACCTCAGTCTTTAGACTAAGATTCTAGAGAGGGGGAAAAAAAAAAACGTCTTTGCTTGCCTCTAATCAGCAAATCAGATTTTCTGATGTCTGGATTATTCTATGGCTGCTGACAGGGATTGAGAAGATGGCATCGCCTGTTAACGAGGCAGTTATAAGCCAAAAAGTGTGCGTAGTAGTGAGATTTGTACTGCCCCAGTAACAACATTATTATCTTTATCACCTGAACATTTGTTACATGTAAAAAAAGAAAAAGGGGCGTTTTTCTTTTTAATTTAGTAAAGTGCAAGCGGTCTAAATGGGATGTAAATCTTGAGTCATGCCCTGGAGTTCAATGTCAGATGGTGGAGGGGGCGGAGAAGACACAGGTGGAGGCGAGGTGGACCAGGCATTGATCAGCTGTCTTCAGGATAGCCGTCTTCGATGCGGATTTCTCTCTCATTCCTGATTTCTGATTGTTATGCTTGTTTACCTTTGTTTGTCTGTCTTCCTCTTTAACCTCTCTGTCTGCCTGTGTCTGTAACTGTCTCTGTCTGTCTGTCTCTCTCCATGCATATATACTACATACATACATACATACGTACATACATACATACATACATACATACATACATACATGCAAACATACAATACATACAAACAGACGTACATGCATAAACACCTACCTACCTGCCTAAGTTCAAACGCAATATATAGACCTCTCTCTCTCTCTCTCTCTCTCTTTCTCTCTGTGTGTGTGTGTGTGTGTGTGTGTGTGTGTGTGTGGTGTGTGTGTGTGTGTGTGTGTGTGTGTGTGTGTGTGTGTGTGTGTGTGTGTGTGGGTGTGTGTGTACGTGCGCATGCAAGGATGCCTCTCTCTCATTCTATCTCTGTCTCTCTGTCTGTCTGTCTCTTTCTCTTTGTGACTCTCTGTCTCTCCCTCCCTCCCCTCCCTCCCTCTCTCTCTCTCTCTCTCTCTCTCTCTCTCTCTCTCTCTCTCTCTCTCTCTCTCTCTCTCTCATTCATTACATAGTCGACCCAAAGCGTGTCAAAGGATTACTTCCCCCGAAAAGGTTATTTTACCTCAAGCTCCAGCACACCACGGCAGAGTGGTTCACAACAAGGTTATGGACAAAAAAAGCACAATTCTTAAAAGAAAGTTCTTCAACTGGTGACTTTAACTCATAAAGGTCTCCGTTCGCTTTAGGCATGTCAAATCGGTCAAAGACAGGATGCTGTGCTTACACAATAATCAGCGTACGACCTTGCCGAGTGAAAGCAAATGGCAAAAAAAAAAAGTCGGGAGGTTCATAAAACCACTCGTAACGAAGAAAGAAAGCGATCTGTGCACGAATATCGTGAGAGTGTCGTAGAGTCATCTTGAAGATCTCGTATGGGCACACTTACATTGCACACGTAAAGGAGGCCGTATAAGACAGACACAAGCTGCCGAAAGGTCTCCGGCTGTGTCTGTGTTATTTTGGTAGAAAAAATCGGGTGTGATTGCCACGCGCTTGTACTCCTTAGTGCCGTGAAAGATCCGGCTGTAGCAAATTACGATCGCACAGTCATAAAAGGTCGGCGTGACCGTTGAAGTCGGCGCTTTAGGTGTGACTGGGCCTTTTGTTTGCCTGATGTTAAAATATCTGGTATTCTGTTTAAGTTATTCAATATTCACTTGCTTACTGTAGCAACGGCTTTTTATATTGATGACTTCTTACAAATTTGTTTAGTGGTTATGGGATTATATTGTGCATGTTGTATTTTTTGTTCCAAAGCTTATAAATCAAATAGATGTCTATGTGTCACATTTGGGTTTCTCTGCATGGAGACGCCTCATCTTAGTAAGACGTCATCCTTTTCTTTATTTTTTTTGTTCTTCTTGTCTGCAAGCAGTATTGTATCCAAATCAGAGTTGAAAATGCTATGAAACTCTGTTCAGGTGACAAATCCCTCGTTTCACCATGTTGTTTTACTTACGTCTGTCTACAGCATATGAAAGGGGGTTTAAACACTAACAGGTCTGCACGACTTGTAGCACACAATTAACTCTATCCCTGACCCACGCCAAGCACTGCAGAATTCGTTCCTTCGACCTTCAAACTTCGAATCCACCACCCTTACCCACTCAGCTATCGAATCCATCAACAACGCTTTGCCTTCCAGGAGGAGGCCTTGGCTTTCACACACATCCCCACTTCCTCGGAGATTCGCTAGACTTGTGTGTAATCAGCTGTTGAGCAGGAAGGGTTTAATCTCAAGAGTTAGGAGGCGAAGTCGTCCCTGTAATCGCAGCGTTTGCTTCACTGCTCGTTGTCTGGGTGCAGACTTTCAGCTGCTGTCTGGGTATTGCCCTTCGGAGTTTGCTTCGAGCCTGTCTGGTTTTGTTTTGATTGATTGATTGATACGGGTCTGTGGTCGATCAAAGAGATCATTTTGGATGGGTAAACTAGCTGTCTGGAATGGGGGGGGGTAGGGGGGGGGAGGGAGATGTGTAGGGGAAGCGGGGACAGAGGGAGGGGCGAAGTATGTGTATGTGTATGTGTGTGTGTGTGTGGGGGGGGGGGGGGGGGGGGTGGGAAGGGGCAGAGGCGCTCAGACTGAGTAAGCATTTTCAGCTTTAAGGGAGTTGCTGGTTGGCCACAACTGATGAAATCACGTTGAAGTTTTGTGTGAAGCTATGTCGTTGAATATCATCTAAAAAATCAAAAGCGGGCAGTGTTTTATGTCTAAGAATTAAGCTTATCAATGCAACGCAATATCTCTGCTTCAGGTTGGTGGCTAACGGTGTTTAATTTACATAATACACCGGTAGATTGCTTAAAAAC
>JADBJO010002563.1:210000-212500 GCA_016801955.1 Conus betulinus | reverse complement strand
TAGACGACCGAGACAGCATGCAAATTCGTGTTGGTAATGAAGCAAATGCCCTCTCAAGCAATTGCAGTCAGAGAATAGCCACAATGGCTGGAGGCCAGTCTGTCATGCATATAATTATCAGAATGTTCAAGCATATAATTATCAGAATGTTCAAGCCCAATGGTGTGAGCGGTTTTGCACTGTGAGGTGTGTGCATAGTGTGTGCGCAGGTGTGTGAGTAAAATTAAAAGATGGGATGCTACTAAAGCAGAGTATTTCCGAGAAAGTTTGTGTGTTAAAGATGTTGAAGATTTAAACAATTTACTTGACAATGATAATGAATCAGTAGCCAATATAAATGAGTTGTTAACACACATTCTTATGAAAGCCGCCAAGGATACCCTTGGTGAAATTCAGAAAGGAAATAGAAGACAGTCGTCAAAAAACATAATCAAAATAAACCTTGGTTTAATATTGTGTGCAAGAATAGGAGGGCCGCTTATTTTAGAGCTAAAAATAAAATTAAACAGAATGACTCCATTGGTAATCGTGTAAATTTGTTGATTAAAAGTAAAGATTATAAGAAGGTATTAAGAAAATCAGAAAGAATTCACAACAAAGAATGGCACAAAGAGATTAGGTGTTTAAGGACAAAGCGACCAAAAGACTACTGGGCAAAAATAAAAAGGAAACCAAATGTGTCGTGTCCTATTGGTTTGAATGAACTTTATGACCACTTTAAAAATATGAATCTTCACGTTGATGATGATGGGGTGGAAGATGATGTTGAATGTGATATAAATTTTGATCTCGAGTTTTTGAATAGACCAATCGAGGATGTAGATGTAGAATCAGCAGTGCAGAAATTGAAAAAATGGGAAAGCTCCAGGTGATGACAGGATTATAACGAATATATATTAGAAACAGCGTGCCCTTAATGACAACAATTTATCGTAAACTTTTCAATAAAGTTCTTAGCTCAGGTGTGATTCCTGAAGAATGGGTAGTGGGACTTGTTCTACCAATCTACAAAGGGAGAGGCAATAAAGACGACTGTGACAATTATCGTGGAATAACACTGCTTAGCTGCGTAGGTAAATTGTTTACAACGATTTTGAATAATCGATTAACTGATTTTCTTGAAAGTAATAAGCTGCTTTCTGAAAGTCAGGCTGGTTTTCGTCGTCGTGGTCATTCCACATTGATCATTTATTTGTTTTGAAAAGCCTTGTAGATATTTGCGCTGCTAAAAAAAAAAGCAATTGTTTTGTGCTTTTGTTGACTTTAGGAAGGCTTTTGATTCTGTGTGGAGATTAGGACTATGGCAAAAACTTGTAAAGCAAGGAGTGAATGGTAAGATTCTCCAGGTGATTATAAACATGTATCATCAAATCAAATCGTGTGTTTCATAAGCGGTAACAAATCTGATTATTTTAGTAGTTATAGAGGTGTGCGGCAAGGAGAAAATTTGTGTCTCCGGTTCTTTTTTTTTGTTTTTGAATGACCTCGAACAATATTTTTCTGATCACAATTGTACTTCGTTAATATTGATTTAGATCTTCCTGATGCAGACTTAAGCAGTTATCTTTGTTTTTTTTTGCTTTTGTATGCTGATGACACTGTTTTGCTTGCTACCTCATGTAATGCTTTGCAAAAAGCTCTTACTGCGTTTAAAGAGTATTGTACTGGATGGAAACTAACTGTTAATGTACAGAAAACTAAAGTTGTGATATTCAATGGACGTAAGAATAATAAAAACACGTTTTAAATTTGGTAACGAAGTCATTGAAATAGTAGATAGTTTCAAATATTGGGAATCTGTTTTAGTAGATCTGGTAAATTTCAAATGTAAAAAACATAGGCATGATCAAGCACAAAGTGCAATGTTTTCATTACTCCAAGTCGCTCGAATCAAAAAATTACCCGTGAATATTGTTTTAGATCTATTTGAAAAGATGGTTTTACCTGTGCTATTATATGGCTGTGAAATATGGGGTTATGAAGATATCAAAATCATAGAAAGCTTGCAGCTAAGTTCTTAAAGCATTTACTCCACCTTAATCGCAGTACCATGACAGAGTTATATATATGGGGAACTTGGGATTTATCCGTTGTCTGTGCAAATTAAAACCCGAATGATCCGATTCTGGATCTCACTAGCAACTCAAACGGATAAATATTCGAGTAAAAATATATTGTGTTTTATATGACTTGTATAAAAATGGTATTTATATGTCTGGGTGGATAAAGTGTATACAAAGCATTTTTGTAGAAACAGGCTATGATTGTATTTGGGAAACACAGCAGTTTTCTAACGAAAGATCGTTATGTAGAAACATTTCTTTATCTTTGAAAGATAACTATGTACGTTCGTGGAATAGGGTATTATATTCAAGTAATAAATGCCTATTCTATAGAAATTATAAAAACAGATTTCAAACGTGAAAATTACATTGAACAATTACCTGATCTATATATATTTCCCTTAATCAAATTCCGATGTAGTAATCACAAACTCATG
>JADBJO010002563.1:172500-175000 GCA_016801955.1 Conus betulinus | reverse complement strand
TGACGTAGCAAATGGTGAGACTCGGAGAGTGTAGGAAAAGGGAAAAGATGATAGCTGCAACCTATGTCTGAGGTAAACAGTGGGAGGTAGGGTAGTATGGGTGTGTGTAGGTGGAGGATATTTTAGACTGGAGCTGCAGAGGTAGAATGGTACATACTACTTTTGGACGTTGATGCCATGAGGATGGACAGTGCCCAGTTTGGCAATGAGATAAGATTCCTGCATAAGGCGTTCCAAGTTGTCACTCTTCGATTGCCAAAGTGCAAGACTTTGACATGGTTGATGTTGTGTTGGGCATGGTTGAAGTGTAGGGCGACTGGTTTGGGCCGGTGGTGGCGGATGTCGGCCAGGTGTTCAGAGATGCGCGTCTCAAGTGTGCGAGATGTCTCACCTACGTAGATCTTACCACACAGCTGGCAGTGGATGGCATACACAATGTTGTGGCTCTGGCAGGAGAAGGTGCGTTTAATAGTGAAAGAGCCCGTGGGGCCATGTAAGATGGTGTCTGGTTTGGTGAGAGAGCAGATTTTGCAGTTGGGTTTTGAGCAGGGGAAAGTACCTGGTGGCTTAGGTGTGGATATTTTGTTCAGCTTAGAGCGCACCAGTAGGTCGTTGAGGTTTTTGTCACGTTTGAAAGTGATCATTGGTTTGGTCTCAAAGGCAGGTTATGATTTTCTACTATGTGCCAGTTAGACTTCAGGATCCTGCAGATGGGCAGATTGTGAGGATGGAAGAGAAGGCAGGCAGTGGGTCTGTCTGTCTCTTTGGGAGGTTTAGACTCTCTACTCTTCTCCAACCCATCGTACAAGGCTTCCCACATACCTCAAAGACACTACACACACACCTCTTTACACTTGATGTCGTCTCTCTCTACACTTCATCCCCTCATGCTGATGGACTGAAGGCCCTCGCATTCTTCCTTAACAAACGGCCCCCAAACCAACAACACCCTCCCACAGCTACACTGGTCAGACTTGCAGAATTAGTCCTCACCCAATACTTTTGAATTTAACAACCATACATTCTCACAAATCAGTGGTGTTGCTATGGGAACCAAAATGGGACCATCCTATGCCTGCCTCTTCATGGGACACCTAGAACACCACCTACTAACCTCTTACACAGGCCCAACACCAGAGCTCTACAAAAGATACATAGATGATGGATTGGGAGCCACATCCATGCCAGAACATGACCTCCAGAATTTCCTCAACTTTGCTCAGACCTTCCATCCATCCATCCAGCTGACCTACACCATTTCACAGTCAGTTAACTTCCTGGACATCACTATCTCTCCCTCAAAGATGGACTGCTTCAAACCTCAGTCTTCTACAAACCTACTGATGCGCACTCATACCTGGACTACACATCTTCCCACCACCAGTCCACTAAAAACAGCATTCCATATTCTGATATTCTTCCTTCGCCTACGCAGACTCTGCTCTAGCGAAGAAGATTCACTATACAAGCAACCAAAATGTCTGATTTTTTTTTTTCCAACCGTGGCTACCCTAGTGCCGTCATCAATGATGCTCTCAGTCGCACTGCAGCTAAATCCAGAACATCTACTCTGGAAACTAAACCTCCCAAAGAGACAGACAGACCCACTGCCTGCCTTCTCTTCCATCCTCACAATCTGCCCATCTGCAGGATCCTGAAGTCTAACTGGCACATAGTAGAAAATCATAAACCTGCCTTTGAGACCAACCACCAATGATCACTTTCAAACGTGACAAAAACCTCAACGACCTACTGGTGCGCTCTAAGCTGAACAAAATATCCACACCTAAGCCACCAGGTACTTTCCCCTGCTCAAAACCCAACTGCAAAATCTGCTCTCTCACCAAACCAGACACCATCTTACATGGCCCCACGGGCTCTTTCACTATTAAACGCACCTTCTCCTGCCAGAGCCACAACATTGTGTATATGCCATCCACTGCCAGCTGTGTGGTAAGATCTACGTAGGTGAGACATCTCGCACACTTGAGACGCGCATCTCTGAACACCTGGCCGACATCCGCCACCACCGGCCCCCAAACCAGTCGCCCTACACTTCAACCATGCCCAACACAACATCAACCATGTCAAAGTCTTGGCACTTTGGCAATCGAAGAGTGACAACTTGGAACGCCTTATGCAGGAATCTTATCTCATTGCCAAACTGGGCACTGTCCATCCTCATGGCATCAACGTCCAAAAGTAGTATGTACCATTCTACCTCTGCAGCTCCAGTCTAAAATATCCTCCACCTACACACACCCCATACTACCCTACCTCCCACTGTTTACCTCAGACATAGGTTGCAGCTATCATCTTTTCCCTTTTCCTACACTCTCCGAGTCTCACCATTTGCTACGTCAATCGACTTACTCCCCACTCCCCACTCCCCCTCCCCCTGCCCTAGTAATGATGTGTGTAGGGGTGTGGTAGTATGGGCGGTTGCTGGGGGTGGAGGCGGGGGTAAACCAATGAACAAGGCTGACATTACTAATGGAAC
>JADBJO010002563.1:147500-155000 GCA_016801955.1 Conus betulinus | reverse complement strand
AAGCGCCTTCCTCGCTTTGGACTGAATGACACAAGAGAATTCATAACACGGACTTCAGTCATTATAAAGCACCTGACTCACTTTAGACAGAACGACATGGACTACAATCATTATGCCGCTCTTTAGTAGCTTTGTACTGAACGTCAGAGAAGAATTCTTGACTTGTCATAAGCTTGAGAGAGAGAGAGAGAGAGAGAGAGAGAGAGAGAGAGAGAGAGAGAGAGATTCATAACACGAACTTTCAGTCATTATAACGCATTCTACTCGCTTTAGACTGAATGACAGAGAAGAATTCATGGTACGGACGACAATCATTATAACGCTGTTTACAAGCTTCAGATTGAATGACAGAGAAGAAATCCTGACACGGATTTCAATCATTATGAGGCACTGTAGAAGCTGTAGACTGAATCACCGACGAAGTCATGACACAGACTTCAGTATTGTAACCCACGTCACACTCTTCACATGAATTTACCGAAAGAAGAAAAAAATTCTGCTGTCATCGTCACTAGTCCTTCCCTAATTATTTTTATGTATGTGTATATGTTTGTATGTATGCATGTGTGTATGCATATATGTATGTATGTATGTATGTATGTATGTATGTATGTATGTATGTATGTATATGTATGTATGTATGTATGTATGTATATAAGCATGGATGCATGTATGTATGTATGTATGTATGTATGTATGTATGTATGCATGTATGTATGTACGGCTGTAGGTATGTATGTCTGTTTGTATGCATGTATGTATGTATGTAGTATGTATGTATGTATATAGGCATGTTTATATGTACGCAATTATTTGTTTGTTTTTGGTTGGAGGAGCGGAGATAAAAAGGGGACTCACAGAACTCAATACACCTATGAACACTTAATGCTATTACATACAACAACATATAGGTATCAACCCCGTCTTTCCGCAAGCCCCGAGTCAGAACATGTTAACCAAGCAGAAACTGTTGTTCTGAGGAAGATGAGATAACTCTCATTATTGTGTTTCTCATGGTTAGTCGGAGCTTGTTCGTGATCCACAGACTTTCACCATTATTTTTTCGCTTCGACAAAAAAAAAAAAAAAAAAAAAAAAAAAAAAAAAAGAAAAGAAACAACAACCGCATCGGCATGATGTTCATGCACGTAAAACGTTGCAGACTGGGTTTGATGGGATTTGAACATGAGCACGAAGTAAGGACAGCGACAGACTGAGCGTGGGGAATAACTGACCACCATCACCACACCAGGAGCTGGTCAGGGCTTGTGGGAGTGTGCCGTGACGGTGAATCTCTTGGCCTGCGATTTTGTGGTTTGGGTTGACGCAGGTCGTACAAAACTGATAATGACCATGATATTAAAAATGATACTGCTGCTGCTGCTGCTGCTACTACTACTACTATTACTACTACTACTACTACTACTACTACTACTACTACTACTACTACTACTACTGATGATGATGATGATGATGATGATGGCGATGATGACAATTACAACAGTAGCAACAACTACTACTACTGCAACAACAAGGACAATAATGATAATAATGATAATAAAACGACGACGATGATGACAATGATGATAATAACAATTAACTGTAATGATTGTGATGATAATGATAACAATGATGATGATGATGATGATGATGATGATGAAAGAAAAAACTGAATAACTGAATTAATGAATAGATAATACTACTACATAAATGAAAAAAAAAATCAAATATAAATGAAATAAAACAAACAAACAAAAAAAAAAAAAAAAAAAGAAAAAAAAAAAAACGAAAATCTCATCAACAACAACAAAAAAAAAGATGTCACCAGTCTGGTCACTAGCTCGTCACAGCAGTTTGCCGACACTTTCAGTGCTTCTGGACTCCATGTGTTCAGGACTTTTCGATCTAAACGTTTCCCAGACCTAGCCATCCCGTATCCTCTTTGCTTTTCGCGAAGAGGTGAGCAGTTAACCTTTTCTTACCCGACCAGTCTCGCGACGCCCATTGCGCATGCGCGCTGGCGGGTCTGAAAGTGTTAAACGGTGTGCTCATCACGAGCGTAAATCATAGGAAATCGCACACAATAAAAAAAAAAGAAAGGAAAAGAAAAAGACAGGCAATTTCAAACGGCTGGCCTTTTTAGGGGTTACTAGACCTAGCGTACTGCGGTGACCTGCGCTGTGCGGGAGTGAATGTTGCCCGTTTCCTAAACCGATGATGAAGTATGAGCTGGACGCGCTAGAGTGAAGCGCTAAAAAAAAAGCCAGCATTGCGTACCCTCTGACACCGGCAGTTCTGATTGCATAGCCCTTACAGCAGAAGAAAATGTTCCTGCATAAAGATTAGGATCTTCTTTGTCTTCCTCATTGATCAGTTCATCAGAGGGAGTACAGAAGAACATTTCTTGCCTGAATGTTTGTGCGATGTTTCATTCAGCCTTCGCCATTTTATTCGTACCCAGAGTTTGATTGTGATATGTGTTCTCTAAGATTTGGAGCAGCACATCGTTGAGTTTGATTCACTTTATGGCTGCGTTTCTGAGAGGGTTAATCGACGTTATGAACGGTGGGAAAGTGTATAACTCTCTCCAGCTTTGATTAACGTCGGTGTAGCTTTCCGTAATCACTGCATTCTGAAATAGCTCGCCGGCGGATGAGGAAAGGAATGTGTCCAATTCTCTCTGTCTCTATATGTCTGTCTGACTGTCTCTCTCTTCCCTCTCTCTCTCTCTCTCTCTCTCTCTCTCTCTCACACTCTCACACACACACACACAGCCTTTTCACCACTCCCCTCCCCTCCCCGGAAACTCGTGACCCAGCCTCCCTGACCGAGGCTCCCGTTTGGTTCCCAGATCACTCCTCTCGTTTGAAAACCTCAAAGCGTCTGAAACGACAAATCCTGTCAGTTTAAGCACATTTCACTTGAATTTGAGAGTGCATTGATTCTGGACTTGTATGAGAACAACCCCTCGCCTTGTTCCGACACCAAACATACCTTCCAACATCTTCTTCACAGATTATTGTGCGTTTGTGAATTTGATTGGATTTGTAACAGTAGGACGTGGTGATGTATTGTGTCTTTCATTAGTGGATGGGGTACTTTGCCTGCAGGATTCTTTTTGTAGTCGTGGACTGTTTTGTTGCATGTAATTGTGACCCCCACACCAAATTTTCAAACAAACTCCCATAAAAAAAATCCGTGCTCCTTGATTGAATACAAAACTCCCCCATGAATAATTTTAGGGTATAAAATAGAATCGCCCCATTGGGTGGACACAGACACGTGCCCCAAACTTACTTGTCCTACGTGACAGTGAGGTGGCATGGGCACGCGTTCGTAATTATCTCTCCATGGAAAACTTCCGAACCACGCTCTTTATCATTCACCGGGAAATGGTTTCAAAGCGAGTGTGTATGGGGGGAGGGGGGTACCTTTTGCGTGGATCCAAAATCACCCTCTCAAATCTAAATACAACGTACTTCCATATTCTGTAATTTTTTTTTTTTTTTTACTTCGGGACACTTTCAGAACTTCGAAGGAGAGAAGTGATTTTGTTCTTTTCTTTTCCTGAGAAAGGGGGGAAGATTAGATCAGGTTTACAGAACGCCAGGCCGAGATATATTTGGTCAAAGAAGCGTGGACTAGACTAGACTAGATCTCAATCACGTGTGTGTGTGTATATAAACATTAAGTAGTGGGGTAAACAAAAAGCAAACTAACCATTCTTCAGTTATTATAAAAATGACTTAGACTTTAAAAAAAACAAAGGAGGAAAAAAATGACAAAGGGAAACCCTTCACTACCTACCTGCCTGAAAACCATCGTAATCCCTCTCGAAGGCTAAAATTCTGGGGGAAAAAAAAGAAGAAAACGGGGAGAAAATATATTATAAATAACGAGAAACCCTTCACTACCTGCATGAGAGAACCATCGTAATCCCTCTCGAAGACAGTACTATTTTTACTACCTGCTCCTAGATTTCTCGACAACTGGATCAGACTCTCCAGATAGACATGGCTGTTTGTGTTTGTACTCCTGGTGTCAATTAGAGACACACAACAGTCCATAATTCTGTGGTGTTCTCACCACCAAGGGTTCAAAAAGAATCCAACAGCAACAGCACCCCCAAAGCAGCCAGCGAAGGATAGTAAACTGAATAAAACAAACGTGTGGAGAGGAAAAAAGTTGCTGAAAAACTAAAAGCATTATGCAAACACTATAAAATGTAAGGGACATTCTTTGAGCCTATGCTTGAGGATCCATTCAAGGATGCAAGGGAGATCAAAGATATGGGACAGTCTGAGTGGTCAGCTCTGCTGTTCAATAACTCGAGCATTGTCAGCGGCCAAGCATTGTGCAGAACAACCTTTACTTGGATCTCCTAAGAGATGCACTCTCCCACTGATTGACCAAACAATATGATGCTGAACAGTTAAATAGTGGGGGAAAACAAGTGCAGGCTAACAATTCTTCAGTCATTGTAGTAATGACATGGCAAAGATTTGAACTTTTGAAAAAAAAAAAAAATGAAGATGAAGAAAATGGTGGGAAATATATTATAAATAATGAGAATCTCTCTCTCTCTCTCTCTCTCTCTCTCTCTCTCTCTCTATATATATATATATATATATATATATATATATATATATATATACCTGATCAGAATGGAAACCCCATAGCGAGTGTCGCCGTGTATAGGGTGTCATGAATGGTCCGTATATGAGCGATGCCTCTGAGGGGCCCAGGAGGATTAGGGGGTATAATAAATGAATTTATGAATAAAGACATGAATAAAAGAAAATAAGAATACATTCATGAATAAATAAATTAACAAATAATGATGAATTAATAAGTAAGTAAAACAAACGAGCAAATAAATAGATAAACCGAGATGCTCCTTGAGAAATCTTTATGTTCACTACACATTTGGTATGTTTTATGCTTTCAAAGCTGTATTTGATGGTAATATTTTCTATGGCGTAGATAGACAGACAGACAGGCAGACAGGCAGACAGACAGACAGACAGACAGAGAGAGAGAGAGAGAGAGAGAGAGAGAGAGAGAGCGAGAGAGATGCATACATACATTCATAGGTGGTTAGATTGATAGATAGATGGATAAATGGACACACACACACACACACACACACACACACACACACACACACACACACACACACACACATGGGTAATTGCGAAACGCCTTATTTTGCAGGTGTAGCTTTGCAAAGTCCCAGTCTTAAATCACGGCTGTTGAGGATGGATCTGGTGACAGCATCTTGTTCCAAGACTTCCGCCTGCTGTCCTCATCCCTGAAGGTACCCACTACTATCAGTCTGGCTAAAGCCACAGCTTCAGCAGTTCTCTCTCTCTCTCTCTCTCTCTCTCTCTCTCTCTCTCTCTCTCTCTCTCTCTCTCTCTCTCTCTCTCTCTGTGTGTGTGTGTGTGTGTGTGTGTGTGTGTGTGTGTGTGCGCGCGCGTGTGTGTGTGTGTGTTCAGTTCTCTGTCTGTCTGTCTGTCTGTCTGTCTATCTGTGTCTGTCTGCTCCCCCCCCCCCCTTCTATCTCTCCCTCTCTCCCTCCCCCTCTCTCTCTTACACTTATGACTGTAGTGTGATTTCAAACGCTGCTGTATGGCTGTGAAACCTGGCAATGAAAGACCACCCACGAGAAGAAACTTGACGCTTTTGACACTAAGTGCCTTCGTAAGATCTTGGGCATCAAATGGTCAGACTTTAAACAAAATGAAAAGGTCATGGACAGGTCCAAACAGCCCCCCCCCCCCCCCCCCCCCCCCCCCGTGTCAACCATCGTCTGCAGAGGGCGCCTCCGCTGGCTAGGTCATGTTTTGAGATTACCCACATCAAGACCTGCAAACCAGGCCATTAAATGGACCCCAGCAGGTCAGAGGAAAAGAGGACGACCCAGGATGAGTAGGCGACAGGCAGTGGAGAGAGACCTCAGACTCGTTGACCGAGGATGGAGTGACACCAGCAGACTGGCTGAGGACCGTGCACAGTGGAGAGACTTGACTGCTTCATGCGTCGCAAGACGCAGGAGCATCTAAGTTAAGTCTAGGTAAGTTCAGGCACAATACCATTCACACGCTAGCATGGGGATTGAAGTCTGCAACAATGTTAAATTACATTCGAAGAGGTACTCTCCCCCCAAACTGGTGTGTGAATGAGAATCCAACTCCGAGCCAGGGAACTAGAGTCTGATGCTTCGCCCATTAGGTCTGCAGGGCCTCCTCTTGAGCTGTGGTCTGGACCCTTCTGCTATTACCTCTGAGGATGACAGTGGGTTGAACCGTTCTTTTGAAATCCTCCTTCCGCTGAAAGTCTGTCCTTTCCTCATCTCACTGCCTTTCATTCGCACAATAAGCTGTATGCACTACGTTAGCTGTTTATTATTCAACGCTACAAAGATTGGAAAAAGAGAAGCGATCACGGCGTTTTTTGCCCCTGCGTCAATGTTCTGTGGAGATTGGTTCAGAGAAGAGACAAGTGAGGACGAAGTTATCTTTGTGCAAGAGATTTGTGTACGTATTTCACGCATTACGTGGGATTCTCCACAATATTTTGGGGGCGTTTATCAAATCTGACTTGGATAGTTTCTTTTTTTTTTTTCACGTTTGTGATGAGAATGATTGTGGTGGTTTAATACAAAAGCATAGCTCAACGGTTGTTGGTTCACGCGCGCGCGTGCGAACACACACACACACACACTCACACTCTCTCTCTCTCTCTCTCTCTCTCTCTCTCTCTCTCTCTCTGGAACACATACGCGCGCGTACATACACACACACACACCCAAACACACACACACACACACACACACTCTCTCTCTCTCTCTCTCTCTCTCTCTCTCTCTCATAATCAGCTAGAAGGGAACTTTTGGAAAGTATCAAAATGGGTCAGTATGTTTCTAACAGATGTTAATGGAAAAGGACACGTCAGAGTTCTGAACATTTTTACATATGCAAAAAGTGTCAATGCATGCAAGCAGTCATTGACTCACATGTATGTGCGGGCGCGTACGTGTGTGAGTGTGTGTGTGTGTGTGTGTGTGTGTGTGTGTGTGTGTGTGTGTGTCTTTTGGTAAACTTTAACGCTGGTATTGTCTTAGAAATCACATGAATTCGCGTAATAAAACTTGTCAGAATGACGAATGTTGTTAAGCTCTTTTCTTCCAACCTTTGCGTGAAGATGTCTTCGCACTGTAGCCGCAATACACTGGCAATTAACGTTTTTCCACAATATTTCGCATAATCCCCAAATTCTTATTTTCTTAAGCAGTTCGTTCAGTTTCAATCATTGCTTTTTATACGCCGATACAAGACACGGTAAAAGAGAATAGTGCAAAAAAAGTTGAGTTGCGCTCTGGGAAAAGTCATACGACTCAGAGACACTACAGACATTATTTCAGCGGTCATTGTCACAGAACTCAATTCCTCACGCACATAAATCCCACGGAATCGCGCCACAATAAAAAAAAAAGAAA
>JADBJO010002563.1:130000-132500 GCA_016801955.1 Conus betulinus | reverse complement strand
GCGCGCGCGTATGTGTGTGTGTGTGTGTGTGTGTGTGTGTGTGTGTGTGTGTGTGTGTGTGTGTGTGTGTGTGTTTGTGTGCGTGTGTGTGTGTGTGTTGTGTGTGTGTGTGTGTGTGTGTGTGGTGTGTGTGTGTGTGTGTGTGTTGTGTGTGTGTGTGGTGTGTGTGTGTGTGTGTGTGTGTGTGTGTGTGTGTGTGTGTGTGTGGTGTGTGTGTGTGTGTGTGTGTGTGTGTGTGTGTGTGTGTGTGTGTGTGTGTGTGTGTGTGTGTGTGTGCGTGCGTGTGAGTGTATGTGTATGTGTATGTGTGCGAGCGAATTTTTGTGTGTTAGTTATGCTTCTTTGCTTTGAATGACAAACGTTGGTATTCTGTTCATAATGTTTTCTTAAATGTCAGTAGAACCTCGAGTTAATCTGACAATAAATTGGTTTCAATCAGTCAGTGTGTGGGCGCGCGCGCGCGCATGTGTGTGTGTGTGCGATGTATGTTTGTGTGTGTGCGTGTGTACGTGTGTGTATGTGTGTTGTGTGTGTGTGTGTGTGTGTGTGTGTGTGTGTGTGTGTGTGTGTGTGTGTGTGTGTGTGTGGTGTGCGTGTGTGTGAGTGCGAGAGACGGAGAGAGGTCCAGATACTAATTTAGTAGAGAGAGAGAGAGAGAGAGAGAGAGAGAGAGAGAGAGAGAGAGAGAGAGAGAGAGAGAGATACAAAGACAGAGACTGAACATGTAGAATGGTGGGGGTGGATTGGGAGATGGATGCTCTCCACTCTCCAATGCATCATCCAATTCAAAAAAAGAAAACAAGAAATAAAAGACAAAAAGATAATAATTAAAAAAAAAAACCTGAAGCCATTTTTGTCCACTGCGCAGAGGAAAGCCATGACTTATTATCCTGCATTGACATCAGAGGTTCTGAAATTGGACATCGACCTCTCTTCATAATAATTCTCAGATCAATAGGTCGTTACACAGTGCACACTAAGTGTCATCTGTCTGTTCCCCCCCCCATCGTCCCCCCCCCCCCCCCCCCCCCCCACACCTGCACACACATTGTGTCATTTTTCATTCTGTTGCAATACGCCTCTCGCCAGAACTGGCACCTCTGCTTCCGCGAAGGAGATAATGGTTTCCAAGCTGCTTTATTTGGTCTATTAGCAGTTTTTGTAACGACGCTTGGTGGAAGATGGTGAATAGTTCAAGAATGAAACACAGTGAGCTTTTCCAGTGGTTCCGAACCCCTCCCCCAAAACAAAACCTATCCTGCTTAAGAGAAAAAAGTGTGCACGCCTCGAGAAGTCTCCTCCAACACACGTCTGTTCCCTTCACGTTTGGCTTAGCTTTTAATTTTTCTTTCTTTTCTTCTGATTTTTTTCTTTTGCTTATGGAAGGAATGCTCAGCGATGATTGAGGAATGGAATTTCGAAATCAACAGCTCAAACACAACAGTATATGTCAATCAAGCTTGTGTATGATCAATTCCTGGACCACCATCCCCAACCCCAACCCACTTCCCATCCCCCACACATACACACACTGTTCATTTGTCTCTCCCCCCCCCCCCCCCCTCCCCCCCTCTCTCTCTCTCTCTCTCTTTCCCTATACCGTAGAAAAATAGGTCATTTTTTCTTGGGCTGCCCTCCAGATCATCACATTTTCTTCAAGGTCATCTACTCAGAAGTCAGAAAACTGTTTTTTTGTTTGTTTGCTTGCTTTTTTTTCTTTTTTTATTTTTTTTGCTTCCACAAGTCATTTGCACGTCACAGATCGTTCACCTCATCCTTCAGTCCACAAGCAAAAGCACGAAGGGCACCATGTTCCTATCGTAGAGGGCACGTATCTTCCTTTGCACCATCCAGATTGCCGTTAATAGAGGTCTTCACATCCTTCAGTTTTGACCGCAGGTCAGCCATAGAAGGTTCCTTCCCTTGCTGTGAGAGGCAGAAATAGCTCAGTGGTAGAGCGCCGGACTCGCAATCTTGGTGATCCTGGGGTTGCAGGTTCGAATCTCCGTCGGGCGGGTTTGGTACACGGGGATTTTTTTCCTCGGAGTTAACATTGGTTCTGACTCCTTTTCCCATACAGTCCTTCGAATGAGCGACTATAAACCGAGGTTCCGTGTGTGAACGCAAGCATATCTTGCACACGCGTAAAATCCCATCACCAAGTTTCGGAAGAGAGAAGGCCAATTTGGCCGTTGGTATGGATGACACGTTACACATAGCATGCACCTGCGTGAGAAATGGAAAGATTGAAGGAAGTAAGGAAATTTAGTGAACGATATTGAACGATATTGACTGAATGACACGGGAAACGACTGAATGAAGCGCCAGCTGGCAGCTCTTCAGTCGGCACTACCCAGGTAGGCAGCCCGTTGTGTAAACGAATGTGGATTGTAGAAGCGCTTAGAGCCTGGTCTCTAGCCGAGGAAAGACTAAGTATTCATCATAATTATAATAATCATAGGAAGAAAGGCGGGTCTGACGTACGTTCCCAGAGGAGCCG
>JADBJO010002563.1:122500-125000 GCA_016801955.1 Conus betulinus | reverse complement strand
CTCTCTCTCTCTCTTCTACTAACTCTGTCTCTGTCTCTTTGTCTCTCTCTCTTTCTTTCTCTCGGTCTGTCTGTCTCTGTCTCTCTCGGTCTCTCTCTCTTTCTCTCTCTCTCTCTCCGTGTCTCTCCCCTACCCCCACCCTGACCCCATTGCATGTAACGCAGACATTGCATTGCGGTGGGGCATCCTTCTGTCACGTGTGACATGGAATCTGGTCATTAGGAACGGTGTCCATCCTCTGACTGTCCTCCTTCAGTCCTCGGGAACAGACCCATAAACGGCGTTTACTGCGCAGAGGTCCTGCCACAGCTGTCAAGGAAACCAACGGTTGCTGGATCGATGCTGTATGTAAAGCGAGTGACTTTTATTTTGTTACTGGAACAGCCTGCAGGAGGCGTCCTGGTCATATTGCTCCAGGGATGGTTTGTTTGTTTGTTTGTTGTTTTCTGTCAAGCAGATTGCAATAACAGTGGAGAGTTATGTCGCAGAGTTTTGCCGAGGAATGAATGTTTGTGCGAAGGCAGGGTCTATGACTTTCCTATTGTAAACTTTTGCAGACAGTGTGCAAAGACAGTTGGTCAACTGAGAGAGAGAGAGAGAGAGAGAGAGAGAGAGAGAGAGAGAGAGAGAGAGAGAGAGAGAGAGAGAGAGAGAGAGACAGAGACAGAGAGACACAGAGAGAAGAGAGAGACAGAGACAGACAGCAGACAGACAGACAGACAGACGGACAGACAGAGTGGGGAAGATTGATTGGGGGGGATTGGGGGGGGGGGGGGGGGGGGGGGGGGGGCGGAGGATAGAGGTGGTCAGAAAATGAATTGCAATAGCTGTCACCCTTTCCACATGTTTTAGATACAAGTTTGGGATCTTTTGTTTTTTGGGTAACCTGTTGCGTATCATCCGTTTTTTTTTTGTTATTGTTCAACAGGTGTTAGCTCGTCTTTATCACAGTTTCCATGTGTGACTTTCTCTCTTTTCTACTTCTTCTTTTTGTAGGTATGTGTGATACTTTTTTTTTTCTTCTTTCTCTTCTCTTCTTCTTCTCGTCTTCTTTTTTCTTCTTTCTTATGTCGTCATTCTTCTTCTTTTCTTCTTCTTCTTCTTCTTCTTCTTTCTTCTTTCCTCTCCTCCTCCTTCTTCCTCTCCTCCTCCTCCTCCTCCTCCTCCCCCTCCTCCTCCTCCTTCTATTTCTTCTTCTGCATAAGTATCCGTGTAAACGGACCATACCGTGATACCGCCGTACTGGCTTTGACGGACAGCAAATCGCCGGGGAGGGTAGAGGACGGGGTAGAGGGGACGGGGTGGGGGGGGGGGGGGATGTTGCGGGGAGGCTGGGTTGAATACTTGGGGATAATCTCCCTCAAAATACTTCCTAGAAACACCATCGCGCGTTTTCGTCACAGTCTTTTCAGGCTTCGTTTTGAGCAGACTGTCCCTTCATAAGAGAGGGTCCCTTCAATCCGCCAAGTCCAGGCTGGTGAAAGGTACGTGGAGAGAATGGATGAATGTCCGAAAGAAACCATCCCCCCCCCCCCCCCCCCCCCCCCCCTCCCCCCCCCCCCCCTTTGCTGACACACGGATGGAGCTTCTAAATTTGAAAAAAAAAAAAAAAGGTGGAACACTGAAAGTGGGTGGGGGGGGGGGGGTTGGGGAATGCGGAGGGTAGATGGTGGCACGGTGGGTGGGGAGAATGTTTTTTCCAAGACGTCGCCCTGGAGATGTATAGGAAGAGTCATCGTTCCTTTCACTTCTGTGTTTAAAGGGGGCGCCACTCGTAAAAGCACTCCTTTTTTGTATGTATTCTGGCATCAGTCTCCATCTAATTCATTTCAGTCACATCTGTCACGGGGAAGATTATTTCTCTTCTTTTCTCCTTCTGCTTTTTTTTCTTCCTTTTCGTGGTCGCCCCGCCTTCGTCTTCACCGACGTCTTCTTTCTTTCTTTCTTTTCTATCTGTCTGTCTGTCTCTCTGTCTGCCTGCCTGCCTGTCTGTCTGTCTGTTTGTCTGTCTGTCTTTCTTTCTTTTCCTTCCTTTCTTGTTTTTTTTTCTGTGTTTGTGCCTTGTCTGTCTTCTCTGTTTTCTTTTTTCTTTTCTTTCTTTCTCTCTTCTCTTCTGTCTGTCTTTTGTTTTTTTTCTTTCTTTCTTTCTTTTTTTCTCTTATCTTGTTTCCTTCTTGTTCCTGTTCGTCCTCCTTTTCCTCCTCCTCCTCTTCTTCCTCCTCCTCTATTTCCTCCTTCGTGTTCTTCTCATACTTTCTTACTTCTTTCTTTCTTTTTTTCTTTGTTTCTTCTTCTTCTTCTTCTTCTTTCTCTTCTTCTTCTTCTTCTTCTTCTTCTTCTCCTCCTCCTCCCCTCTTCTTCCTCTTCTTTCTTCTCTTCTTTTTCTTCTTCACTATAGAAGGTAGATACATAGACAGATAGAGATATGTAGACATAGACAGATAAGTATTATAAACAGATAGACAGACAGACAGACAGAAGCATAGATAGATAGATAGAT
>JADBJO010002563.1:110000-115000 GCA_016801955.1 Conus betulinus | reverse complement strand
CCTCCCCACCCACCCCCCCCCCCCCCCCCCCCTCCACCACCCCACATTCAATGGATTCGTCCTTGGTCTCCATTTTATTTTTCCTGGTGTTTGTTATGTATCACCCTTATGTAGACAGACAGATGAACAAACAATCAAAAAGACGGCAGGTGAAGAGAGAACGTTCTCAGCATCTTCCAAACAAAAGTTACTGGACAGAGAGAGAGAGAGAGAGAGAGAGAGAGAGAGGATAAGAGAGAGAGAGAGAGAGAGAGAGAGAGAAGAGAGAATGGACAATGACTGCGATTTTTTTTTTTTTTTTTTTGCGTCAGTATGAGCCCTAGAATCCTTGAGACAAGGACAATCGGCTGAGCCCGTTCCATACAATGTAGACATTACTTGATCATGAACACAAACACATACGCGCGCGCGCGCGCGCGCGAACTCATACACACCACACAACACACACACACACACACACACACACACACACAACACACACACACACACACTTGCACGCATGCACGCATGCACACACGCACGCACGCATGCACGCACGCACACCACACACACACTTTACAACACGCACCCACACACACACACACACACACGCACGCACGCACGCACATCATCATCATCATCATGAGCGCGCCCGCGCTCATAGATTCTCGTACCCACATTCCGTCTACTCTCTCAGTTCCCTTCCCTTCTTCCCCCCACCCCCTCTCCCACCACACCTCCTTCCGCAATCAATACCGCCCCACTTATACTATCATAATTATACGTACCTGTCAATTAAAATCTAGGACCCTTTTGTACACAATGTTTCGTTTATATTCGATTGTCATTTATAACCTCTTCTTTTATTTTACATTCTCTCTCTCTCTCTCTCTCTCTCTCTCTCTCTCTCTCTCTCGCTCTCTATATATATATATATATATATATATATATATATATATATATATATCAGGGTAGACTATATCGATTTCGATAATGTCACTGTGCAGATGACCTTCTCCCATGGGCACGAGTGTGGCTTGAGAGAGACCGATTCTCGTGGCACACACCCCGTTGGGCAGTAGGGGCAATTGAACGTGGCTAATGTGGGAAGGGAGGACACCGAGGCCCTAGGATATATATATATATATATATATATATTTATATATATATATATATATATATATATATATATATATATATATATATATATATATATATATTCCTAATAGCCTTTCCTCGTTATCTGAAATGATGGATAACACACAGGTGATGGTATAAACAAGAGGATTCCAGGGTAGAACAGGTCATTCGGATATGCATGTCAACTTTGCAATGAAACAAAAAGGGAACTTTATCTTTTGCCCTCGTTTCCAAAAGATGGTAGAGCAATGTCTTCCTGTTATTATTGTGGACATTTCAAAACCTTTTCTGCCTCTCTCTCTCTCTCTCTCTCTCCTCTCTCTCTCTCTCTCTCTCTCTCTCTCTCTCTCTCTCTCTCTCTCTCTCTCTCTCTCACTCTTGCTCTGTGTGTGTGTGTGTGTGTGTGTGTGTGTGTGTGTGTGTGTGTGTGTGTGTGTGTGTGTGTGTGTGTGTGTGTATGTGTTCGTTCGTACTTCTGTTTAACGTCTGTTCACTTTGAGTGATATTAGACGTGAATGAAAGAAGAGAGTGCCTGACTGACTGAATGATTAGATGAATAAGCCTATGTGTTGTGTAAGCATGAATGCAGGCCTTTGTATGTGAGTGTGTGCGTGTATGTATCTGTATATGTGTCTAAACTGAACATTTAAAACAGATCAATCATCTTAAATACAACAGTTAGTGGGAAAAAATTAACATATAGCAAGAAAACAAAAAATCCATTCATATCTTAGACAAAATGAAATAGCTCAAAAACTATCTAAATAAAAACCCCAATCGGAGTATGTATTAAGTATTCAGCAATTTCGATCATCAAAGAATGATTCGAAAGTAGATCTTGCAAGTTTTTTTTTCAGAAAAAGTATTGGATCGCAAAGATGTTGGTAAGAATGTAGTCAACTTGTAACAATTGAACAGAATATGGTTCAGTGTTATCTCTTTACCACAAATACAGTTAGTATTCTTACTAAACTTTGTTTTTTAAAGCATTTAGCTTTAATCGAATTATAAGGGAAGATATTTGTCTGGAATAATAAACTGGAAGATCAGTCGTTTTTCTTAATACAAGGTCTAATGGAAAAGCTTCCCATTGGTGGATGAAATCTCGGTAGGCGTATCAACATTTGTTTGAGCTCTCTTCCGTGCAGTCGATTCAAGGGTACGATAGCATTCCACTACTGACGGTTTTATTTTTTAACTCAGAAAATGACCCTGCTTTTTTAGCACCTTTTTTTCGCAGCCCTATCAGCCAGTTCATTTCCAAGTATACCAGTATGCGAAGGAATCCAGCAAAATTCTATAAAAATGTCTTTAGACGCCAGACAGTATAAAAGATATTTAATTTCAAACACAAGGTCGGGTCGGGTCGAAATATTGGAGGAGTCAAGGGCAAGTAGGACTGATTTTGAATCTACAAAGAAAACTACCTGAGCGATGTTAATGGGAAGATCTGTTAGAAATTCCATTGCCCATATGGAATGAAAGAAAAAGCAAAGACACACAGTAATAATGTAGTAGCCAAAGCAAAACGGCTATATGTCATATGGAAATGAAGAAAGCAAAGACACACAGTAATAATGTAGTAGCCAAAGCAAAACGGCTATATTGGAATTCTTTTTGCACAAAGGAAGTTACAGATAATAAAGACTTAAATAAGGTTTGGAACAAAGTGAAATGCATGAAAAATGGAATTAGACTTCCAAGCTATCCAATAGAATGTAATGAGAATAAGTTTCCTTCTGATGGAGAAAAGGCGGAAACTTTCGTGGATATGTTTTCTAAGATAGTAAATCAGAAGGTCTGTCTTCAAACTGTAAAATATATAGAGAAAAAGAACAATTGCAGCCTCTCTATTCAGACCCTCTTCCTGATAATGATCTCTCTATTAATGCACCGATAACAATCAGAGAGTTGAAAAGTGCAATATATGGTAACAGCAACAAAAAATGCTCTGCTGGTATTGATATTGTGAGCAATGAAATGTTAAAAGATCTCCCTAATAACTGCATTGTTTTCCTGCATCATATAGTTCAGAATTGCTGGGAAAATGGCGTTGTTTCCTCAAATATGGAAAGATTCAATAGTCGTTTCCAATTTTAAAACCTGGTAAACCTATGAATGACAAAAACAGCTACCCGCCCTATAGCTCTCACTTCCCATTGTGGTAAACTTGTAGAAAAAATTGTTTTAAATAGGCTCATGCACTTTTGTGAAAAGAACAATGTAATACCAATTAATCAAGCTGGATTTATGAAAGGAAGATCTACAGTTGAGCACTTGGTTAAATTATCTACTCAAATAAAGCGTCAGTTTGCTCGTAGGAAAAGTATACTCGCTACCTTCTTTGATGTTAAAAAAGCTATGACCAAGTCTGGCACAGGCGCTTGTTATACAAACTGAAACTGATTGGAATATCTGGAAACATGTACAATTATATCAAATCATTTTTATATAATAGAAGTATGTTAGCCAGAGTAGGAAGAAGACACTCAACACTCAGAAAACTAGACATGGGAATTCCGCAAGGCTCAGTATTAGCACCTATTCTTTTTAACATCCTTATTCACGATCTCCCAAAAGCAGTCTCCAAAAATGTCGTTCTAGTGCAATACGCAGATGATATCTGTATGTGGATGAAAGTAACTCTGAAAAAGTCAACCCCCACAAAGAGCACAGAATTATGCTAGAAGACTATATCAAAGAGATTTAGATAGCATAGGGAACTATATGAAAGAAAATGGTCTGTCCTTGTCCACTGAAAAAACAAATATGATGTTGTTTAATGCAGGAAGCAATCCAGAAAATTTACCAGTCTTCAAACTTCTAGGGGAACCTTTAGAATATAAACAAAGTATTAAATTTTTAGGACTTTTCCTTACTCCAAAATTATCTTGGAATATTCATTTTGAATACATATTAACAAAGGCTAGGAAAAGTTTGAACTTACTAAAGATCATAAGCAGACTACCCTGGGGAATGGATTCAAAAACTCTACTTCATCTTTCTTCTATCGCTCTTGTTAGATCAAAACTTACGTATGTCAAGAAGTGTACTTTAGCGCTCCAAAATTTCTTCTTCTAAAAAATTACAAAGTTTGGATTGCAAAGCCATTAATTTGCTCTTGGTATCCCTATTCATGCCTCAAACGCAAAGACATATAGAGAAGCTGGAATCTTGCCCCTTGATGATTATCGTGAACTAGCTGCATCAAAATTTGTCATAAAATCGAGTGCTGGTGATAATTACATTCAAGAAGATTTAAAAAATT
Organism: Conus betulinus; assembly: GCA_016801955.1. Classification (NCBI taxonomy): domain Eukaryota; kingdom Metazoa; phylum Mollusca; class Gastropoda; order Neogastropoda; family Conidae; genus Conus; species Conus betulinus. Next base: position 110,613 of record JADBJO010002563.1, on the reverse strand, counting down.
AGATCCGACACTGACTTTCCAAAAAGAGCAATTACGATTAAATCGCAAGAACCAATAGCTACATACACTTCTGATTTGATTAAATGTTCAAAAATAGATATTAAAGAAGTGGCTAAAAAAAACATCTTCTTCATTTATTCCATCATGGGAGATACCAAACCTATTCTTGATATTGGTTATTCTGATATCAAAAAAGAGTAAATATTAATATCATCACAAATTTAAAAAATCACATGTATACGAAAGATATCAAAATCATTTTCAGGTGTTTACTGATGGTTCAGTTTTAGATGATGGAAATGTTGGTGCAGCATTTTGTTATTCCTTCCCTTAAAACTCAAAGAAGATCGTTCTTTCTGGGTAGCAATTTATCTATATTTACAGCCGAATTAGTAGCTATAATGATGTGTATGTGTGTGTGTGTATATATGTGTGCGTGTGTGTGTGTGTGTGTGTGTGTGTGTGTGTGTGTGTGTGTGTGTGTGTGTGTGTGTAAGAGAATGAGAGAGAGAGAGACAGACAGACAGACACACTAACAAACAGATGAACAGAAACAGACGCACAGATAGACAGACAGACAGAGAGTGATGGCCATGGCTGAATTGATGAAGAA
>JADBJO010002563.1:100000-102500 GCA_016801955.1 Conus betulinus | reverse complement strand
GAGTGGTAGAATATGAGAGAGGAGGGTTGGGGGGGGGGGGGTAAAAAAAGATCTGGAGGGATGAGTGAAACCATGTGAGGAGCATTTCGGCCACGTCTGTTCTGGTCACAAGGGGGAGAACCTCATTCATCTGCCCACAGTGACAGGACGTTAGGGAATTGTTCGCCTGCACTCTTCATCATCTGTTGGTCTGTCAGCCACTTTGGCTGTGCGGGAGGAGGAGGAGGAGGAGGAGGAGGGAAAGAACACACACACACACACACACACACACACACACACACACACACACACACACACACACACACACACACACAGATAGAGAGAGAGAGAGAGAGAGAGAAACAGACAGACGGACAGAGACAGAGAGAGAGACAGAGAGGGACAGAGAGGGTGGTGGGGTGTGGGTGGGCAATCGTTTATAGAAAATGAAATAAGAGGACAGAATTGATGGCAGAAGAATATGAGTACATGAAAAAAAGGAGAACGACGGAAAATATATATGTGATATCCTATTAGATAAACAAAATAAGTATGCCAATCATAGCGATATAAAATAAGTGCATAGATATAAATTGAATAAATAAGAAATGAACAAATAAGTACTAAATCAATAACCCAAGAAATCAAGAAATGCATCACTAAACAAACGAAAAAAAAATAGGTAAATAAATGAGTAAATAAAGAGTTAAGTGAGTAAACAAATAAATAATAAATAGATGTGTAAAAAAGAATAAACAAATCAACAAAAAAATGATAAATAAACAAACAAATAAATAAATGAATACATGAATGAATAAAAAAAAAAGATAAATAAACTAATAAATGAATAAATAAATAAGTAAATAAATAAAAAAAACAAATAAAAATAAAGAAATGAATACATAAATACATTAATGAATAAATAAAGTAAATGGCACATCAAATCAGAACAAATGTGATTTCTGCACGAATGAACATAAGATGAAGATCGTATGGGTAAGGGATAGTTATAAGTGTGATGAGGAAAGGAGGAAAAAACGGAGGGGAGAGAGTAGTGAAGTCCCGTTGGTTCGCTCTTGAACAGATGAACAAAACAAAACAACAAAAAAAAAAAAAGAAAATTGTCGACTGATAGGGAAAGATAACGGGCTAGGAAGGAGAAGAAAAAAAAGACAGGTCGGGAAGCACGATCTTGTACAGCAACGAAAGAAGAAATCAAATTGGGTGAAGGGCAGACAACAGAAGTCTCCACTCTTTGCCACTGAAAGGGATATTCTCCTACAACACTTTTTTTTCTCTCAGTGTTTGAGATGTGATTCTTGGAGTTTAACGTTCCGATGTGTGACCCCAAAGCGTCAGGAAACCGAGAAATTAGTAGGAAAGAGAGAGAGAGAGGAGAGAGAGAGAGAGAGAGAGAGAGAGAGAGAGAGAGAGAGAGAGAGAGAGAGAGAGAGAGAAAATAACAGACATCAGAAAGCACATTCCTGCCTTCGTCGCTATCGTCAACAATCAAATTGCACCTCTGCTGTCACTAGAAGCCTTAAATCCGAAACTAAGGGGTAAAAAACATCATTTCTTTTTTCCATTACAATCTGTGAATTCGGTGAGAAAGAAAAGAAAAATGTTCTGAATAAGGAGCAAAACAGTGCGCCGCTGTCTGCCTGTACGATGGATCAGAAGAGGCATCACTAAGCGCCACTGAAGTCTTCTTCCATTCGGCAAGTGAGCAGTGTCTTCACTGGCGGGTTGCTTGTGGGCGACTCACTGTTTGACTGCTCCCTACAACGCCCATGTCTTCGGCCGAATTTGACAAAGTTCAGTGATTTGCTTGTTCTTCATTTTCGTTGCCCTGAGTGTTGTTGATCTTGCCTGAAGAAGACCTACGAGGTCGAAACACGCGCGCCGTGTTTTGTCTTGTGATTCGTTTTTCCCTATCTTTTTTTAGCGGAGTTATCATAAACATTATTTTCTAAAGATGTTGTACCGATTTCCGCCTGCGATCGCCTCACTTTCCAACGTGCTCCTTATGAATTACACGTTTTGGGGCTGTGATAGAGAAGAATCTTGGGTGTTGCTGTGCACGCGGTTTCTGGAATGAGCACCGTAGGAGCGATACAGCTGGTGCGGCGAGGACGATGGAACAGCAAAAACCAAAACAACAGCAAAACAACAACAGCAACAACAACAACAAGAACAACAACAAGAATAACGAACAAGCACAAAAGAGTCTGCCAGTAACCAAACACCAGACCTGGCACCAGCGGGAGAAATTATGATTTTGCTTCGCCAGCCTCTTTTTAGAACCACATCGGCAGACACCTGGGAGATCGATGGAGCTGTCAAAAGACAGCAAATTAGACTATTGATAGGATGCTCTGCTGGATCTCTAGAGTTTAAAAGACAAAGACAAACAATCAAACAAACATACAAATAACACATCTTTCTCTCATTTCATTACTTTCTTTTTTAATTTCTGTTCTCTCTCTCTCTCTCTCTCTCTCTCTCTCTCTCTCTCTCTCTC
>JADBJO010002563.1:75000-77500 GCA_016801955.1 Conus betulinus | reverse complement strand
GCCGTGAGAAAAAATAACGAGCGAAACTAATTTTCAAGTGATGTCATCATCTGTCCGTGCCTACAATTTACTTATTCGCCTTTTTAGCCACTGATTAAGACGCCATAAGTAACTGAACAAAGTATGCGGGGGTAGCTGTACCTTTGACGCGCATTTGACGATGTATTCTGCATGAATTGCAACTGCATGAGTTAGGAGGCATGGGTAACCGACCAAAAAAAAAAAAAAGTTACGAAATTATTCTCTTGGCTATAAACATCAGTTTAGTGGCAAAAAAATAACATTTTTTTTTTCATTTGATACAATGTGAAAGAGACTATTAACTCAAACAATGACGGCAACATTATCAACAAAAAAAACAACGAGAAACAGAAGAAGACCTAAGAGGTCGAAACGCGTCGAGTTTTGTCTTGTGATTCGTTTTTCTACGTTTTCTTGGCGGTTCGCTATTAATCACATTTATAATTTGTTTAGATTTCCGCCTGCAATCGCCTCACTTTGCAACTAGATCTAACGAGAAAACAGTCAAAACTTTGTTTTACAGTCAACATTACAATACGCTGCACCAAATACTGTTCTTAGTGTCATAGCAAAGTTGATCTCTTACACGCTCGCACGAGTTGTCTTTTCTTCATGACGAAAGGTGCCATTTAAAAATAAAGGGACTTGCAAACTTTGACACTAGTTAACTTCCTTATATAACCCCACTTGAAGTCACCCAGGAGAGAGAAGGCAAAACTGCTACAGGGGTTGAGGGGAATAGTGAAGTTGGGGGAGGGAAGAGGGATGATGTGAAGGGAGGGAGGAAGGGGGGTGACGAGAAGGGGGAACGGGGAGTGCCCCCCCCCCCCCCCTCCCCCCGTCCTCCCCAGACTGGGTCGTCAGACGTGTTTAAATGGCAGACACTAAGATGAGACACGGTGGAGCACGAAAAATGAGCGGCGATGGAATCCGTCGCCTCGGCATGGTGGGGCAACTGTTGGTTTAGTTCACAGCAGTCTCAGTGTCTATCAGCATTTCACATGCTTTTGTCTTCTTACTCTCTCTCTCTCTATCTCTCTCTCTCGTCTCTCTCCTCTCTCTCTCTCTCTCTCTCTCTCTCTCACCTCCTCTCTCTCTCTCTCTCTCTCTCGCTCTCTCTCCTCCTTCTGTGTGTGTGTGTGTGTGTGTGTGTGTGTGTGTTGTGTGTTGTGTTATATGTGTGTGCGTGCGTGTGTGTGTGTGTGTGCGCGCGCGCGCGTGCGTGCGTGCGTGTATTGCGAGCGAGCGTGTGTGGTGTGTGTGTGTGTGTGTGTGTGTGTGTGTGTGTGTGTGTGTGTGTGCGTGCGTGTGTGTGCGTGCGTGTGCGTGTATTCGTGCGTGCGTGGCATGCATGCATATGTGTCTGAGTTTGTGTGTGTGTGTGTGGTGTGTGTGTGTGTGTGTGTGTGTGTGTGTGTTGTGTGTGTGGTGTGTGTGTGTGTGTGTGACAGAGACAGAGACAGAGAGATGCAGGGAGACAGACGGTCAGAGAAGAGACACACACACAAGCAGACAGACAGACAGAAAATTTATACAGAGAGAGAGAGAGAGAGAGAGAGAGAGAGAGAGAGAGAGAGGAGAGAGAGAGAGAGAGAGAGAGAGACTGCGTGTAAGTGCACACAAACTCGCTTATAACCAGTACTCCTGGATCTTGGTACATGAAGCTTAACAAAAAAAAATCAAACCGGCTTCATTCAGACAGAAAGAAAAAAATGTCAATCTCTTGAACATCTTTCCCCACCTTCACGGGAGTGGATTCTTGACCTTCCGGATTGTTCCAGGAATTATCTTTTATCAAGTCTGCAATGTCAAAGAAAGTACTTTCGTGAAGATAGGAGGTGGAGGTGGAGTTGGGGGTGTGGTGGTGGAAGGTAGGGAGATATAAGCAAGAAGAAAATATACATGTATAAACAAAGCCAGCACCTGTTTGCTCTGATCAGCTGAAGACACCACAACCTAAACTAAAGCGGCCTACGGTGTGTGTGTGTGTGTGTGTGTGTGTGTGTGTGGAGATGGGGGGGGGGGGGGGGTTGTGTGCATGTGTGTGATGTTGTGTGTGTGTGTAAGGGGGGGGGGGGTGGGGGGGGTGGGGCGCGGGGCGTGCGTTGTTGTGGTGTTTGTGTCTTTGTCAACTGTGTGTTGTGTGTCCTGTGTGGTGCTCAATACACCTGAACAGTGATCAGAAGTGTATTTGGGTCCAAGCATAATAATTACATGAGCATTCTCACCCAATTCTCACATGGGATTTTCTGTCAACCACTGTCCCTCTTCTCTTCACTTTGACAAACGGCCTATGGCTTCAAACGTCAGTCTCACCCTCCCCAGGATTCAACTCGCCACCAAAAGGTTTTTTAATAACTTTTTTTTTTCATTTTGTATGGTTGGTAACAATAAAAAAAAAATCCGCAAATTCAAGATATTAGGAGCCTCATGAAGACTCGAATTCATATTTTTTTCAAGTAAAGCCAGTGTCCTTTAT
>JADBJO010002563.1:67500-70000 GCA_016801955.1 Conus betulinus | reverse complement strand
AGTGGATTGCACAGCATAAAAACACATGGAGAATCAACACAAATGAGTATTTGGCAGACCGACATTGGCAGATGCAACAAAAGAAAGTCAATGGCACTTTGAAATGCTAATAGTTCCGCAACAAAGAATGAGCCTTGACGACGCCAAACGAATGATTTTTATCTTGAGAAACGAAATTACAAATTCTGCTCCTGCCCGCCAATCGTCCAGCGCCGATCTATCAGCATCAGCCTGCAAATGCTGCTGCTAATATTCATGAAGACGACGTTCAATGTTGGATGTCAAGAGCTGAGAATGTTCATTTTTTTTGTTAGACTGCAACTGTCAACATCACACTCCGCTCTTTGCAGCTTTGCATCTCCTATGGCGGAATTCAAAGCTACATTTTTAATTGATGCCAGCCTCTGTTAAAGGATTCGTAGTATGAATTCCAATTGCGTCGATAAATTATAAGGTTTTTGTTCTTCTAGGATTTTGTGAAACAGATTATACATTTATTCCTGCTTCATGAAAATTTGGCAATGAAACATTTCTGATTGCATGAGTAGCTGCTGCTAAATTTCAAGAGTCGCTAATGGAAACACACCAATGTATAAATCCCCACATTTGAGGTATTGAATGTTACACCTAGGGCCAACTCACGTAACATTCGAATCAATGTATAACCCCCACATTTGAGGCATTGAAGGGTACACCTAAGGCCAACTCACATAACATTCGAATCAACTCATTGCAGTTTTGCCAAAAGATGTTTCGGAGCGTTGAATTAAAGATCTCGACTATGAGAAACCTACCTTCGCAGAAGGGATGCTGCTGAACTTTAAGAGTAAGAATCTCCTTATCCTAGAACTTTTACTGATCACGTTTTTTCCTTTTAAACGAGACCTTTACCACTGACCTTGACCAGTTCAATCAAACATGTATTCAGACAGCTCTCTTTGGTATAAATTTTGTATAAGAAAAACCACCCCCAAACTTAACCGTTTTAGAGATTCAATCCGAATACCGACAAGACGAGTAGTGTGTCAGGCAAAGCTTCCGTATTCACTAGCTCTTGTTTTCAATTGATAACGTAAGAGCAGTTTCTCTCATAAAAACTGAAAATCGTTTAAGTCATGCTCCAACATGTTTTTTTTCTTCTGAATACCACCAAAGCATGCACTATCTCAGAAAAAAAGCTCCGTTGCTGAACAGATTTTCCTCAGCTGATAACGTAAGTCGATTTTCTCTCTAAAGTCGATGCTTTTCAAAGTCATACTGGTACAGTTTTCTTAAGTAAGTTTTATTTTTTCTGGCAGTTTCCTTTTTCGTATTCATTTTTTTAAAGTTTATCTTTACGGTGATTGTTGGGGAAGATATTGAATGGAAACAGTGAATAGTATTAGCGCAATTTCTGAACCTTGTGGTATCCCTATTTGAACTGTTTTGTGCTCTCGATTGGATAATTTGTCCACAATATATCTGTTACATAATTAGACATATGACAAGACTCATTTAATGCCAAAAACAATTTGGAACGAGAGAGTCTTTATGTCGAGATTGAGAGACAATTTGGGGTGTGCCAGGGTCAATTCTGTGAACTCAGCACTGTAGATAGAGCTGTCTGAGCAAGTGCGCTTTCAACATTTTTCAGAGGTAGCGGTTCAGTGTAAGCGCGCGCGCGCGCGCGCGTGCGCGCCCCCCCCCCCCCCCCCCCCCACCACACACACACACACACACACACACTGAACACTTATAAGAAATAAAACGAAAAGTCATGATTGCAGGTCCAAGTAACAGAAAAAGGTAAAAGCAGAAATAGAGCACATATTTCTAGGCAAAATCCTAACAGAGTTTCCTTTTTTTTTCTAAAAATGAATCTGATTGGTATCTTATGTGTATGCCAGTGGGGAGGACGAAAGATGGCTGGTGTTACATTTTGTCATCATGCAATTCCTTATCCGGACTTTTACTCCCAACTGGTTTGTCTTCCACAAATCTATCTGAGCTTGCTTTCTGGGCAGAAAAAGGAGCAACGGTTAGACATTGTGATCATTTTTAAGGTGTTTTAAATAATTGATAGCAACTCTCTCTCTCTCTCCTCTCTCTCTCTCTCTCTCTCCCCCTCTCTCTCTCTCTCTGATCATGATATGATGTGATGCGCGCGCGCGCGCACGACCACAGCACCTGTACGAGAGTCTTTATGCATTTATGGATCTCTCTTCAGCTTTTTCTCCCCCGAGTTTTCGAGTTCTCATTTGTAACTAAAACCTCAGATTGTGACGCATGTATTTCCCCATGATGGATGGATTACAAGTCCCCCAGGGCTGTTCAACACGCCCATAAAAGCAGAGCAGAAGAGAAAGACACAGAGCGCAGGAAGAGTGATGGCTCTTGGCGCGCAAAGACCAGGACGATCCCCCTCTAAAACAGCAAGAAACTTGACAGAGTTATCGAACGTCTTTTCATCTTCGCCAGCACCAAGCCGCTGTGAGGAGAGGGGGGATCATACTGTGAGGCT
>JADBJO010002563.1:57500-60000 GCA_016801955.1 Conus betulinus | reverse complement strand
CAAACGTGACAGATAATCAAAAAGAAAAAAAAGAGAAGAAAAAGAAAACAGAACAGGGGACGCAGGTAAGCAACACACAATTACGTGAGTGCACATCACGAATGGTCCTGCCAATACCAATTAATGATGACCAACTCGCATCATCACAACAGATGACGAGGACAGAACGTAACTTCTTTGTCTACTATTATGTTTTGTTCCGTTCGCATGATTTCTGCCCTCAAGTTCCTTTGGTAAAAAAAAAAAAAAAACCTTTTGACCGCTTTGCCCGTTCTTTTAATGAACTTCTTGATCATTCATTCAACAAATCTGGACCGGATAGTGAACAGGTGGATATTTACGTTTTACATAAAGTACTCGACTTTTAGATAACGCTAAATGGAACATTTACGGGATGGTCTGAAGATCATTGTGCAGCACTTCAGAACCATTATATTTCCTTTAAATTTTTCATGTGCATGAAAACCTTCTGAGTTAAAGTTGCAAAGTGAGACGACTGCAGGTGGAAATCTAAACAAATCTTAAATAAATGTTAGCGGACCGCCAAGAGAAACGTGGACAAACGAGTCACAAGACAAAACACGACGCGTTTCGACCTCTTAGGTCTTCTTCAGGCAAGACACAAACAAATAGGACAACGAAAAAAAAAAAAAAACGGATTTGTTACTTAGCTAGATCTCTCTTCACTCTTCAGCGCACGGTAGGCAGGCGTTGAATCAATCGTTCATTTTCGTTGTCCTATTTGTTTGTGTCTTGCCTGAAGAACACCTACGAGGTCGAAACGCGTCGTGTTTTGTCTTGTGACCACTCGTTTGTCCACGTTTCTCTCTTGGCGGTTCGCTAACATTTATTTAAGATTTCTCCTGAGTTAAGTTTGGAGAAAAATCAAGATGTAAAAGATAGACAAGTGGGAGATGGGAAATCGAAACTTGTTTTGTTTGCAGACGGTTGAAATTTCCACTCTTGATAGATGTAAAAAGTCATGTGAAACGTCCGGAGAAAACTGGACGGATATGCTCCAATGTGAGATTAAAAAGATGATAATGATATTTAAAAACCACGACAGTTGATAGCAAAAGAGATATTGCAGAACATCACAGAATCTTTCAGGATGAAGCGATATTCAAAACTCATCGGAAACAAGTTTTAGTTTATTTTAGAAACCAGCCAGCAAAGAAATATCAAAATCTGGGAGTTTGAAACCCTGAAACCCTGAATATCGGTTTGGCAGGCAAAAAAAATATGCAATCATAACAGTTAGACAGACAGACAGACAGAGAGGAAACGAGAGAGAAAGAGATTCAGAGAGAGAGATTCAGAGAGAAGGGCAGAGAATGCGTGTGCGCACGTGCGCGCGCGCACGCGCGCGCGCACGTGTGTGTGTGTGTGTGTGTGTATGTGTGTGTGTGTGAGAGAGAGAGAGAGAGAGAGAGAGAGAGAGGAAGGGAAAAAGAGAGAGAGAGAGAGCATGTGTGTGTGAGAGAGAGAAACAGACAGACAGAGACAGAGAGAAAGAGAAAGAGAGACGGGCAGACACATAGATACACAGCCAGACAATCCAAGCACGGGCAGACAGACTGCACAGACAAAGAGAGACAGACATGGGGGACAACTGAAAAAAAACAACAAAAAAAAACTAGGACGCATACTTAAGGACATGATGGCAGAGAGAGTGGTGGGGTGAAGATGGAGGAACGAGAGAGAGAGAGAGAGAGAGAGAGAGAGAGAGAGAGAGAGAGAGAGAGAGAGAGAGCAAAACTTTTCTGCCGGAGGCCCCTGACATTTTAGAAAGAGGCAGTGAGGATGGAGGACCAAGAAGGACCGTAGACACTGCGGTACTGAAAGACAGAGAGAGCTCAAAACAGCCCCCGAGGGAAGGTCTTAAGTGGGAGATATTACAGGCGAATTGATACCCTCAGAAGATAGGGAGGGGAAGGGGACAGAGAGGAAAGATAAGTGGCGCGGGATGGGAGGTGATTGGCGTGTCAGGGGGAGGTAGTATGGAAAGGATGCCTGGGAGGGGTGGGTGGGGTTAAAGATGGTCTGTCATGGGGGGGGGGGGGGGGGGGGGGGGGGGGAAATGATCTTTAACTTTGAGGGTGTTTAGGCGATGTTAGATGGGAAAAGTGACGGACAGGGAAGACAAGGGGTGGGGAGAGATGGGGAGGGGGTGAGGAGGGGGAGTCAGGGGAGGTAGGAGGGAAGGATGCCGGATTAAAGACAGCCAGTCATGGGGGCGACTAATCTTTGACACTGAGGGTGGTAGGGGGATGTTAGGGTGATGTTAGGGGCAGGGCTGTGGAATGTACTAGTTGCTGTATTGATATGATTGTCTGTCTAGCCTTCTCTGTGTTCATCAATCAGCTTATCGGGCAGGATACTCACCGCTGGGAATGTTCCCATTGTGAGCTGTCTTCTCGTCTCTCTCGATCAAAATGAAATTTCCTTTCTCCACCCTTTTGACCTCTCAGCGGCATTTGACACAACAGAGCATAATTCT
>JADBJO010002563.1:50000-52500 GCA_016801955.1 Conus betulinus | reverse complement strand
AAAGCAAAATATCGGGAAAGAATGAAAACAAATCTAAGAGACTGCAAAAACACAAAAGAAAAGGCAATTATCTTTTCCCTTACTGCATAGATAAATCTTCAACAACTCGTATTTTTGGCCAGACACAGAAGTCAAACACACAAATCATTCAGCAAAGCTCCAAAGCAAAAGCAAACAAGCAAACAACAAAATTAGAAATATCTGAAAGGCAGGCAGAAAAAAAAAAAAAATGAAAATGAATGAAAATAAATGAATGAATGGATCAATCAATGAATCAATCAATCGATCAATCAATCAATGAAAAAATAAGAAGGAAACTGAACTCACAGCAATTGTGCATAGGTGAAAGTACAAGACTAAGATGGAAATAAATAAAGGGAAGAAGGAGAAATCTGGAAAAATAACACACACTGTCAAAGTAAGAAAGGAAAAGTCTGGAGAGAAAAAAAAGAAAAAAGAAGGGTGAAAATGAAAGGACAAAAAAAAAGATGAAGGCATAAAAAACAGCATAAAAAAATGAGAAAAGGGAAAGACCACCAAAAATAAACAAATAAGCAACGGGGGAAGAAACAAAAACAAATGGGAGACCAAAAAAAAAAAACAAACAAAAACGACAGATATAAGAAAAGGAAATAAGGACAGAAAGAAAGAAGCAACACAAACACACACACAAACACACACACACACACAACACACACACACACATACACACACACACACACACAGCGAGGTGGCACAGAAGCGCAGGGAAGCGAGAGAGGAGAGGACCTAGAGGAGAGACGAGGAGAAGAGATGGAGAGGAGAGGAGAGAGAGAGAGGAGAAGAGACCACACAATGGAGAGGGCAGGAGAGAGGGGAAGAGAGAGGAGAGAGAGAGAGAGGAGGAGAGGGAAGAGAGAGAAGAGAGGGGAAAGAAGAAGAAGAAAGAAGAGAAGGAGACAGAAAGAAGAAAAGAAAAGAAAAAGGAAGAAAGAAGAGAAGAAGAAGAAAAAAAAAGCGTAAGAAAAAGAAGAAAGAAGAAGAAGAACAACAACAACAACAAACAACAACAACAACAACAAAACACAACACAAAAGCAGAAGAAAAAGACTTTTCAGTTTCAATATTTTTCGGACGGCATCATGCCAGCCAGCGGGCATGCATGACAAAGAAACGCCACGCACATGTACGACCCATGAAATCAAGATACCCTTGTCTCAGAGGAAAAGTCGGGGGGAAACTTTGTAGCCGCACGTATAAAAACGTACTTCTCGAGCGTTTTAAAACATGAAACGGACACACTGCACAACAAGAACACGAAAAGGTTGAAAGGAAAGGGCTATCCATCATAGAGGTTCTCTCTCTCTCTCTCTCTCTCTCTCTCTCTCTCTCTCTCTCAAGGCTGCCAGAATAAAATTCCGTTTCCGTTTCTCAGGCTGCCGGTAAGATAAACTCTGAAAAAGAAACTGAAAAAAAGTTTGGAACAGTTCACGGAAAAGTGTTCCAACATAACAGTGGATAGTTTCCTGTTTCCTGTCTTCATCACCATGACGCCAGAAAGTGTGATTGTATTCCTGCAAAATAAAGGATAGAGGGAACCCTACGGCACACGCGCTTTGAATGTCACTAACGAGGTAGCTCTCCACAGCTTGCTGACGGTGAAAAAGCGCTTGGTACCGTCAGAAATAGTCTTCACAAGCATCAAGGAAGACAAACGAACTCAGAACTGAGCTTCACAAAAAGTTCGGGACATCTTAAGACTTTATGGTTTCTACTGTGTATGACACAACTCACGTATAGCGCGCGTATATATATATATATATATATATATATATATATATATATATATATATATTACAAGAGTTCAAACAAAGGGCAAAGGATGTAAACGCCTACAGCCTGCATAGCACATGAACAACGGCGACATATTCGTTCAAGACAGACTATTCAAATCATCGCAGATCTTGGAGCCGAATCTCTTGCAGTGGATTGAAGAGCCTTAAAAAGACATCTTAACAAAGTTTAGATCTAGTGCACTTTAATTTAGTGGCACGCATTTCAGAAAATAGAAGGTTTACAGATTGCAGATTAACATTTTGGTAACATAAATACGCACTGGAAAAAACGAAACCCATTTTGTTTCTTTATTATCTTTGCTTCTGATGATTCGAGGCGCAATTTCATTTATCTGAAAATGTTATGATAATAACAGTAATTCATATAACGTCCCCTGATACCATCAAGAGAAAAAAAAGTATAATCAGAGAAATCTGCCACATAGTTTTAAGAGCATTTTAGGGGAAAAAACAAACAAAACAACAAAAAAACAGGAGATGGTTTGTATGCAATGACTATGGTATCGCTTGTGGCATGCTTTTGAATGTACGATAGGAATAACTGTAGGCACAGGGTGGAGAACAGGTCTCTAGGGCAGAAATCTCCCACGTGCAATAGCATTTCCGCCCTTCACCCCCCCCCCCCCCCCCCCCCTTACTCTTAGAGTGCCAGGTTGCACCCAGAT
>JADBJO010002563.1:40000-45000 GCA_016801955.1 Conus betulinus | reverse complement strand
CAACGCACTTAGAGGCTGACGTTAAAAACCGCCGTGGTGTCGATTCTTGGCTGGGGGGTCGTGGGTTCCATTCCTACCAGACTGTTTTACATTTAAGATTTCTCGCCCCCTCCCCTCCTCCCCCTTGACTGTTCTCTACCCAGAATTCAGTTTGCTGTGGGCTCAGCTGGGAAGACTGGAGCCATACAATCTAGTCCCATCTACTCAGTGGATGCGCCTTTGAGAGTGTCGTTCAATTTCCGTGACCAAACCTCCATGTGTCCATTATATCTTTCGAGCCTGGTTTGACACAGGGATTTCTACACGTAAAGCTGGAGTGCAGTCCTGTCATGTAATTCCAGGCCAAAACACATCTCTATAGAACCATCATCCTCATCCTCATCGACCAGCATCAAAACGTAACAACATTCATATCCTGCTCTCATGGTGACCTCAGTTTTGATTTCCTCTCCACGTCTATGCCTTGTGAGCTCTTGTCGAGGTTTCCGGCACTGGTGAATTCATGGGGAGTGTCTCTGGACACACGTGGCAGCACGCACGCTGGCTCCGCGACTTAACAATACTGTTCTCAGTAGAGGCTCAGCACATGGTGGTCTGCGTATGCTGGATCAGAAACTGGCTCCACTGAACGCCGCGGAAGTGACTTGCATGGCAGTAGTGCAGTGTCTCCTCTGGTGGGTTGCCTCTTCATGCCTTAATGTTAATTCTCTCTGTGGATTGCCTGCGTTTGACCTGCGACGGGAAAGCCAGGGTGTGACTGTGGACAGGGCCCAGAATGAATGATGTGTGGGTAATGTGACTGGAGTGGTACAGAAGATATAACGAGAGAGAGAGAGAGAGAGAGAGAGAGAGACAGACAGAGAGAGAGAGAGAGACAGAGAGAGAGAGAGAGAGACAGAGAGAGAGAGAGAGAGAGACTCATCTGCAGGGGATGAACGGGGTCTGAGAGTACACAAATAACATTGATTCAAAATAGAAATCTCATTCCTGGCTTTCTAATGTGGGAGGGAATTATGACCAGAACCCCTGAATCGATGTTTTACCGTGGGGTCAGTCCCACACACTAACACGTGTATTTTGGAGGATCCAAAAGATCGAACGCATATTCTAACGATGCTAGAGGGAGGAGGGGGGGTGACGGGGGAGGGGGGGGGTTGGAGGTCTGGAGACTGAGTGAGGTGAGGGTGAGGGGTGGTGGTGGTGGTGGGGGGGGGGGGGGAGGGAGTCTTCTGGCTCATAGTGTGTCCCCCGCTGCTAGAAATTCTCTACTAGTAAATTTTCTCCCTGTCTTATTCTTTGCGTTTGTAAAATAAAGTCTTCACATTTCTTTAAATGTGTACTTTTTCATCCTATTTACGAGTTGGTGAAACTGCACCTACTGTGCTAAATGGACAAATCTGTCCGTTTCGCGATGTCTGTTTTCTCTCCTAACTTTTATGTTTATTGTCTTTTATTTAAGCTGGGACGATTAAGACTTAAAGGGGAATGCCCTCATTGCGATCTCATTTATATCAGCGTTAAAGACCGCAGTAGATCTGTTCGTATGGTCATGTTACTTATAGCCCAGCCGCAAAGTGCCATATCTGGGCTGTCACCACGTTAAAGTCAATTCACAAGTCATTCATTCGCACAACCCTTTAAAATGCACCATTTTAAAAACAAACCGGAAATTTTTGTTCAACATCTTTCTTCTATAAAATCTCAGATCAAATGAAAAATGTTAATCTCTTTTTTAGAAAACTCAAGGAACACATCAGGAGGAACATCTCTGAACAAGGTTTTCAAGGAGTCTGCGGTAAAATGTTTTGTCTCGCATCATGCAAATCCCAACACTCTAAAAGAATGCTTTTCACTGTGAGTGGTACATGACATTGAATGCACTAGATAAGTAGATTAGTTTATGTTTTGAACTGAGTTCACATATGACCTATAGCCTGCTGCGATATGACCACACTGTCCGTCTCGGACCAGTCGTGAAATCGAATGGTGCTCCTTATTTTACTCACGGTGAAAAGTAATGTTCTCTAATACCACAAAGATAATCGGAATACGGGATATTTGCCGTTATTTTTTCTAGTGCCAGACCAATATAACCTTACAATTTGGTAATGCTGCGAGATGCATACCTTGATTAAAAACATGTTTCAGATTATCATATGAAAAATAAACACGGCCGATTTCCTTTCCTGCGCACGATTCATTTACATTACAGCTGATCACATACTATCATTACTAGTCTGTTCTATATGTATCTGAAAGCTAATTAGGTTAGTATGATATGTATATCTCATATGACCTTAGGTGTTGTTGCTCACGTTGTATTCAGCATAGATTGTTATTCATTAAAAACCAGCCTTCAGTTCTGGGGAAAAACATCCATCTCAGAACATTAGCAGGCAAGTAAAATTCCTCGACGGACTCACACATTATACCTTCCTTGCGGAGGGCCTGAAATAAGCAGAGATTACAGAAGTTGTTTTATGAGTTATTTCAAAGCATCTGTCCCACCCACCTCTCTTTTTTCTTAAGTTTCAAATGAGTTTTGTTTTTCACTAACTGACTTCACTTCTAAAATGGGCTGAAACTGGGCGAGAAGAATGACAAGCTGACGCAAATCATTTTTGACTGCGTAGAGGTACATAGCTTTATCGAACAGGAAAAAAAAAAAAAAAACATTTTAAAATATGGTCCATTTAAACTGACAATGGCAGGAACAGTGTCTTAGACATGATACTGAAAATACATCACTGCTTCAGGATCTTTGTCCCCGCGGCCTCCTTCTTTGTTGATTGCAGTTTCCTGTCAGCTCAGACCACGGAGACAAAAATCAATGACTTCATCCTTTGCTGCAGTGTTTCTCTGATGTCATTATACTTCCTGTCTTCGCATAGGGAGGCATGTCTCTCCCGACCTTTCGAGGGAAACAAAATCGACGGCTGCGTGGATGGGGTGTCAGGGAAACTGGGGATGATGAATGGTCTGCCCCTAAAATCTGTCATTGGAAACTGGGGGGATGATGAATGGTCTGCCCCCAAATCTGCCACTGGAAATGGATGATGGTTGGGGTCAGGATTGCCGCTGCTGAACTGGGATGGTGTCCTCTTGGAAATGAGCAGAATACGGGGTGGAGAGAAAAAAGAAGGAGAGAGGGGGGAGAGAGGGAGGAAAGAGAGAGAAAAGGGAGAAACAGAGGCAAAGAGATAGAGATACTGATAGTGGCACAGACAGACAGACAAATAGAGAGAGAGACAGAGAGAGACGCAGAAACAAAGAGAGAAAGAGGGAGGGGTTAATAAGGGTGCAGGGGTGGGAGACACAGAATTCTTCAAAGTTTGCTAGGGACGCAACATTCACAAAAATTACTATTGATCTGGAGTTTTCACAGAGATGCATTATTTGAAAAGTGCATACAACTGTGTAACAAATACACACAAAACCCTTTCTCTGTATGTTTAATAATAGATTTATGTTATCCGAATGCATATGCTTTTTTTTCCAAGCTGAAAAATACCTTTAACAGATTCTGGGCGGTGTATCCCACACGACCGTTTCCCAAAGCGTGGAACAGAGAACAACTCAAGGACTGTTATTCATGGTCAAGGAGCAAAACGCCACATGGGGGAATCCCTGCCTTATAAGCCTGTCCAAATTATTCAGTCACACACAGACGCATGTACGCTCACGCACTTGCTCATACACACACAGATCGAATGACGATGAAGACAATATCGTGATGTGTTTTGTGACACCAAGACGAACAAAACTTTCAAAAATGCACAAGCTGCGTGTACAATCGAAGCCAGCACTGCTCATTATTAATTCGACTTTCGTTTTTTTTTTTTTTTTTTTTACTGCCAGCCACACACATACGCACAAAGAGACACAGCATTTATGTTCATGATTTATATTCTCTCGAAGTAAGCATATGCATCAGAAACAGCAGCCTCTTTATCCCTTTGGGAAAGTTTTCAGACCGGGTCTACTTCTAATCTTCCAGACCTTCCCTCTCTGCCTGCCTGTGCTGTCAAAAACGCCTGTGGTGCCTCCGTCACAGCCATGCCTCCCAGGTCAGAAGACAGCACACCAAATCAATTCCACATTCTCCAGGTTCGTTCCACAATATCATTTCCCTTCAGCTCTCTGTCAATCTCTCGTGGTCCTGGCCCATCACAGGAGTCAAATCGGTTGAGTAAGGGCAAACCTGCAGACCGCCGCAGTGCCCCTGTCACTCACACGACGTGGATGACTTGTCATCGCTCAGTCGTGTGCGAGGGCAACAGGCCACTGATTGCTGTCGGCCTTGGTGAATGCCGCAGCCATCTTAGGTGGTTGAAGAGTTGGAACAGTCAATGCGGAAATGAAGATGGATAATGCAGACTGTCGTCCACGTTAGTGGATTCTGGAAGAGAAAGAGGTGCTCTGGTAGATGATACACGAGGAAACTGATGTGGCTCTGGATCACCGGGAAACTTTTCTGAACGATTATTGAAAACCATACTCTATGAACGTGAGCACTGTGAGATTTCTGTTTATGAATTGACAAACTGTGTACGTGAACCCCTTTCATGGAATAGTGAAACATTCCAGTCACATGAAAGTAGATATTCGGGATTTTCCTTGTCCTTTTTCGGGTGCGTTGGTAACAACTTGACAGTCTATGTCTAAAATTACTTTCCCTGGTGGATTTTTTCCCCAACATCCATTCGACCTTGATGAAGTTTTGTGCCTTTTTGGATACTCCTCAACGCTGTGTGTGTGTGTGTGTGTGTGTGTGTGTGTGTGTGTGTGTGTGTGTGTGTGTGTGTGTGTGTGTGTGTGTGTGTGTGTGTGTGCATGCGTGCGTGTGTGTGCGTGTGCATGCGTGCGTGTGTGTGCGTATGTGTGTCTATCCGTGCATGTGTGTGTTTTGTGTTTTCTTTACATCCGAAAATGAACGTTTTTCAAAAGAATCTGGCAAGTAAATACTCATTTCTTCTCGTCCCCCTTCCATTTGTTCCACA
>JADBJO010002563.1:22500-35000 GCA_016801955.1 Conus betulinus | reverse complement strand
TCTCTCTCTCTCTCTCGCTCGCTCGCTCGCTCTTCTCCTGATGGTTATACATCATCCCTGAAGAGCAAATGTGGTTCCCTTTGAAGAGAAAATAAGCAAAACTCCCACCCAATGCTGAATCCTGAAGTCATGGTCAAGGAAGACGACAAATACGACAAACACGAAGGATGTCTCGCAACTCACTTGATGTTGAAGCTCTGGTGACTTCCAAGTAGTGATAGACAACTCTCTCCACACATACACCAGCACCACCACCACTTCATAGTTTCATCAGCATATACAAGAAGCAGATCTTAGTCATACTTTAACCTTTTGTTCACTTTACCCTAGGCATCATCTACCTGTTTTACCACTTTCTGGTTTACATCTCATTTAAAATGGACAACAGTCTCCAATCTATTCGTTCGTTTGTTCTTTGACATTTCCAAGCTTGCAACCATCGAAAATGGTTGCAGCCCCTAAAAGGCGTGTGAGGACGGCAATTGATGACCTGTTGTACTTTCACCCAAAAGAGCAATTCTAAATCATTCACTTCGTGTGAGTGGCAAGGTAATTGCTGCTGTCTGTAGGCTTTGACCAATGTACCTTATTTGCAATTTGAGATGGTGGAGAACAAGAGAGAGACGACGCACAGTTTGACGGACACTTGAAGTGGAACAGATCTGTGGAGACTGGAGGTGTGAAGCTGGCTACTGGTTATTTGACTGTGGGGGAATGCTTGGCACCGAGTACCTCGCATGTTGTTTTTTGAAAGCCTGGAAGACAACATCTCTCCCTCTATTCGTCTCGTCCTGTTTCTCAAAACGAGCATCCTGTCAACTCCTCTCGTCTCGCTGGGTCGTCTAGTCCCCAATCCCTCTAAACATCTCTCTCCCTCCGGAAGAGCTCTCAAAACTCTCCTTCTTCCCTCTCGTGTGTAGGCGGGGTATTGGGCCCCCCTCCGTCAGCTGTGTGAAGAAAAAAGAACCAATGTCCCATCCAGTACTCTCTCAATTTGAGGATGGTGGGAACCCAAGGGGAATGCCTCAAATCGGCAAACTTGAAGTGGAACGATCAATGTGGCGGCTGGAGAATCCTGTGTGAAAGCTACTCTCTGGAAAAATCGTGGGGGATCCTTGGAACATAGTCTCCGCCTGGTCTCTCTCAACAGACTCTACTCCTCCTCTCTCCCTCTCCTCGAAGTCCCATCTCTCTCTTCCCTCTCCATCTCTCTCCTCTCTCTCTCGGGTCTCTCTCCTCCTCTCTCTCCCACCTCTCTCATCTCTCCATTCTCTCTGTTTGGGCTGGCTGGCTGGTCTGCATTGGCTGTCTCTCTCTCTGTCTGCATATTTGTCTGTCTGTCTATATATTCTGTCTGTCTGTCTGTCTGTCTGTCTGTCCTGTCTGTCTGTCTCTCTCTCTGTCATCCCCTCTTCCTCTCTCCCCTCTCTCCTCTCCCCGCTCTCTCTCTCAAACTCCTCTCTCTCTCTCTCTCTCTGTCTCTGTCTCTGTATGTCCCTCAATTTTGATACCTGTCTACATGATATGACATTTCACCCAAAAAGGGGAATAAAAATGTACGTATGGGACCGGGGATCATGTGTGATGTGGTCATAAGTACCTGCAAGGAATACAGGAATATTACATAAACATAAACATTATTATTGTATCCATCCATCCTTATTTGGAAGCCAGGAAAATCCCTAGGACAGAGTGTGTCCCATTTGTGACTTCCCAAATAGACTCTAATGCTATAGAGTCTGCACCGTTTTGTGAAAGAGGTAGAGAAGTGTGGAGATTAGGAACCTTGGTGGAAACATCTTTGTGCAAAGTTGCTTTTTGTAAGGAAGAAGAATGGTTATTTCCTCTGTGGTTGGGAGGGACTAAACAAACCGTTTGAAAGTGTCCGAGTCTTCCATTGTTCCCCTGCTGCGAAAAGACCGTTGCTTGGGAGGTGTAACCTTTTTGGTGAGTATCTCTAGTGTCTCTTTTTTCTTTGATCCACTCGCGTCCTGTGAGCTGATCTGTTCCCTTCTGAGGAAGGAACCAACATGAGCTCCTGGCGCATTTGGAAAACATTCCAGTCGTATTTCGTATAAACATTTGCACCCACGCAAGACGTGATCTTGTTCGAAAAAAGAGTTTTCTACTTTTGTAGAGCTTGTCGGTCTTGTCGGTCCTCAGCCTGTTGTGGGTTTTATGTAGGCCGTGAGCTACTAGTAGATTTCGTGTAGGTCGTCAATTACTTGTAGATTTCTTGAAGGTCGTCAATTGTAGAATTTCTTGAAGGTCGTCAATTACTTGTAGATTTCTTGCAGGTCGTCAGCTTATTGTAGATTTCTTGAAGGTCGTCAATTACTTGTAGATTTCTTGCAGGTCGTCAGTTACTTGTAGATTTCTTGTAGGTCGTCAATTACTTGTAGATTTCTTGAAGGTCGTCAATTACTTGTAGATTTCTTGAAGGTCGTCAATTACTTGTAGATTTCTTGAAGGTCGTCAATTACTTGTACATTTCTTGAAGGTCGTCAGTTACTTGTTACATTTCTTGAAGGTCGTCAGCTACTTGCAGCTTTTATGTAGGGCGTCAACTACTTTAGGTTTCTCATAGGTCGTCTGCACTTCAGCTGGTGGAATCGGAACACTTTTTTTTCCAAGTATTTTTGCTTTGTGTGTATTTCTGTGTGGCTGTAAAAAAAACTTTTTTTCCTGTTTGTTTGTTTTTGTTTTGTGGGAGAATGCCATAGAAGAAAGGAGAAATTGGGATGGGGATGAGGGAGGGATATAGAGGCAGGAGTGTGGGACATTATGGACATCCAATCTAGCCCTCATAATACAGCACTACAAAGAAGCGAGAGAGAGAGGAGAGAGAGAGAAAGAATGAATGAATACTTTAATGAATTCAGGCCTTGGCCCTTGGCCCATTTCATGAGTTGAACATATCACAATGGGGATTGGAACTTACAATACAAAGGGGAGGGGGGGGGGGGGAGGGCGGGGAGAGAGTGGGAGAGGGAAGGGACGAGGGGGTGGAAGGGGAGGGATTACAATGTTCAAGGCACACAAAATCAATCCAAAAAATACTGAAGAGAGAGAAAAAAAAGTTTACGGTTACATTTCGAGCGAATTTACGGATTGTCACGAATCTCCAAACATTTAAAGATATACCAAGCTAGTTGCCTTATCTTAACTTCGCTCTGAGTTGACATTAACTGAGAAAACTGTCTCCATTCATTACAGGGCGCTATGTTCCTCATATGTACATGTCTAATACTATCGTATTGTTTACAACGAAACAAAAAATGTGTTTCGTTCTCGATTTCACCAGGACAGAAAGGGCAGAAGTTATTAACAGTCACATCAGGTCTTGCATATCTATTACTATGTACTTTCAAAGAGTAGTAATGCCCAGTCGGAATCTAATTAAAGCGTCTCTGAAACATTTCTGTTTAAATACAACCCAAATATACTTCAGGGGACAGGTCAGATTTGAAGTCTCTGTAGAGTGCGTAACGATCACTGGTGGTCAGATGTGTTCCCAATCTTGACAATTCATATCAAGGAGTCTCTGTTTAAAGACACTACAAAATTGATTCACATCACCCCTCCCTGAGCAAGCATACAAATCCGAAACCAGTTCTGTTCAGTAAAAAAAACCTCAATTCTGATACCCAGTTCCGTTTACCGTTTTCGTCTAAATTCATAAGCATCCTGTAGGCCTGCTTTGGTAAGCGCTTGTCGTTCATATTTAACAATCTGAACCAGAATTTCAAAGCTTTCATAAAACCATTAATAATGAGGGGGTGTCTGCCGAGCTCGCTTATCAGAACCTCAAAAAGGGACTTTTTACCTTTGACTGCGAGTTGTTTTACACTGCTACACATATTCATAAGAAGTGGTGAAGGGTATAAAGCCTAAATACACATAACTATTTACAACTTCAACGTTAGTACCGTTGATAAACCAATACCTTCTCATGTATTCCCAGATACCCTCCCTTCCTGAAAACCATGATCTTGCTTTTGCTTGTCAATAGTTTAACAGTTAATCCAAGATTGGTTGCACATGTTACTTAAGTACACAATCAAGCTGGCGCTGTGTAGCCACTAGGCGAGCATGACAGTAATGCAAATAGGGTCGAACAAACAGTACCAAATGAAAGTTCAACAAAATCTGGTAGTAGCTGGATGCCATGTTTGCCAAATTCAGTAACATATTCGGCTAAGCTCCTTTTATGATTGGTATAGCAAAAAGAGTTGGACTAAGGACACAACCTTGGCGCAAGCCTTGGGGACATTCAAAAGCTTCGGTGAGCTCATTATCAACTCTAACACGTGGCAACCACTTGCAATAAATTGCCTTGATTGCTATCAAAAATTTGGATGATATACCTGCATTGTATAGTGACCGCTAGCAGAATGTCAACGCTTGATTGTATCAAGACGCTTTCGTTAGCTCGATTTTAAAAGCGAATAAAGGCTTACCACCTTGTCTAGACAAGGACTTGAAAAGTGCGTTTACACCATACAAAACGTAAAAAAAAGACGTGATCCGAGGTCGAATAAACCCCGTCTAAAACCCGAGCCTGTTGTTTCTCCGATTTTCCATTCGTTTGTCTAGCCAGGCTGTACAAGTCTTTTATTGAGTGAATAGAAGTGTTGAGCATTTGCCAAGTAAGCTCAGAAGGGATATCCCCTCTATAATTGTCAGTGACACGAGGATGACCTTTTTTAAAAAATTTGGGGACAATACAGCACTTGACCACATTTCAGGATACGTTGCCTTCATCAAAAAATAGCGTGAATAATTCCCGGTCAAAAAGTGAACAACGTGGTTTCCTGCCGCTGCTTTTAAACATTTCAGCTAAAACTTCATCTTCGCAACTTGACTTAACCGTTTTTCAAAGAGTATATAGCTCTTTGTAACCTCCTCAATGGAGATTTTGTCATCCTAGTGAGTCAAACCGTTAGGTTGGCATTTATAGGTAAGACAGATTAGAGTTGCTCACCCTTGGCTAGCTAGATTAGACTCAAACACTTTCATAAATGGGGGGTTCTTCCAATTCTTTTCAGCGAGGGATGCTATTTGGGGCGGTCTCTTTCTAGAAGACCCGTGCAATGCCTTTAAACTCTTTCCAAAAACATTTGTAGGAGTGTAAATGCAAGTATTCGCGAGAACAAGGGGTTTTGTCCGCCTAGATAAATCGGTTACATTTATGTTCCAAAAAGTAGGATTGTACTCTTTACGTGCATTTAACGTATTGTATAGTCTGTCACCGGTGTGTCACGTGTGCGCTTAAAGTACGAAGTTTGTGGGATGGGGCTGGTTTCCTTACGAGTACAAAATGCAACGGGGCATATCCTTAAAAACAAAGCCAACCAAGTCTCCTGGTGTGAAGCGGACCCGCCTAGTTTAACTTTCTTTCTTAATCGCATACACCGCTGTGAACTGGGTCAACAACCGTCAACAAAACCCTGAAGCTGCCAGATTTACATCCACATTAATCAAATTAACAATGCAGGCTATTCATCTTGCTAGGGGTGATAGAGCGCTACGAAGCATCGAGAGAAGAGACCGTATCGTGTTTGTCCGTGGCACATGTGGTTCCACACATAGCAAAATAAGTGAAAGTCCACCCGCACTTGGCACTGTACGGCCGAAGCGAATGGGGCACACTTCTCGAGGTTAGAGTGGCAATGAACACTTAAGAGTCAGAGAGCGCACGGTGCAAGTTATCGTGGATTCTACACAAACAGAATTTCAACTGTCAATGAAATCTCGAACCTGTTTCGATTACTTAAATCATTATACATACAAAATAGTAACAATGACTTGAAGTCGCTAGTTGAAGACACAAATGACAGTGTCGTCAAAAAAAAACGAGTTATGAACAGCCATTAAGAAATTGTAACATGCTATGACGGTCACAAAAATGACAATAAGAACAATTGGCAAACAGGCCAAATGTATTGAATTAAGTCAAGATCTTGTGGGGAAGGGGTTCTTAAATCTAGAATAGAGCATTATAAAAAATATTATCAACACGCGACTCGACGTCGACAGTTTGCGATATGAAGTTTCACAGTATGCTGTTGCCTGTCACCTGTTCAGAACATAGACTACCACCACAGGGCACAGAAACATAGGGGGGAATAATGATCGATTGGTGGTATCCAGCAAGCAGGCTGCTACACAAGTTCGGATAAATACATACCAATGGCCCATATCAAATTGTTCTTGATGCAATGGGGGGGGGGAGATAAATCCCGAGGAGGTAAATAAGTCGAAAATACCACCACTGAGATATTATCAAGCATGACAAAAATTTGATGCTGTGACTTTCAACACAACAAAATTGAGTGCTGATGTTCACATTGATGGGTTTTTAGAATAATTAGAACGTAAAACCGATTGCGTACGCATAGAACCACATACCTCGCGAAAACGTGTTTCCAACCGTTGTCAATACGTAGCGAAAAGAAAAAAAGTCGAAAGGGCCGTTTGTGGCGCGGGTAAGGGAGCTTAAGAAAACAACACAAAATCTTATCATAACGATTCGATGTCAACACTTTGCGAGAAAAAATCGTAGCAAGTTTCGCGTCAAGGCATATTAGGTATCATACAAGGAGTAATCAGCAACGGCGTTGTTGAAAGTTACCGTGGTTCCTGTAAGGGTTTGATTTGCGAAAAAAATAGGTCCCGGGGGCCAACATTAAGAAGTTCATAACTTAGCAAGGAGGTAGATGCAAAGAATAAACTACGGACATGTGAAAGATGTGAACGTTGGTGGAGTGGGTTTCAGTGCACACTGGGGACTGAGGCACCGTCAGCAGATCAAGGGGGTGAGCAGGATTGCAAACGACAGGAGGACTGGGGAAAACGTGAGTTGGGGGGTGGTATCTGGAAAGTTTCTATGAGTTTAAGCGCACGCGTGCCGGTGCACGGAGCCTTGCGAAGCGGGGACATGGGGGGTCCGCTTCTCGGCGGGGACGGAGGAGACGGGGTCGGTAGCTGACAAAACCCGTCGTCTCTAGGGGAAAGCATTAGACGTAACTAAGCGTCGGAAATTGAAAACATTGTGGCTGGTCCATGCAGGGGGTGAGGAAAATACTACGGCTGTACCGAGGGCCGGGTGCTAACAGCCGCACCGTTCATAGTCAATTAAAGGCGAGACGGAATTAGCCGGGAAGGAAAGGAAGAGGAAGAAGTGGCGTTCAGATGCCCCACGATTAGGATTGATATATGGATCAGGCAGACGGGTAAGTTCCGTTGGGCCGGCGGCCGGACCACCGCCGACGCTCGTAGAGGGGCCCTCGTTCATTAAAGTCCTTGGCGCGGGATTTATTGAAGGCTGGCGGTGGGAGAGTGAGTCAGGGGAGAAGATGCGCCGGCTGAAAAGGGGGGGTGTTTCAATGTATCGCTGTGCGTAGTTTTACATGGTCTATCGATGAGGTTGGGGGGTGGTCCGGTGACCGTCGTATTCAGCGGCTGATAAAGGGGGTGCATGGCTCTTAATTTCATCGACGTGCACAGCATCCAGAGTTGCTGTAGAACTCACTGATGACGTTAAGAAAGTCGGCGTGGGCCGTGCCTTGGTGCGGTGCATAATATGGTCGCGGGTCCCAATGCTGAAAGCCGTCTGTACTTGTGCTTTGAGGACGGTCGTGCCAGGACCTCCCAAATGCCCCAGGTTGCTGCGAGTGGTCTTGGGTACGGATTCCCGCTTCGGAATAGTGTGAAATTCAGGCTTGGGGTGGGTTGGGAATCAAGAGCACCAGGCAGGAATATGCACGAATGTGCCACGTTCTTAGGATAGCCCGCAGTGTGGTTGTTTCTCCGCACAAGAACTTCAGCTGGTTCTCTTGGTGCTGTGGAGTATAGTCAGGACCAATCTTAACCCAATCTGGATTCTCCATCCGTGTTTTGGGCTTGGACTCTGGTGTGTTCTTGGCATCACCCTTACAGCGGGTGTGAGCTGAAATCTGTACGGCAGCGGACGATATATGGGTCGACTGGGGGGAGACCATTTGGTCTGCCACAGGGGTGCGAAACTTCGATCACGGTGGGGGGTCATCTATCTTGAAACAAGGGTAGGGCAGAAGGAAGGGTGTGTTATCGAAAGGTCGTGGACCGCTAAAGCACATCGACTCCAGAAGATTTCCGGTGTTTATCGTTCGTATTGAGTGCCAGGATAATGTAGGGTTGGGGTAGAAGGACGTGTTTATTTCTCCGTTCCGTTAGCCTGGAGCGTGGTCCACGTGTGCTGTTGGAGAGTCTGCACACGCCTGAGCCAGTCCCTTCAGCTTTCTGATTAAACAGTCAATATTTATTTGCTGTTGTTCTGGTCACATACATATTGAGAAGAGGACCACGCAACTCATTAGAGTCACCAATTGTCATTTGCGATGTGGCGTGGAATGTGTGAACTGTTGCAGAGTCTGTGTGTTCTTGACAGGGCTCATTCGATGGAATCCACTCACCCACAGTCCTTTGGTACTGGGCTGAGAGTAGGGTTGGGTCCAGGGTTAAATGTGTCGGTGAGTCGATTTCCTGGGGCGACAGGGTTCACTTCGATATGCGGATCAGCCGAGGCATGGGGCAAGTAGTGATGCGAGGCCTAGTTTCAGGAACAACACCCCATGTCAGTAGGGCGGACCTAAACGGGAATCTAATCAGATGATGTATTCGGCGAGGCCGTAGCATTTTTGCGGTCGTTTGGGCCCGTTTCGCCGCCATAAAACCCAATGAAACAGGTAAGAAAATCTACCAGGTAGCAGTCTTTTGGTTGCTCAGGGGTGGCTGGCTAAACTGGCATTAATTGTCAAAAGGAAGAAAAGCTGTGATAAAGAAAAGGGTGTAAACGGAGTTACTTTAACTTTTCAGGATGGCGCGAAAAGGAATGCTTATCGGGGACGGCGAGTACGTTGGTGAAGCAGCTGTCGCTGTTCATGAGTTGAGCGTCTCTGTTGCCGGTCCTTCCTCGAGGCCATGGTGCGCAATCACTGCGAGAGAGAGGAGAGAGAGAGAGAGATGGTAGAGAGAGAGAGAGAGAGAGGAGACGCCAGACCAGCGACAGACTACAGACGACAACAGACCGGAGTGACAGACAGGACAGACAGGACAGAGAAGGGTGTACGCAGAGTATCGTTTGTTTTATTCTTCTTAGTTCGTCCTCATCATCAACATCTTCATCAGGTGCATTAACTGAGCAGGATGTGGGAGAAACAGTTCCCTAGGTTTGGATAGAACAAGGTCGGGAAGGAGGTGAGGCCTAGGAATACCCTCCCTTTCATACCACCTTAAACGGGTGCACGAGGACGCCTATCCCAAGGGAACACAGGGAAACAGCCGGAGTTATTATGCCAGGTGAGCGAAAGCGGGTAGTGGAAGAGGCTTGGGAAGAGTAGGGATATGACTTGTGTACAAGAGGATGAAGTGGAAAAAGCGTGGAAGGGCGGGGATGGGGGAGGGCAGGGGGTAGGGGGTAGGGCGGGGATAAGTAAGTGGGAAGGAACTAGGGGAAGTTCGCAAACCATTATGTAGATACAAAGACAGGCACCGTAGGTCTTCACATGTACCAACGACTATCTAGTCTGGCAGACCAAGGTGTTGTGTCAAGGTGCTATACTTTGTTCTGTGTGGAGGAGGTCTCTGTTGGTAAGTGGTAGTGGTCCAAAGAGATTGCTCTGTGAAGGAAAAGATACGTCTCTGGCTAAAAAGTGTTGCACCGAGACCACAGTGGCGATCCCTTGAGGTAGTAGACCAAAAGGAGGGTCCTTACTGTTATTAACTCATAGATGGGCGTCACGTGGTAATGGGAGAGGTAAGGCGGAATGCCAGAGGAAATCCCTCTGCTCTGCTCGGTTGCTCAAGGGATAAGAGGGAAAAGTGCGGTCAGGGGATCGGGTGCGGGGAAAAGGAAAAGAACAAACGAAAAGAAGAAAAAAAAAAGGGGGGGAGGTGAAAATGGGGTGGGGAGACTCTCGGGTGCAGCAATACGGGCGGGACGTAGGGGTCGTACGAAGGGGGGAAAGGAAGGGGGAATGCATCGGTCTCTCCGGTCTCCGGCGAGTCGGGGGGGGGGGGTCTGCAGGATCGCAGGATGGGGGGGATCGAGGGAGTCGAATCGGGAAAATACAGAAGAGCGGCCGGCGGGCGTGTCGAATCAAAGTGGGTCGATGCAAGGTGCTCGGAGTCGTTCACATCTCCCCCGCTCGCAACGGGCCGCATCTCCTCGTAGTGCTATTCTCGGCAGTTCCCCGCCTACACAGCACTGCCTGGTTCATTTTCGGTACCATATTCCGCACACTGAGCTGGTCGCCGGGGGGGAGTCCCACAGGATTATAATCAGACGGTTGCTTTTGCTGTACGACCAGACGAGAGACAGGGGAACTGATCACCACATATTCCGTCATGTGGTGCTATTGGTTCATCGTGCGAGGTGCGAATGAAAACTGGCTGTTGTGGAATCCAGGTTATTACTTGTGTATGTGCAAGGCCAATCAACTATCTGATAGGCCAGGTTATCACCATTGAAAAACATACAATGGCTAATGATGGTTGAAAATGACAAGGAGGATGAGACAGGCCTACAGTAGGTAGGAGAGAGAGAGAAGAGCGATAGAGAGAGAGAGAGAGAGAGAGAGAGAGAGAGCGCCGATGTGTGAAAGAGGGGGTGTGTAGGGCTGTAGTATAGTTACTGGTGGGAACATTCCTTTCGGTGTGCCACCTAAAGCACACACACGGGGGGGGAAGAGGGGGGGGGGGGGGAGAGACGGCGGATAGCACAGCGACGACACCAACACACACACCAACACCACAGCAGGGCAAGGGGGGGGGGGGGGGGGCACACACACAGCTGCACAATACCAAGGCGAGATCAAGATAATAGATATTCCTTAGCGAGGCGTAAATGAACCTGGAATAAGAAGGATAAATCTAGATCAACTAAGGATTACGTTTCGTCTACTCAGCCTGAATTGTACCTGTATCAAGTAAGGATGACAGAAATAAGAGAACAATTCGGCAAAAGGGGAATAAAAAAATAGAGTGTAACAAGGTTCACAAAAAGATAACACATTACATATAGCCGATCCGGACTATGAAATGGTTCCCCAAAAAAATATGACCAAATGTGGTCATGCAATGCACCTAGGTAGTAACATATGGAAGTGGAATGCGCCTGTTCGGTTGTAAAAGTGGCACAGTTACAGAGAGGATTGGGCAGGAGTGTTCTCTACCCCCAGCAGAGTATCTCATTAGGTAGGGTATTTTGCATTTTCAAAAGCCGACCGTAAAACGCAGACATAAAACGGAAAGAAAACTTTGTACCTCACAGCTATGGGTTGACAATGGTTTGGGCACACATATAGCCTGTTTT
Source organism: Conus betulinus (assembly GCA_016801955.1). NCBI lineage: Eukaryota > Metazoa > Mollusca > Gastropoda > Neogastropoda > Conidae > Conus > Conus betulinus. Next base: position 23,644 of record JADBJO010002563.1, on the reverse strand, counting down.
TCGACATTAATCAAGCACGCAAAATGAGAAGAGCCGCGGGATGGATCTATAATACCTTGAGGTTTGCGGCGTGTTAGTTAGCTTATCTACAATACCGTTCCGTGGTCAGCGGATGAAGTTGTTTAAAACAATCCTTGAGAACATAATGCGTATGGTCAGAGATACGTAAGGCGAACGGGTTTGGGAAAAGGGGGTGCGTGACAATGATAGGCCTGGGATCAGCGCATGTGGAGCGGCGCGTGTTGTGTCAATATATGCGAATCGTACAGCACAGGTGGTAGGGGAAGATCGACAAGGGAGGAACGACAAACGCATCCGGTTAAAAGGTGGCTGGAGTAACAAATGGGCAAACCTTGCAGGTTTCAGGGAAACAACACGAGCAAACATAACAAACAGTCCATCGAAAAAAAATGTAGGCGGGCAGGGGTAGAAAATTCCGTGGAGAGATAGTTGGGGACAATCACACAGAAACCGTGGCCCTGTCAAGAAAATCAATGTGGGGAATAAAGATCGGAACAACTGGAGAACGGCTTCCTTGGCTGGGAGGACGCGAGCTGGGGATGAAAGTGGCACACCAGAGGCAACCCTCCTGTCAGAGGCAGGGCGGTAAAGACATGGGAAATCCACATTGAACCCGACACCTTTAGTACAAAATGAATCAACTGGATGGAGGGGGAACAGGTCAACACAATGAAAACCTCTCCATTGCGAACAGCGAGGTGGGAAAGGTAGAAGATGCTCGCACACATGAAGACCAAAATTACCTTGCAAAGACAGTGCTGGATAAATCAGGCCGGGGGCATGGTAACCAGTTCCGTTATCCCAAGACAGGCGGACATGAGCGTGCACACGGGGGAAAGAGACCTGTACTAGCAAACAGTGCCGTGCGTCAAAATGTAAGCATGGGGGAATACAAGGAATAAGTTGCTTTCTTTGCTTTGCACAAAGTAGTGGCCGAGGACCCCCGAACAGCGAACGGCCCGCCCGCCCGCCATGGGGTATCAAACTGAGAGAGATGACAAGAAGTGGTACAAAGTGTCGCATAAATTGGATTACAAAACTGCGCGGCGCCAGCGAGGGGGTTACGATAAGTTATCTTTATCTGTGAGCAAGGCAAAGGTTGTCGCAGCTAAAGTGGGGCCAA
>JADBJO010002563.1:0-15000 GCA_016801955.1 Conus betulinus | reverse complement strand
AACAAAGGTAAACTTCTCTCTTTCGGAGATAAGAAAGACTCGATAAATTCAGTGAAATACTTTATGAGACATTGTAAACATGTTCGAGCCTTCTGGAGCGAACTAGAGAGAAATGTAAAAAAAAAAAAAAAAAAGAAAAATACGAAACACGGCAAGATTAAAACTTATTACAGAATTCACATTCTTTAGTTGAAATGAACGCAATAAAAACAAAGGAGGATTTGTCCAAATTATGTTCGTAGCTGAATGTTTTGTTTTATTAATTATATGAATAAAACGATCAACATTTTTAAGCGACTTGCAGAATGAATATAGAATTCGGAAAATATGTACATTGAATGGAAATGCGATATACGCGTTCTTTAGAAAGTGATTTCCATATCAAAATTTTTATCGAAAGCAGTATATAAGAATAAAGCTGTATGTAAATGGAAATTATTTCCAATATTTCCACAGATAGTGGTATACGAGTGAATTTAATGTGATTGTTTCTTAACTCATTTTTTTTAATGGAAGGCATTGAACCTTTAGTCATTGGATGATTTACTTTGCCTATTTTTGTTTTTGTTGTCAGTTGCAACTGTCATTGTGCGTTAGGGTGCAAAAATCTACACCATAAAATATGTTTCTACGTATTCAAAGCGGTTTTGCCCACCACAGTCAGTAGCGTAGTTAGGAAAGACTTGATTTCGTTAGGATTTTTTTTATCTTCGTGTGTGTGTCTGCATCTCCTACAGAAATGCTGGAGAGCATTTAAGGAAAATCAAGAGTGACTGAGTCAATATTTGACAGAGAGAGAGAGAGAGAGGAGAGAGAGAGAGAGAGAGAGAGAGAGAGAGAGAGAGAGAGAGAGAGAGACAGACAGACAGACAGACAGACAGACAGACAGACAGACAGACAGACAGATTGAGAGAGACAGACAGACAGACACACAGAGAGACAGACAGACAGGCAGGCAGACAGACAGACAGACAGACAGAAAGCGAGAGAGAGAGAGAGAGGAGAGAGAAAAAGAGAGAGAGAGAGAGAGACAGAGAAAGAGGAGAGAGAAAGAGAGAGAGAGAGAGGAGAGAGAGAGAGAGAGAGAGAGAGAGAGAGACAGACAGACAGACAGACAGACAGACATGGACAGAGACATACAGAGAGACAGAGAGACTATGTGGTGTGTGTGTGTGTGTGTGTGTGTGTGTGTGTGTGTGTGTGTGTGGGTGTGTGTGTGTGTGTGCAAAGGGGGTGTGGATGGACAAAGTGGGGAAGGGGAAGAAGGTTTGGGTTTGGGAGGAGGAGGGGGGGGGGAGGGTACAGATTTCTCGGACAGCGCGGATGGATTTTATCGAGTGTTTCACACATGGCCTCCTCTTAATGAATTTGTGTCGGGTCTTTCCTGCCGCTGAAATTGGAATCAACGTTTTTTTTTTGTGTGTTGTTTTGTTTTGTTTTTCTTCCAAATCTTTGTTACTTTGCTTGTTTGTTGAATTGAAGGGTTCTAATTGAACCTGGAAGAATCGATAGAGAAACTCAGAAACTCATCAGATGAGAATGACACGCAGAGGATGGAGGAATGTGAGAACATAACAAACCTGATCGAGCCAGCACGCTCGCATGATTTATGAGCGCTGGCATCGGCGTTTCACGCGCGCGTCCACCAACTCCTAGCCACAGCCCTACACACACACACCACACACACACACACACAACACACACACACACACACACACACACGCAAGCACACACACACACACACCACACACACACACACAACACACACACACACACACACTGAGTTAAATCTCTCTCTCTCTTTTTTTCTCTTCTCTCAACATAAATGCACACACACACAAACACACACGTGCATACACACACACACACACACGCGCGCGCGCGCGCGCGCGCGCGCGTGCGCCCGCGCACGCACGCACGCAAACACAAACACACTTGTTCATTCTCTCTCTTTTTCCCTCTCTCTTTCTCTCTCTTTCTCTCCTCTCTCTCCCTCCCTCTCTCTCTCTCTCCTCTCTCACATACACGCACACACGCACACACACACACACGCGCGCGCGCGCGTTTTCTCTCTCTCTCTGTCTCTGTCTGTCTGTCTGTCTCTCTCTCTCTCTCTCTCTCTCTCTCTCTCTCTCTCTCGACGCGCGCGCGCGCGCGCGCGCGCGGACACCACACACACACACACACACACACACACACACACACACACACACAAACACACACACACACACAAACACACACACACACACACACAAACACACACACACACACACACGCACACACACACACACATACACACACACACAAAGCGCAGCACGAACGTTCTCACGCACGTGTACGCACGCACGTATCCCCCTCCCACCCGACAAACACACACACACACACACACACACACACACACACACACACACACACACACACACATTTTTAAGTTTGAATTACATAATAATTTTCCCGTCGTCACAGTTTCATGACGAAATGAAATTTCCTCGCAGTCCCAAATCCCCTCACAGACTTACGATCTCGTACAAGAAGGAACAGAACGTTGTCAATGAAGCCTCTCTCTCTCATTACATATTATGCAGTTTTTGTACGAGGGCCGTTCAATATCTATAAGGTGGACTGTCCTGAATTAGAGCTTTTAATACAAATAGAAGCTTCTTTTCTGTTGTTTCTATACTGGTTTCGCTTTCATTCATTTTATTTCGTTCCATTATGGGGTTTTTTTTTCGGTTTTCAGATGATACAAAATGGCCGACCAAGAAACATGCTCTAGGACTGAACAGAGATCAGTAATAAAAAACTTTTGGTAGCTGAATTGTGCAAACCAAGTGAAAATTCACAGAAGAATGTCTACTTTGTATCTAACAGCATGTTTCAGCCAAAACAAAATGTCTGCAAATGGGCTAAATTATTCAGAGAAGGGCGGAGCAGTGCTGGTGACGAAAAAAGCCAGGCAGGCCTACAGAAGTGAGAACTCCAGTCAGTCTACAGATTCCTACGCAGAAGGCATACACAAACTCGTACACCGATGACAAAAATGTGTGCAGTGCTGAGAAAGTACGTAGAAAATTTTTTTGAAAAGGTAAGCTTGTACCGTGTTAGAAGTCCTTACATAGGGCAATTCACCTTATATTTTGAATGGCCCACGTAGTTTTAAACCCAGGCAATTAAAATCAACTTTTGCGGCAAAAATCCGGTGTCCTTTGTGATCAGATCCGGATTTTTTTTTTTTTTTTTGTATTCCAAGAATTGGACACTGCAGTCAATGATTTCAATGGCTCAGATCTTGATGATGATGATGATGATGGCGATGATGATGATGATGATGATGATGATGATGATGATCACATTTCCCGGCCTGGGCATTTTATTGAAATGAAAAACGAGGCAGTGACCCAGTTCCATCCCACCATCCCTCCTCCGCCCCTCCTCCCCGCTCCCTCTCTATTCCATCACCTTAACCGCCCTTGGTTCCAATCCAGGGGATTAAAGTTTCGCGGGGCTCGGTGATTGCGGGGGTGCTTAAAAGTTTAATTGCCGACATCTGGGGCATCCACGTTCTTAGTAATGAGCCGTGCGTGCGTGCTTGCGTGCGTACGTGCGTGCGTGCGTGCGTGTGTGTGTGTGTGTGGTGTGTGTGGTGTGTGTGTGTGTGTGTGTGTGTGTGTGTGTGTGTGAGACAGAGAGAGAGAGAGAGAGAGAGAGAGAGAGAGAGTGAGAAAGGGTATGTATATGGGTATAATGTGTATGCGCGTAACAGCCTAGGCAGGCGTGCAAACCGCGATGTGGTGTGTGCGCCGCGCGTTCATCTGTACGGAGGTTGTGAGTGTGGTGGAGAACGACTGTGTGTTGCATACGAGCGTGCGCCCGCTTTTTTGTGAGTGCGCGCGCGTGCGCGTTGCGCGCGCCGCGCCCGCGTGTGTGCGGTGTATGTGTGTGTGTGTGTGGGTGTGTGTGTGTGTGTGTGTGTGTTGTGTGTGTGTGTGTGTGTGTTTGTGTTTGTGTGCGGCGTGCGTGTTAGTGCGGTGGGTGGGTGCGTGCGTGCGTGCGAGTGTTTGTTTGTGTGTGTGTGTGGGCGTGTGTGTGTGTGGTGTTGTGTGTGTGTGTGTGTGGTGTGTGTGTATGTTGTGTGGTGTGTGTGTGTGTGTGTGTGTGTTTGTGTTTGTGTGAGCGGCGCGCGAGTGTGCGTGCGTGCGTGCGTGCGTGCGTGCGTGTGTGGTCTGTGGTGCATGTGTGTGTGTGTGTGTTTAGTGTGTGTGTGCGCGCGTGCGCGCGCGCGCGCGCGACGTGTGTGGGGTGTGTGTGTTAGTGCATGTGTGTGTGTGTGTGTTTTTGTTTGTGTTGTTGGTGTGGGTGCGTGTGCGTCCCCTGTGCATAGCGCTAGTTTGGGGAAGAAGCCTGGAGCTTGTGACACGCTACCCAAAGCATTGACGCCCACCGGCCAGGACCAAACCAATCAGGTCAGGTTAGCCGACTGTTTGGTGTAAAGCAAGGCCGCTTGTTCTCCACCTCTGTTCTGCAAGCGTATATACCTTGAACTGACAGACAGCCGATTTCAGGTTCAGTGGTTTGACCTCCTCTTTTTCCTCTTAAGACTTTGTGAGATCAGAGGGAGGACTACAATGATGGCGTTCAGCGTTGTTTTTGTAACTGATGGTTGTAGCTCTTGCGAGTATTGTTAATGCATGCTCAGCACCTGTCCTTGTGAAGCTTTTTTTTTTTTGTCACTGCCATCATTAATGGTTATCATTATTGTTGTTGTTGTTGTTGTTGTTGTTATCATCATCATTCATCATTATTATCTTTAATTATCCATTATTGTCCTTATTTTTTATTGTCATTATTATTATTATTAATAGCATTATTATTATTATTAGTTTTTTGGTTATTATAATTACTATTATCAGTGTTGTTGTTATCATTATCATTATTATCATTATCGTTATAGTTGGTGCTGTTGTGTTGTTGTTGTTATCATTATTATCACTATCATTAAAAATAATGTTAATAATAATAGTATATATCATATTATTATCATCATAATCTTTATTACTGTTATTGATTGTTCCTGTTGTTGTTAACACTATTGAATTACCTTTATTATCATCATCATCATTGTCAGTATTGTGTTGTTGTAATTGTTATTGTTGTTCCATTCATTAGTATCATCATCATTACCACCACCATCATCATCATTATCATCATCATCATTATCATATCCACCATCATTGTCATCATCGTCGTCATCGTCGTTGTTCTTGCTGTCCATAATTTTTACTTTTGTGTTGTTATAATGTTACTGTTGTTCGCTGAGACTGCTGTTGTTATTGTTTGCAGAAAAAATAGTTAAAACAGTGACGACTGCACGATTCTTAAATACCGCCGTTATATAATATTCATATTTTTATTTATTTTTATTTTTTTTAGTCATAGTCAGCTCATTCATTCATTCATTTTTTTATGTATTTGTAATTAAGAGCCAATGACCAGCGCGTACGTTTTAGACATATGCAAAAGCTTCGCTGGACAAAGCAACAGGCGATAACTGGGGATAACCCCCTTCAAATTCTAAACACAACATCAACAGCAGCAGCTGCAGCAGCAGCAGCAGCAGTAACAACAACAACAAACAACAACAATTTTGTTTCGAATCGACTTATTCATTCTCACTCGCTCGGTAGAGAAAACACATCAAAGATTGAACCAGGTACCAGGGACAAACCCAAACTGGTGAAATTTCATGATAATGGAACATAATTATCTTATCTATAGGTAAGCAGGACAAGTGGGAGTTTGCCATAGGTGTTTTACTGTGTGGCAGGCCTCAAAAAGAAACAGTTTCGAAACAGTCATTGAAGTGAAAACGTGTGTACGTTTCTTCAGAAGTGTATCTTCGAAACAGTCTTAGCTATAAACTGTGCCTTTCTTCAGAAGTCGTATCTTTCGAACAGTCTTGCTATAAACTGTGCAATTTCTTCATTAGACTTATCTTCGAAATAGTCTTTGCTATAAATTGTGCGTTTTTTTTCAGAAGTATCTTCAAACAGTCTTTGCTATAAACTGTGTGTGCGTCTTTTTCGTCGAAGACGGTATCTGACCTAGAACAAGTAGTCGTGAGACTTAGGACCAAAGATTTGCCATCGATTCAACGTGAATCAGAGGGTTTACTGTTTCTGTGTCTCCCTTCTGCATAGTGTGGCCACCCCACACCCCCACCCCGCGCCCGCCGCCCCCTCCCCCTCCCACACCTCATCTATCAGCACTCAACTTCAGACAAAGCGATGCTTCTTCCCCCAGACAAGACAGTCATCAGTGTCAGGGGGTCAGACAGTTCCACTGAATCAACAGGAACCAGTCAATTTGTCTCGGGAGGGGGGGGGGGAGGAGGGGGAGGAGAAATTGGGTGGTTTAGAGAGACAGGGGGTAGGAGAGGGGAACGGCTCCAATTTTTTTTTTTCTTTATCCCGCAAAAGAAGTTTAACCCCATTTTCGCTATTGCGTAGTTTTCACTTTCTGTTTGCTCAAGGCTTGGCTATCTCTTGATGCCACCAAAGGTTGGGCGCGTTCCTATCCCCTGGGTCTGTTGCAGGGTTCCCACTTTCGTTTCAATCTTGTTACTGGACCCGAAAAGTGCACAGGGCTTTTTGTAGGTCATGGGATCAGCTTGAAAGCTTGTCTGTGTACCCATTTTGCGAGTTCGCTATAAGGATGTGTTATTCTGACTTGTAAGAAGAAAAATGAACTGCCTGCACTGATTGTGAAAAAGACCACTGTTTGAATAGTTCAGCCAGCGAACAGCTGCGTTGGAAGAGATACAGCAAGAGAATTGTAAAATAACTGCATAGAAACCCGTTACAAATTTACCTCAACTGAAACTACGGAAGTGAAACTGAGCGCCTAAACGTGTTTTCAATATGGAATACGCTATCAGAAAGTTGTTGAGCGCGCTTTCAGGAGACTTACGTACGGCACGAAAGTGCATGACGGTTTACATGATATACCAAACATGTCCATATTAAAAAAAAATAAAATAAATAAAATAAAAAAAAAACGCTGTCCATATATACTCAATTAACAACAACAACAAAATCCTATAAATGCTGAACAGTTTAAAAATCCTATAATAACTATACGAACTACTTTATGCGCAAGAGGTGTGTGTTTAACCCTAGCTTAACAGTAGTGTGAGAATCTGAGTGATACATCAGGGACAAAGTTGTGAAAGTGGGCATACATCATTCAACCACAAGGGTTGTAGTTGTTTGTTTAGCATGTTCTAGGAGAGGGGGGCACCCCCCCCCCCCCCCCCCCCCCCCCCCCCCCCACCCTATTCCTCACCAATTACGGTTACGGGTAAAGTAATTACCGAGTCCTTGAAAACCCACATGGATTTTTTTTGTTGTGTTGTTCTAACTGAAAGTTTGCAAGTATCTTTGATACTTACAAGATCCTGCCGTCCAACCAATCCACTGAAACCAAGCGTCACCCGTCTGACTGTGGTAGGTTTTGAAGCTGTTTGGAACATGCTGTCATTGAATGACTAGCTATGGTCAGGCGAATTACGTTTCTGACACAAATACATCTGGACCCTCTGCATGGCATGCCTGAGCTTCGCTTGAAAAATCAAAGAGCGGACGAAAACTGACACGGCTCGTGTTAAGTTCGTGATGATGATATATATATTCGTGTTTGATCCCCGTTGTTCTAAAATCAGCCGCCAGCAGTATTTCGATATCCAAGGCCACAAAAAAGGAAAGTTAAAAAAAGACAACAAAACAAAAGTGTACGTGTGTGAATAAGATAATTATGTTAGCACCACATGTTTTTTTTTTATAAATCTGAAATGTAATTAATTACATTTAATCAGCACTGCAGAACAGTGTTCTTTCTAAAAAGAACTCTCTTTGAAGAACAGTGAAACTGTTGATAAAAGTATTTAAACGTATCACATCTTATATGTGAATGCGTTTATATGCTGCTGGTACATCTAACCATCACTTTGTAAACCAACATCCCTTTTACACGAGAACGATGAATGTACTGAAATGAATTCAACCGAACTCTACTGAACGGAACAGAACTGGACTGAACTCTACTGAACTGAACTATACTGAACTGAACTCTACTGAACTGAGCTCTACTGAACGGAACTGGACTGAACTGAACTCTACTGAACTGAACCGGACCGAACTGAACTCTACAGAACGGACATGGACTGAACTGAACTCTACTGAAAAACGAACTCTTCTGAACTGAACCGGGCTGAACTGAGCTCTACTGAACGGAACTGGACTGAAACTGAACTCTACTGAACTGAACTGGACTGAACTGAACTCTACTGAACGGGACTAGACTGAACTCTACTGAACGGAACTGGACTGAACTGAACTCTACTGACCCGAACTGGACTGAACTGAACTCTACTGAACGGTACTGGACTGAACTGAACTCTGCTGAACTGAAACTCTACTGAACCGAGCTCTCTACTGAACTGACTGAACTCTACTGAACTGAACAGACCTGACCTGGAGGCCCTTGAATTTCAGGACACAAGCCGTTCTGTGTGCTGGTCGAGCCGTCCAAGGTGCAGAGGGCAAATGGTCACTCCCACAGCTCTTTTTTTTCCCCACGGGCGTTTTGTCTTCTGACATGCCTTTTTTTTAAACACAACGGCTTCCAAAAAACACCCGTAATAATGATAGTACATTCCACATGAAATGCTTTTTAACACGGTTCTTAATGTAAAACAAACATTCATTTCATAAGAGGACGATGAAAATGAACGGATATTGAACAGAACTGAAACTGAACCGAAGGCACTTGGATTTCAGTTTCGTGCTCTAGTCAAAAGCATCAACGGTGCGGACGGCGTATGTTCCATGCGATGGGCATCTTATCCTTGGACGTTCTTTGAACGGAAGCGCTTCAAAATACCTTAGCTGTAAGCCACTTTCGCTTAGCCGCATGTCGGTTTCACCCCTGGAAAGACTGGGGTAGTGTAGTCGGTCATTTCCTGGTAGTTGAGGGGTGTGTGTGTGTGTTGTTGCCCTTTCCTTCCCTCCCCCCCCCCCCCCCCCCCCCCCCCGCCTCCTCCTCCCATCTCCCTCCTCCATTCCCATACCACCCCTCCCGCACCCTGAATACCCACTTGAAAACAGAAAAGACAGCTGCGCGCAGTTTGACTACTCAGGACAGTGAGCCGTGCGTCAGGTGGTGCCAAGCAGTGAATGATGCTCTCCCTTGATTCACGTGTAGAAGATATACAGTCCCGGTCTTTGCTGCTTGCCACGCTGGCTGCGGCTGCCTCCGGCTCTCTCTCTCTGTCTGTCTGTCTGTCTGTCTGTCTGTCTGTCTCTCTCTCTCTCTCTTCTCTCTCCGCTCTCTCGCTTCTCATCCTCTCTCTCTCTCTCTCTCTCTCTCTCCTCCCTTCGGTGTGTGTTTGTGTTTGTGCCCGTGTGGTGTGTGTGTGTGTGTGTGTGTGTGTGTGTTTTGTGTCTCCTGTCTGTGTGTCCTAGTCTCCTCTCTCATCTCTCCTCTCTCTCCTCTCTCTCTCCGCTTCCCTCTCCTCTCTCACTCTCTCTCTCTCTCTCTCTCTCCTCTTCTCGGCCTTATTTCGCTCACTCTCTCTCTCTCGCTCCTTCCTCTCTCCTCCCTTCTCTCCTCTCTCTCTTCTCTCTCTCTCCTCTCCTCTCTCCCTCTCTCTCTCTCGACCCTCTCTCTATTCTCTAAGTTGTTGACTGCAATCATATTGTGATGATAAATACTTTCTGCAAAATGTTGGAACGATTCAAGATTTGACCATAAAACAAAATAACACAACCTCGGGCACTCTGAACATCACCACCCACAACACAGCAGAGCCCCGTTTTTCTCTTCTGAATTTTCAGGGCAATCTTTGCTTTGTTCAAAGCATCTCTGGCTTTTCTAATTTCTGGCTCTGTCTGGTCTCCCTGTCCGGCTATCTGTCTTTTCTGTCTCCATGGGCCATCGTTCTCTCTCTCTCTCTCTGTCTCTCTCTCGCATCCTCTCTCTTCTCTCTCTGAGTTGATTTTAACCGTGGTGACAAGCCTCTGATGTGGCCCCCCTATGCCGTCGGCTGGGGCTATAAAGCAACATTAACCCAATTAACGCTCTCTCTTTCGCTTCTTCCTCAGGCTCCCCCCCCCTACTCTCTCTCCTCCTCTCTCTCTCTCCTCCCTTCTCTCTCTCTCTCTCTCTCTCTTCTCTCTACCTCTCCCCCGGCCTCTTTCGTCCTTTTTCTCTCTCCCCCCCCCCCCTTTCCTTCTCCGACTGACTCTCTCTCTCTCTCTCCTCCTTCTCTCTCCTCTCTGCTCATCTCTCCTGTTTCAGATGCACGGGATTCACAGAACCTGTGTCTCAAATGTTGGTTTCAGATCTTACACAGGCAGGATTCTGGTTATTGTTCGGGTGAACCAAGGATCGTTTTTAAAGGAAGTCTGGCCCTGTATCTATGACATTGAAGAAAGGCTTGTGGTCCTTCATGTTGATCAAAAATGGAATCTGCATGCTTACAATTAGTGAACACTTTGAACAGCACATCCTTTTCTTAAAAATCATGTTCCAAACATCACAGTGACGATATCGTGACTAACAACTGAAGTTATCATTTTCTCTTGAACAACGATTCCATTCTTCGTGAAAACGTGTTTACGTTCCAACAATTTCCTCCATAAGTTATGTTGAATAACACTTGCTCCCTAACTGTATTGATGGGGGTGTAAAATATAAAAGTTAACGTGATTCCTATTATTTATTTTCTTAAGGTGGTAGTATCACTACCCAGGGAAAACATTATTTAAAGATGGTTTTGACACGTTTATACATGTAGTGCGGTTTTGGCTGTGGTTCTACACCTGTGTACCATATCAACCAGGCCCATGATTTTACTTCATGCACCCTGATGCACCTATCTGACAACAAACAGTGAAACAAATGACGAGAAACAGAGATGTTTCTGGTTTTGTTGCTACCCCGTACAGAGTAAACCCAGTAGTTTTAGGCCGGCTGCGATTATTATATTTTTAAAAATCAATTGTAGAAGAGATCTGGGGTATTATGAAATAAAACAAATTGCAATTCGTCAAACCTCCGACATTGGCGCTACCACTGTGCAAAAATTTAAAGTGAATCATTTGATAACACAAAGATGTACTGACGCATATGTAATTCGTACCCGCCCCTCCCCCAACCCCTCACCGGGCCAGGTAGTGCCACACCCCTCTCAAGCAAATCATTCCGATTGCTTCTGGCTGGATACATGGTCAGATCTGATCTGATTAACAGACGTTCTCAGTGGCACTCTGTAGCATCTGGTCTGCGTCAGGGACCAGGGGAGGTACAGGCCCTACGGCACTACTATTCAACTTTCGTAATGCAGAATAATGCGTTTTGTGGGCCTGTGAACCCACCCATTCCCACCCCACCCCTCTCTCCTATCCCTCCCTCACTTTCCCCCCAGTATCCCGATCTCAATTTATCCCGAACTTATTCTTCCTTTCATGCAAGTGCGTGTTCTGTCTGTCGTCTATGTATGTACGTATGTATGGTGTGTGTATGTATGTATGTATGTATGTATGTTATAAGCAACATTATCTTATCTTATGTATGTATGTATGTACTATCTATCTTATACCTATTCTCTCTGTTATCTACATGTGTATTGCGCGGCGCGCGCGCGAGTGTGTGTGTGTGTGTGTGTGTGTGGTGTGTGTGTGTGTGCTTGGCGCGCTCGCGCGCGTGTTTGTGTATGTGTGTGTGTGTTTGTGTGTGACAGAGAGGAGAGAGAGAGAGAGAGAGAGAGAGAGTGTGTGTGTGTGTGTGCGCGCGCGCGCGCCCGCGTGTGTGTGTGTTGTGTGTGTGTGTGTGTGTGGTGTGTGTGTGGTGTGTGTGTGTGCGTGCGTGTGTGTGTGTGTGCGTGCGTGCCGTGCGTATGTGTGTGTGTGTGGTGTGTGTGTGTGTGTTGTGTGTGTGTGTGTGTGTGTGTGTGTATTTTTCAGCCAGAATATAACAAATAATTACAAGAAGGCAGGCACAAACTGGGGTAATATTAAACAGAGATGTACACGACCAGTAATCCCATGGCAGTCTCACCACCGAAAGGACATCCAATGCTGAAGCGTTTGTGTGGAGTTCACCAAGTTTCACAACGCCAAGATAAATCGAAAGTTTTCCGCTTCGACTGTGTAAAAAAAACGAAAAAAGAAAAAAAGAAAAAGAAACAAAAAACTTGGGTTCCTCAGGATTATGGTCCCCCTCAAGGGCCTCAAGGCCATCATATAATCTAATTAGCTTTCTTGTACCTCCTCTAGGGCAGAAACGCTTCTGTCACCCCGTTCCCTCAACGGACGACAGAGCCATTCCTAACATGACGGTTTGCAAAGTCGAGGTAAACGGAGGGGGGGAGGTGGGGGAGGGGGGGGCGGGTGGAGGTGCGTTGGGATGGAGGTGGGGGGGGGGAGGAGAGTGGGAGACGGAGTGGGTGGGAGGGATGATGAGTGTTAACTATATTTTAAGATGTAAGTGGCCCGCCTCTACTGATGTGTAGACGGAGGAAGAGAAAAAAAAACAGTCTGCAACTGATAAAAGAAGACTTTGGCTTTTTTTAACACGATGAAAAATGGAAACATGTTGATATAGCCTGGTGCTCTCCTTTTCCCCCTGCCATCTTTCATTCTTTTCAACTGTGGTTAATACACAGGGGCTGCAATCAACCATTGTAAGAAGGGGAGACGGGGTTGGTGCATGGGGTTGGGATGGGAGGGGGGGAGGGGGGGTTAAAGAAAAGGGTAAACCACTCCGCATATTGCAGGGATCACGTCACGACGCGTCACTTTGTCGTTGTTTTTTGGTTTTTGTTGCTGCTGTTGTCGTTTAATGAAGGCGGTTTGCCGAGGAAAAACACATTCTTATCACTGGGATGTCGGCATCACGCTGTCTTCTGGAGATGGGTTCTGAAGCTGTTCTGTACATCTGATCTGGGTTTGCCGGGGGATTGCTCTCCCTCCTCCAATCCTCCCTTCCTCTCTCTCTCTCTATCTCTATCTCTCTCTCTCTCTCACTCTCTGTGTTTCTAGTATCTGTCTATGTGTCTGTCTGTCTGTCTGTCGGTCTCTCTATTAATGATGATTGAGTATGTTGCGTGTGTGTGTGGCGTGGCATTGAAGTCGTTCTGTTGCGGCTGTGCCGAGTGCCCGTGGCGAGGAGTGCAAGGTGCTGCGTGGTTGGTGTGTGTGTTTCTGTGTGTGTGGCATTGTGGGTTGTGTGTGTGTCGTTGTGTGTGTTGGGTGTGTGTTTGTGTGCGTTCGCGGGGGTGCAGTGAAAAGAAAAAAAATGCACATATTTTGCCCGTCCTGGAAGGTAGGTAGGGGTGAGAAGTGGGGGGGGGGGGGGTGGGGGGGGGGGGGGGGGGGGGGGGGGGGGGGGGGGGGGGGGGGGGGGGGGGAAGGGAGGAATGGGAGGGGGAAGGGGGGGGGTGGTGGGGGGGGGGGTGGGTGGGTAGGGGGGAGGGAGGGAAATGGGGAGGGAGCGGGGGGGGGGTGGGGGGGGGGGGGGGGGGGAAGGGACGGGGGGAAAGGGGGGGGGGGGGGGGGGGTGGGTGGGGGGCCCTGCGCCCCCCTGTCCGCCCCCCCCGGGGGCGGGGGGGGGGAAGGGAGGGAAGGGAGGGGGAAGGGAAGGGGAAGGGCATGGAGTTAGGGAAGAAGCGGGGGGGGGGGACTGGGGGGTGGGGGGGAGTGGAGAATTTGGGGAGGGGGGGGGGGGATAACTGGGGATATGGGGGAGGGCGGGGGGGGGGGGGGGATCTTGAGGGAAGGGAATAGGAGGGAGGAGGAGGGCGGAAGGGCGGGGGGGGGGGAAAGGGGAGGGAGAGGCGGGGGTGGGGCGGGAATGGGGATGCGGAGGAAACTCACGGGTTTGGGGGGGAGGGAAAGCGGGGGGGGGGGGGGGGGGGGGGGGGATACAAGGGGGGGAGAAGGAGGGGGGGGGGGGAAGAAGGGGAAGGGAAAACGGGATGGGGTGATATGGTGTGAGGAAGATAGAGCAGGGATGGTTGGGGGTTTGTACAGGTATCACCATAATCATGCTAACGTGTTGTGAGTTTTTGAGAGGCCGACAGAGAGGGGGAGAGATTGGTTGAGGGTGGATGGGGGGGGGGGACGAGAGAGGGAGAGGGGAAAAGGGGGAGACCGAGAAAGATATACAGCAGACAGAAACGGAAAAGCAGCCAGAAGACAGACAGACAGACAGACCAGACCAGACAGAGAAGAGAGAGACCACAACCCAACCACACACACAGATACACACATCTCTCGCTCTTCTCGCTCTCCTCTCTCTCTCGTCACACACACACAACCCACACACACACACACACACACACTACAGATCGACACACACACGCACACACACATCTCCACGACAGCGGAATACGAAGTCGGAGATGAATCAGGGGAGAAAAAGAAAAAAGGGGGGGAAAAGGACCGTTCTGACTCTGCGGTCCCGCAGCCTGACGAGGAATTCATTGTGCTACGCCCCTTTGACCACGATGCCGAACGATTTTGTGTGTGTACAGGTGAGCAGGCAGGACAGGCTATCGGTCTTCAACTGCCAGCAACAGCTGGACCAAAGAGATCCGCAGAAGAAGGCACCAGGGGAACAGTAGGGAGAGTGTTGTATCTGGACTATCGCCACAGGTTTGGGGCCTGATTGATCAGCATTGTGAATTCAACGGCCGGCGGGCGAGTCTGCTGGGGGCGTCTTAAAGTCCTCCACTTGGTAAGCGAAATAAGTAGGACCAGTTAACGGGGTGGGGGGTTGGGGGAGTTTTGTGTTTGTTAAAAAGGCCAACCACTAAGACATGACTTTGGTTGGCTGCCTTAGTCTTGGCGTCATTTTCTTGCTAGCGGCGCTCTTCTTCTGTCTCTGTGCCCTCGACTATCGGGCTCTTCTCTCTCACCTTCTTCTATCTCCTTCTGGTTCTGT
>JADBJO010002562.1:270000-303312 GCA_016801955.1 Conus betulinus | reverse complement strand
TGGGGATTTTCCTTAACTCAAATTTTTTTGTTTTGATGGGTTCCCCGGGCTGTGGTTTCCCACCGAGAGAGTGGGGTCTATGAGCAGTTTGGCTGGCGAGACAGACAAGGACAGAGAACTAAGCAAGGCAGGCAGATGATAGAGATCTCTCTATATCGGAGAGATAATATATGATATCTCGACTGATAGCTATTGTCTCTGCTACTGGCCATACCTGATATAGTACCTAGAAAAGGAACCTTTGCCTAACCATCCAGCTTTGTCCTTAATGTGAGGAGAATCGAGATGGTTTTCCAACGTAATTCAAGCCCGGGATGAGCAAGAAACCAATTCCCTAATGTTGAAAAAACACCCACCAGGTGCAAGTTAATCAATTACGATTTAAAAAAAGTTATGCAGACTTTCTATTACGGTTTAGTGTTTTCGCCCCCCCCCTCTCTCTCTCTCGTCTCGGCTCAATTCTCTCCTCCTCCCTCTCCCCTCTCCTCTCTCTCTCTGTCCCTGGCACGGCCTGTCCTCTCTTTCTCCCGCCCCTGCCCTCTGTCTACCTGGTGGCCTTTTGTCAGCGCGCCATGCAGAATAAAATTTTGGTTCCGATTGTGTTCTGTTATCTATCGCGCTCTCGCTCGCTACTCTCTCACTGTGTCTCCACGGTCCCACCTCTTCTCTCCATCTCTCTGCTCCTCTCCGTGTCTTAACACACACCACAACACCACACAACACACACACAACACACACACTGACACCACAACACAAGCACTCACCACACCACACACACACACACACACACACACACGCACAAATACACGCACACCGCACACACTACTCAACCAAACAAACACACACACAACAAACACAACACACAACACACACACCACACACACACAACACACCACACACATCACCACAGTCCACCCTACCATACACACACACACACACACACCACACCACACACACACACACACAACACACCACACACCCATTTCAACATGACAAAAAAATTGATTGAAACGTTGATTGTAACATATTTTGTTTTCTGATTAGAAATTTCTATTCTTCCTATATCGTCAGTATTACTATTACATATGGTTTCTCTGGTTTTTAAAGGCATAGAAGATATACATTGCAATATCTCTTATGGTTTCAGTGTTATCGTTTTGTAGCAGACTTTTCAGTGTGATTGCGTTTCTGTTACTAAAGTGTTTGAAAATATTTTTGTTCGTAATTGCCTGTAATTTGGACACCACATTAAGAAGTGCATTTCTGTTTCTACTGTTTGGGCAGAAGGGGCATGTTGTTATAGCTTGATTGTCTATATATTTTTTTATTGCCATGCAGTTCGTTTATTCCTAATCGTAGTCTTGTCAATGCTTTTCTGAACTTCGCGATTGTGATTGCGCGAAAGTATTCTTCAGTCTGGTGTATAGTTTTTAAAACGTATTATATGTTGTAAATCGTTCACTATTCGCTATTTTGTTATGCCAGTTCTGTTTGTATCTGTCTGTGCCTGTCTCTCTTTCTTTTCTCGGTCTACCTGGGTCTTTTCGCCATGCAGAATAAAATTTTGTGCTGAGTGTGTCTGGTTAGGGTTTTCTGGTATGCTTGCTTATCCTTTCGCTGATCTTGGCGCCTCCGTGGGCGTCGTTTCATCCGTGGTTCTCCGCCTGTGGCGTACTTCGGTTCCGCTCTCTCGCTCCTCCATCCGTGCTGCTCTCCTCTGAGTCTCTCGGGGGTCCTGGTCAGAGTCTTCAGGGGTCGTCTCGCTTCAGCGGTCTCCTCGCTGTCTTAACACATAGCACACACACACCCTCGACACACACTCAGCTGGGACTTGCACACCGTGTACTGTCACATGGGGGGGGCACAGCACACCACACCTGCACAGGCACACAAACCTGCACCACCCACATGCACATACCTAGCGATTGCGTGAGGCTGTCCCGCACACGCATAACACTTCAAGCACACACAGCTCACACACACACACACAGGACACAACAACCACACAGTGTTGGTTTCAACACACACAGCTGCACACTTAGCACAGACAGAGAGAGAGAGAGAGAATGGGGTTACGGAGGGGAGGGAGACAAATGAGCTCTAATGACTCTCTTTGTACAGTTGATCTCTCTTTAGAACCCAGCAGCCATTGTGTTTCCTTCAAAATAAAATAAGACGAAACCAAAAAAAAAAAAAAACCAAAGAAAAGAAAAAAAAAAAACGTGGATAATTAGAACTTCTGTTGGAAACCCCCCCACTCTTAAGTTGAGAAACTAGATAGAGCACCAGGCTCAGGGCCTTTTTGTTGTGCTTTGGCGAGACCCGTGTACCCCCTGTCGCTGCCCTGTGGAGTCACGGCTTTGCCTCCCTTCGGATATAGAGTGGCAATGTGTGTGGTGAAACAATTGATTTATTGCCTGGGAAGGAAGGGGGGAGTTTACGATCTCTTAGCAAATCGCTAGGATTATCTGACCGTGTCTTCTAGGCGGTTTCTGGTCCGTCTTTCACATAGAAAATATCGAGCTTGAAATAGCATATAGAGATCCATGCTCCTGATTCCTGTTGAACGGCAAATGATACAGCAGCGAGACAACCTACAGCAGGCAAGTATAGAAGAGCAGACAGGTAAAGATAGAGGGAGAGATAGTGGGCAAAATACTCTGCTATCTCTCGCAAGGTCTTCAAGGGCTTTCTGTCGAGAGAAAATGTTTGAACATAGCTTCTCAGCATCGTCTAGATCCCCCCCACCCCCCACCCCGCCGCCTCGTCTCTCTCTCTCTTACTCTCTCTCTCCTCTCTTCTCTCTCTATCTCTCTCTCTTCTGCTGTCTCCTCCCTCACGCTCTCTGCATTACAAGAACCTTGGATTGAAGAAATGCTAGTCCAGTATATTTTCCTCCCAACGCGTGTCCAGAATAGTTTTCTGTAACGTACTACACCACGCCACCTTCTCTCTCTTCTCTCTCCTCATTCTCAGTCTCATCTCCTCTCTCTCTCTCTGTGTGTGTGTGTGTGTGTGTGTGTTTGGGGTGTTGTTGGTGTGTTTGTGTTTGTGTGTGTGTGTCCTTCATCACAAACCTACAACCCCTTCCCCAGATTAATTCTACTAAAGTAGCAAAACAAGAACATTGTACACCGGTTTTAAACGCCTGATGGAAACTGAGGGACACTTGCTTTCCCCCCCTTTCTTTCCTGCTTCCCTCCAATAGGAAAAGCGTACCTACAACTAAGACCATTAGCCAAGGCCATGAGTCAGCTACATAATATATACAACTCTGTGCGTTCCTCTTGGTGTGGCTTTTTTGGTTTCCTTTTTTCTTCCCCTGGCGACCAGTTTGTGACCGTCACTCCACAGTGGGAAGTGGTCTTCAGGCGAATCGCCATCCGAGTGTCTGGCCGGAACTGAATTAAGCATGCTGACGTTCTGACTGGACCTGTACGCAAAACTGTTCCGGCACGTGGATCGACAGCACAAGAGGTGAGGAGGCGAGGTTAGTTCCCTCCTGGCCAGTTCCTCGGTGGAACGGCTAAGTCCGTGGCCAAAGGCCGTGCTCGTGGGGGTGGGGGGTGGGGGGGGTTGGTCATTCACCCATTGTGCGGGACATAAATTGGGCCAACCCAGCCATGGGGGACTGTGAGGGTGGTGACAGGGGGATCGTATGCTTATGGAGAGGAATATGGAGAAAGACAGGCTCTTTTTGTGAAATAAGCGGCCCTTGACCTGTGTATGGTGATACCAACTCTCTCTCGTCCTCGCATCGGTCTCCTCCCTCCTCCCTCCTATCTCCTCCGCCCGACCCCCCCTCCCCCCTCCCGGCCCCCTCTCTCCCGTGTGGCTCTCGCGTTCTCATCTCTCCACCCATTGCCCCTGCGCATCTCTTCGTCATCCTCTTTCTAACACCACACCAGCGCCTGCACACACACACACACACACCCCAGGCACGGGACGGCGACACGACACACACACAGCTCTCTCCTCTCTCCTCTCTCTCTCTCGACCCATCTCTCTCCAACGGGGCACAACACTGCTCACCGAACACACACTCATACATACCATGCGCTCGCGCACACACTGCGACACACGCACACACAGACAACACAGACACCAGCACACATCACACACACACACAGCACACCACGGACACAAGAACGACACCCGAGACGAGTCTCTGTCTCTCACCAATGATTACTTCAAACTTCAAACAGTCACGATCGGAGAGTGGATGAAGTGGGCACTGGAATGATACAGGACGACGAGTCGTCCAGGCTGCTATTGAGGAGCTTCTTTTCAGGGTAGGCAGACCAGTAGGGTGGTGGGATCGGCCATGTCGATGGAATTAGAAGGTGGTAGAGAACACCGATCAGCGGACATCTGGCGTTGCATGGGTTACATTGATAGAAGTCCTTCACTGTCATCATCGGATGCAGTGCCATGGAAGGAAACTTTAATTAAAAAAAAAAGCTAGTTGCAAAGTGAGGCGACTTGCCCCATCTTATACGCTGGAACTGTTATGAAGATAAAGTGATTGCTCGTTCATTATTCGTTGTTCTGAGCTGTTTTGTATCTTGCCTGAAGGAGACTTAAGAGGTCGAAACGCGTCGTGTTTGTCCCTTGTGATTTTGTCCACGCTTTTTTCTACGCTTTTTTTTTTGGCAGGTCGTATTAATTACATTCAAAATTTGTTGAAATAAGAAAGCGAAATATTCTGCGCGGTTCAGCATTGTATGCAGCAAGATTGGCATCATGATTTTTTATTGAGTGCACTAAGGTGAAAGAAACTAATCAGGTTTTTATCTGTTTTAGAGGAGGTGACTTGGGGGGGTTGGGGGTGGGGGGGGGGGGGGGGGATGGGGAGGTTGGCTGGGATGTTTTTGTTTTGTTTTAAACAGTTTTGCAAAAAAGAAGGAACCCAGCATAAGTACTAACGTACACTTTCTACAGATCCGGACTCCTGTGTTTTGTGGATTCAAAATTCCCAAACTTTGGAAGACTGATCGTGTAAGGTTTGCCCGTTTGTCATGGACAGGAAAGGAATTTGGTATTGAAATACAGGTTCGGAAAAATGATTCAATATCGTTGCAATACAGACTTTAGTTGGAGGGTGTTCTGAAAAATGCCGTCAGAAATGTGTTGAAGTACCCTCAAACGGCTCGCACGGATGATGAGACTACTAAAAAACAAAAAAAAAAACAAAAAAAAAAAAACCGACAATGTAGAGATGCTCTGCATACAATACTTGACACGACCGTGGAAATAAAGTCACACACACACACACACACACACACACACACACACACACACACACACACAACACAGCATCAGGTTCCGCAGGGGGGAAAATAAGCGGCATGGAAACTGTGAAAAACAATGAACTGATTCTGGGATACACAAAGTTCTTCTTCTCATCACACTTTCACACCCATAGTTCCAAAACAGAGAACCGATACAATAGAAGGTTCACAGTGTTTTTGCTAAGACATGACTTCGAATAACGGCTCGTCATACATATTTTCTCATTAGTGAGGACCACTGATTGAGCGAACAATGATCTAGATGCTCTTTCTTCCTGCTTTTACAGTACAGAAAACAGACAAACCCTGGCTCATTGACCTCTCAGCTTCGTGTCATCAGCACGAAGACCATGGCCATCCCCCTCCCCCTCCCTTCTGGCACTTCCACTCCCTTTCCTCTTTGTCCCGACACCTCTCTCTCACTGGCCTGCGGACATAGCCCATTGCTAATTAGCTCTCGGAGTTTATCCGCGCCGGAAGCAGACAAGAAAAGGCCAACTCTATGTCGAACAGACAGCCTATGGGCTGATGGGGAGGTAATCGTGTTGTTCAACCAAATGGCTGACGACGAAGCCTGGGAGGAATTTCGTCATCGCAAAAAAAGGTGTTTTTCCTTGTTTATCGTTTGTGCTTGTTTGAGTCTTGAACCGTCAAGCTTACGTAGTCAGGTGTTGCAAGTTTAAATCCTGCTTGCAGCCGATATAGGAACAGCTATTTTTGCTGCACGTCTTACGGCATTGTTATTCTTGTAGTATTGTTTACACAGTCCCCTTTCTACTGTGTCTCCTAGTATGGTTATTCCCGACTACGATATCATCGGAGGGAACGGGGAGGGGGTGGGATGAACTTGAAAACTGAATCGAACGAAACTTGTTGCTCAAGGTTATTTACCATGAAAGGGCTGTATGCAGTATAGTATGCAGCTATTGGAGACTATCCTGTGTTGACCAAAAAAAAAAAAAGGTCAAGTCTCCTCGCACGTTTCACACAATGTTCATAACAAAGGTTGGGAACTTGGCATGAAGCATACATGCGTGCGTACGGCTCGCCACACCCATATCATTCCGTCTCACCACACAACAGGGAGGGGGACAGCAGATAAGGAGGGCGGGTGGGGGGGGATTCGGGGGTGGTGGGGGGGGG
The DNA here is from genome assembly GCA_016801955.1 of Conus betulinus. Taxonomy (NCBI): domain Eukaryota; kingdom Metazoa; phylum Mollusca; class Gastropoda; order Neogastropoda; family Conidae; genus Conus; species Conus betulinus. Next base: position 296,878 of record JADBJO010002562.1, on the reverse strand, counting down.
GGGGGGGGGGGTGGGGAAACGAAATAGGACATGTTAGGCAAGATGATGATGAGGCTGTTTTAGTATGCAAGTTGTGAAAGAATTGTTGACCTATACCACCTGACTGACAAGAAATCGTCTGAACTATACAACCTAATTGACAAAAAATTGTCTGAATATAACAATTGTCCTGAATTATACAGCCTAATTGACAAAGAATTGTCTGAATTATACAGCCTAATTGACAAAGAATTGTCTGAACTATTGACAAAGAATTGTCAACCAACCTAATTGACGAAGCAAGAAGGGGGAAGGCAGATTCCCACAGATAACTTCCAAGGAGATTCATTCATCTGGTAGGTAGAACACTAACCTGACAGCTGCACTTGTGGGTATTGATCTGATAAGTAAGTTCGTGGACAATTTATTTGATAGGTTAGCTCTTGGGGAAATTGTCGGATAGGTAAGAGCTCTGGGGAAATCTATGAGATGGGTGAAATCGAAGGAACTTTATCGATAGGTAAAGTCGAAGGAACTCTCTATTTTATAGGCACGCTCATGGGTGACTAGCTCTTGGCAAAGTTGTGAGAGGTTTGTCGGATAGGTCAGTCCTAAGGAGACTTTGTGACAGATAAACGGATGGGGTATTTATCAATTAGGTAAGCATATGGTAAATGTACTTGATTGGTACCCCCATGGAGATTTATCATTTGATTGATAGATTTCTGTGAATTTTAGTTGATAGCTACGCTTAAGCGGGACGGGGAGGGGGGGGGGGGGGGGGGGGGGGGGGGTGGGGGGGGTTTTTGCTGCTAGGCAAGCTTGCAGGAGATTAATCTCTTATGTTAACTCAATAATGATTAATCTGAACGTTTCACTCATGGAAGCTTTTACCTGACAGGTAAGCTCTAAATGAATTTATGTGAATGCTAAGCTTAGGGCGTGTTGATCAAAACAAGACAATCAGGTGTAATGAGAGGTGGATAGAGAGCCATATAACAGAAAACAAATAACAGTCAAACAAGTCCTTGGCACATTATTTTGTCTGATTGGTAAGTTCATAGGGGGGCTGGGGTTGGTCTGGACTGATAGGACTGGTGCGAGGGACGGAGTATCTGACAGGGATGCTTGAGGGTGGACAGGGAGTGTGTCCGACAGGACAACGCCAGGGAAAGGTTCTGATACACAGGTAAGCTGGCGGTGAGAATGGTGTGACAGATGAGCTGGTGAGGGATTAGTATAGCAGGTAACCCCCGTTTAATCTATATCAGGAAGAGAGCGTGACGTTCGCGCGTGTGTCGAAGCTCCTGCAAGTTGTGTTACTTTTTTTTTTCTTTTTTTTTTTTTTTTTTGGCTACCGATTTTAGCCTGGAGGTAGTTTGTGTTTGCGGTTGACTAGGGAGCGTTTGTTGTAGATGGTATGGCAATTTAAATTTTGCTTCGCTTTTTTTTCCCCTTTTCTTTTCTTTCTTTTCACTCTAACCTCCACCCATCCCCCACTTCCCATCTACTATTATCGCCTTCCAACTCTCTTTTCTCTCTCTCTCTGAAAAACAACAACAACAACAACAACACAACAACACACACACACACACACACACACACACACACACACATATATATATACACACACACACACATATATATATATATATATATATATATATATAATATATATAGATAGATAGATAGATAACAAAGAACCTGATGACCAAAATAATTATGTCCTTTTTGCACACCACAACCACAAATAAAAACAGTTTTTTTTTATGGAAATACGCCTGAGGTATGTCGGAATTAGAAATGAATTTCTGCAGTCAAAGCACTGCCAAAACCTGTCAAAGCTCAAAAGCCTGCGTGCTGATGACCAAAGTGAACGATTCTGTTGAAGATCTGTCAGAATACGAATGCAAGCTACTCCTGTGAATTTTTTTTTAATTGCACACACATGAATGTAACTCATTGATGTTCTTGGCGATAGGCCTGACATCAACACCTCTCTCTCTCTCTCTCTCTCCTCTCCTCGCTCTCTCTCCCAGTCTCTCTCCCCCCCTCCCCCTCTCTCTCTCAAAAACTCTCTCTCTTCTCTCTCTCTCCAGCTCTCTCTACTCTCTCCCAGACTTACATCTGCCAACAGTAAACAGCTGGATCCAGCAGCCTGAGTGCACAGACAGACATCATGGGAGGGACAAGGTTAGACGGGGTTGACAAAAAACACCCTTCTGTGGGCCCAAAGAGAGCTTGAGCGTGGGAGAGTGGCCATCGTTGCCCGGGATAGAGAGTTGTCGCCTCTCGCTCCAGTAGCTCTCATGAAGAGAAGTCTTCGTTGGTGGTGGACCCTATATACACACAACTGTCGTCTGCTGACGTTGCAGAAAGAAGGCGGGAAAGGGGTGGGGGGATTAGGGAAGAAGGAGGAGGGAAGGTGGTGGAGGTGGTGTTGGTGATGAAGGGCTGCACTGGACGTCTATGGTCCTTTTTTTCTGTTGGCAGTCCAAGATGGCGTGAACAGCTAGCGATATGAAGCCCAGTATCTCGACGTAAAGGACCCAGCTTCTTGTCTGAAATAGCTTTGACATGCGCGCGCGTGCGTGAGTGCGTGTGTGTACCTCTCTCTCTCTCTCGCTCTCTCTCTCTCTCGCTTCTCTCTCTCTCTCTCTCTCTCTCTCCTCTCTCTCTGTGAACAAGAACAAGAACATATTTTATTGCCATATGAAAACCAGAGGTTTTGTGGGGCACAGATGATCAAGTTCCGACATTCAACTAGAAACTAAACTAATCCCAGCGTTGTCACATCTTGCAACATAATATTAGAGCAGCAGAAAGAAAAAGCACAGTGTGTATCAGAGTCTGATTAAATTTCTGTCTCCGAAGAGAAAAACACAACAGGATATACTGGGCAAGTACAGGTTGGAAGCAGTCCAATAACATGAGCTCCGAGGGTTTTTGTCATGTTAGTCTGTGGTGGAAAATCATTTTCTGTGATCCTTGTCATCAGGTCATAACGTTGTTGGTCAAATAATTTGCAGTCATCGAGAAAATGTAGTTCGTCCTCAACGACGTGGCATGTTGTGCACAATCTGTTTTCTCTGTCAGTGTTGGTATAACGGCCCCTCTCAATTTGGAGTTCATGGGCACTTTTCGTAATCTAGTTAGTGCTCGTCTGCAATCTGTGTCAGTGTGTTGCTCCAAATAAACGCCTGTTTGTATTCGGTAGTAACTGTGCATAAAAATTTAGCTTGGATGTGCTTTCGTTCTTTTTGTTTCTTCCAGAACTCAATATAAAACGTTTCCAGCTTCGCATTGATTAGAAACTTCAGGCGAGCCACACTAAAATACCCTGATTTTCCCAGACATGCTGTAATCCTATCGTTGACAAGGTTTGTCGTATAAACTTCGTCCATTTGCTTTCTTCGGTGCCCTGAGAGATCATTGACTGATAATCTGTTGTTGATACGAATCTTGGTCTGACTCTAATATGTGTATCCAGAATGCGATAATCTGGGTTATCACTTTAAAAGTGATCGGGAATCTCCCCAGTTCGCCAAAAACCGGTAATGTCATTGCTTTTCTATGAACTCTTAATAATCTCCTGCAGAATTTAATGTGTGCAGTTTCATATGGGAATTTGTTTGCAAGACGGGTTTTGAACAAATGTTGCATTTTCTTTTCTTGACATATTTCATCTTTGTATTGGCAAGAAGATAGGAACCACACCTCCGACCCGTATGTGAAGATGGGAGAGACTAACGAGTCAATAGGGTTGTAACTGTGTTCTCATATTTACATTTTGACCATAAAAACGTTCTCTTCAAGGTATGTGCGGCTTTATTCCCCTGTCTTGCTAAGTGTTCTTGGGCTTCTGTAAAATGTCCGTTTTTATGGAAAATGACTGCAAGATATTTATATTGATCTACTGTTTCAATTATGTTTTCACCGCAATTGAAGAATAGCGGTGCCTTTGGATCTGATTTGGTGAATACAACGACCTTTGTTTCTCTCTGTGTTGATTTTCATTCCCCAGTCTGAACAGTAGTTGTGTAACTGGTTTGATTTACGCTGAAGTCCCTGTTGTGAAGGCGAGAGGATAGCTAAATCATCTGCATACAAAAGACACGGAATTTCGACTTGTTTTAGATCAGAAATTCTTTGGGGAATCATGGTCTCTGAGATATCTGACTATGTGTGTGTGCGTGTGTGTGTGTGCGTGTGTGTGTGTGTGTGTGTGTGTGTGTGTGTGTGTGTGGTGTGGTATTGTTTTGATTTCTCCCAATTGTAATCTTTCTCATTTTCTTAATTCTACTCTTGACTTGGTAGATTTTGCGTAATCTTTTATTCCTTCTGTTTTGTACGTACGTACGTACGCATGTATATATGTATGTACGTATGTGTTTATGTATATTCACTTATGTGTTTCTTTACCTAATATTTTACTTATTTCATTATTTTCACTTATTTCTTCTATCTGATTTCATCTTTTTTATATTGACTTTTCTATTATTGTCACAATTTTTTCTATCTTATTTCATTTTTTTTGGTTGACTTCTCTATTTGTTAATTTATTTACTTATTTGCTTACTTACCTTTTATTTACTTATCAAATTACTTGTTTATTTAGTTATCTTTTTTGCAGTTGCCTTCAGCGAACCAGTTTTGGATAATGGTTCACCTGTACGTATCATTATTGTTATTTACTTACTGTTGTCAGGGCTGGCTCGCAGAAAATCAATGAAGGGATGTGTTGTAAGTGTCACTCAACGTCCATCCAGTCGGTTTAAGTGATGTGATACCGAAAGTAAGAATAATGCTGCCACATTTTCTAACCATATGGATGGAAACAAGAACATGTTATTGACGTTTATCTTACACTGAGCTTGGTTTGGACATTCTGAGCTAGTCTGGACTAAAGAACCAAATTTGCATGCATGTGTGTGTGTGTGTGTGTGTGTGTGTGTGTGTGTGTGTGTGGTGTATGTGTGTGCCTGCGTGCGCGCGCGCGCGCGCGTGTGTGTGTATGTGTGTGAAGGCGCGCGCGCGCGCATGTGTGTATATGTGGTGTATGTGCGAGCGTGCATGCGTACGTGTGTGTGTGTATGTGTGTGCGTGCGCGAGTGCGCGCGCGCGCGCGCGTGTATGTGTGTGTTGTGTGCTCGCACGTGCCTGTGTGTGCGTGCGCTCGTGCGTGCGCTCGCACGTGCCTCTGTGTGTTTGTATGTGTGTGCGCGCGCGCTCGTGTGTGTGTGTGTGTGTGTGTGTGTGTGTGTGTGTGTGTGTGTGTGTGTTATTCTACTTGGAAGAGAATTAATTGCATCGCACATTTTTGCATGGACATCCACTACAGCAATTTCAGTAATCGATTGTTAACTGTGTAAATTCATGTTCCCATTATTACGTTATACTTAACAGCATTATGCATTGTGCTATTGTGCTGTGTTGTGTCATGTTTTGCTCCATGTTTCCTTACTCAGATATGCAGGGCGTAATTCAGTTTTTACCCGCAGCCCCCCCCACCCCCCCCCCCCCCCCCCTCCCCCCACCGTTCTGATATTCTGTGATGATAATTTCTCATTGTCTGTCACTCTCTTTGGCGAAACATGTTTCTTTTTATCTTTCTTTGTCGTAGTCTTTGTTTCCTCTATGACGCATTGTAGAAAACTGTTTTTTTTTCCCCTCTTCTGTTGATAATGGTTCAGGTTATATTATTCGGGCTTTCCTGTTGTAATCCAGTGATTAAAACTGCTCAGTGTGGATACAAGCTTTTTTTTGCATTATCTATTGCCCACACTGCCTGTACCATGTATGTTTTTTTGCGTTCCTTTTTTTCTTTTTTTTTAACTATTTCTTCTCCCTTTTTTTTTTTAATCATGAATACTTATCCAGCAGATTGCCTGTTGATATCCTCCTCATTTTCTTAACAGTTGTATATCAGTATGAGTGTACGTTGGTGTGTTCGTTTTAATGTAGTGGTGGTGGTGGTAGTTGTCACGGTGCTTGAGTCTTGTTTTGTGATGATGGTGACTCTTCTTATCCAGCAAATGATAGTTTGGTCAAAGGATCTTGCGTAGTCGGTCAAGGTACTGAAAAATGCAACCTAAAACAACTTAACTAACATTGTGTTGTGTTGTGTATGGGTTCTTTGCTGTTCTGAAAATTACATTCTAAAACAGCTTAACTGACATGTGTTTGCGTTGTGTATGGGTTCTTTGCTGTTCTGAAAATTACATCCTAAAACAGCTTAACTGACATTGTGTTGCGTTGTGTATGGGTTCTTTGCTGTTCTGAAAATTACATCCTTAAAACAGCTTAACTGACATTGTGTTGCGTTGTGTATGGGTTCTTTGCTGTTCTGAAAATTACATCCTAAAACAGCTTAACTGACATGTGTTGCGTTGTGGTATGGGTTCTTTGCTGTGTTCTGAAAATTACATCCTAAAACAGCTAAACTGACATTGGTGTTGCGTTGTGTATGGGTTCTTGCACGTTCAGCTCGAGTATTGGCCGTCTGTCCTTTCTCTGTGGACAGCCGAAATCACTTTCCCCCACTGCATCTTCCTGATGCAGACCTTCGTAAGACGGAGGTTAAAAAATAACTGAGCAATAGTCTGATGGCACTGGCAGCTGAGGGAAAGAACAGAACTTCTTATGACAGTCCGTGTCTGGTCTTGAAAGAGGAGGGCGGGAAAAAAAAAAGTCTCGACAGCTCCAATCCCTGTGAGAAATGTGCTGGCTGAAATGGAAGTATTGGAGGTAAGAGAAGAAGGGGCTGAGTAAAGTAGGAAGAGAGAGAATCAAATCTGGAAGAGGAAGAAAAGGAAAGTGAAGAATCAAAATTGAGAAGGAAATGGAGATTACAGCATGACAGACAAGAAGAGAAGTTTACGAAACAAACCGTGCGGGGGGGGGGGAGGACAGGGGGGGGGGGGGGGGGGGGGGGGGGGGGGAGGGGGGAGAGAGAGAGAGAGAGAGAGAGAGAGAGAGAGAGAGAGAGAGAGAGAGAGGAGATGGGGGGGTTATTTACCTTTGTTTTGGTATTGTTTTGCTTTATTTTCGAATAAAGCATATCAAGTCTCTTTTAGCCCCACCATCTATTGGTCTGCATTAGAAGCCAAAGTGTTCCCAAACCTATTGTTTACAATCGTCTGTCGGTCAAGAAATGCAGGCAACATCATGCTGCACGCATGAACTGGCACATGACCCTACTTTCCCGACTCCTCTGTGACATGGCCTTGAAAAATCAACTTTTAAAGGAGAGAGAGAGAGAGAGGTGGAGAGACCGAGAGAGAGAGAGAGAGAGAGAGAGAGAGAGAGAGAGGAGGAGAGAGAGGGAGATGTCACAGCAGAATTTTGATCCCTACCAAAAGACATCACAGTCCTAGTCCCTCACCCCAGCCGGAGGCAAAGAAACATATGAGCTCTACGGGAGACCAGAGCGAGGGCTGAGAGGGAGTAAGTGTATCAGTGTGTCTAAGACCTGCAAGTGACATCATGCTATTTTTTCCCTCTTCCTCCTTCTTTCCCTCTTCCCCTCTGTCTTCATGATGACCGGATCGATCTGCACTAAGGCGACATGTGAAGTTATACGGTGACCGCTAGCGAGTGCGTGCAGGTGCGTATAAATGCCCAATGCATTGTGTGTGTGTGTGTGTGTGTGTGTGTGTGTGTGTGTGTGTGTGTGGTGTGTGTGTGTGTGTGTGTGTGTGTGTGCGCGCGTGCGCGCGCGTGCGTGCGTATAGTTTTGTTTGAGATCGATATTATATTCATGTAAAAGGGCAACATCCACTTCTGGTTGACTTTCCCATGTTTTTCTTGAGGAGAAGACACCCAAAGGCTCACGCTCACAAATCGTTGGTATAGAACCTGCGCTCATTGGTTCTCCAGAATCAATTAAAAGTAAAGAACCAGCTTCGATCTCCAGTGATTCCAACTATTGAAACTGGCGAACATTCAACAGTTAAGAAACAACATCCGAGTCTTTGAGCTGCGCTCATGAATCATGTAATTCCCATCTTCTTATCACATTGATGTTCAGATCAAAACACAAAAACGGAAATTTTCGGACTTTTCACCCAGTTTGGTAACAAGCCGTTGTAGCGACAGTGACAATACACGGTACACGTGCAAGTGTGTCCACATTGTTTTACCGTTTGTCCATCATGATATTAGATCTGTTAAAATACCCATTGAACTGGTTTGAAACAGACATGCCTTTAATGACACAACCAGAACATTCTGTCTTTGTGGGTTCTTGACTTTTCAACAGTAGTATATTCCCTTCTGAAATAAAAACTCACGCTAGCATCCAGCATCTTTATCTTCCTGTGCAATGAAGTATCTAATTTCCTGGAAATACATGCTACCAGTACAAAGACAACACACAGAAAAAAGTGAAGAAATCGATGATATACAGCATCCGTGCATATCAACATGATTGGGGATGGGTGCTTGTTGTGCGTGTGTGTGTGTGTCTGTATGTGGGGGACAACTTTCATTTCAATACATTAATCAATGCAAGTCCTTGCTATTGCAAGACAGTGCAACGGCGTTTATATTAAAGCATCTTTTATCCCTTGCGATCCCAAACTCATGCATTGATGTGGTTTGGCGAACTGGAGGAGGTTAAAATCTCACAGCCAACATCTGGTTATCTCCCCTACTTGTCCAGGATGGGACAGAGTTGGTCAGTCAGTCCTAGGGGGGCAGTGTGAAAGTGTCTGGACGGAGATTAACTGACAGGTGCCCGGGGGCTTGCCAATAGCGTAGTTTGATTTACATCCTCCTATAAGCTTCGTCTGATGACAGATCGGCTTATGTGGACTCTCTCTCTCTCTCTCTCTCTCTCCCTCTCTCTCTCTCCTCCGTGCGTCTCTTGTGTCTGTGTGTGTGTGTGTGTGTGTGTGTGTGTGTGTGTGTGTGTGTGTGCGTGTGCGCGCGCGCGCGCGCGCACACATTCTCACGTCTGAGATGGGCTATACACAAATTGATGCAATGTAGATTGCTGACTTTGTTTCGACATACACAGAATTAGACCATGTATGTTATGTGCATCAGATGATACCTTTAATTCAAGCTACGGAGACGACATGGCTTGACAGTGTTGGTTTGACCAAAAAAAATGTAGCCACTACAAATAGAATACACTGAATAGATTAACTTGTTAAGAATGCCATTCCAGGAGCAAATAATCACAAGGAAACATGGAGTCACAAATTCTCCTTGCTAATATCAACCAATTATCGTGTCATTAATCTCTCTCTTTTTTTTTCTCTCCCTCTCTCCTCTGTCCCTCTCTCAAACACACGCACACACACACCACACACACACACACACACACACACACACACACACACGAGCGAGAGAGAGAGGGGGAGACAAGCACAAAGACAGATTAATGGTTTAGAGAGAGTACCTGCTATGGAACATTACCACAGAGAGAGAGAGAGAGAGAGAGAGAGAGAGAGAGAGAGAGAGAGAGAGAGAGAGAGAGAGAGAGAGAGCGAGCGGACAAGCCCGGAGAGGGAGAGTAATAATCTAGAGAGAGCACCTGCTGTGCAACTTTCTCACGGCTGATGAACCCGCCACACAGGTAACGATCCTAGCACCCCTCATCGTCATCTTCTTCATCTTCTTCTTCCAAAATAGAGCCGGGCGCCGTTTAGGCGTAGAGGCTCTGCGTTGTGGCGTTGTCGCTTTGCTGTGTCTCAGGCTTAGTTGGTTTAACGAACTGATTTTAAAACTATGTACATGGGTTGATGGGAGGGTTCAGGAGAGACTGGGGGTGGCTGCAGGTAGTGGGGACTGCAGCTCAGGCGGCTCCTGAACGCCTCCAGTGTGGGTGCTGACGTGGTGGGTGGTTGGTAATTGGCTCCACTCCCTGATGGTGCAGGGAAAGAAGGAGTGGTACAGAACTGGATGGGTTACCCGCTCCTGGTGGATTTTCTGTGTGCCTCTAGTCCATTTGTCTGAAGGGCGGTAGAATGTGGTGGGGTTGAGGTCTACCAGCCCGTTGGTGAATACGGTAGAACATCATAAGTCTGTTATGGTGCCGACGCTCTTCGAGGCTGTTCCACTTGAGGCGTTCAAGCAGCCGTGTCACGGCGTTCTGGTGTCCTGTCGTGGAAATTGTTACAGGCGTATCTCGCTGCTCTCCTCTGAACCTTCTCCAGGAGTTGGGTGTCTTGCTGTAGTTTTGGATCCCATACGGTGGAGCTGTATTTCAGTGTAGGTCTGACCATGGTGGTGTACGTGGCAGCTTTGATCTCTTGGGTGCAGTCCCCGAAGTTTCTTCTGAAAGCCCACTGTTCTGTTCCCTTTGGCTGCCACTGTTTCCACGTGTCGGGTCCAGGAAAGATCATCCGCCATGATCACGCCTAGGTACTTGCTGGAGCTCACCGTGTCCAGTGTTTGTCCGTGAAGGGTATAGGCTGTCTGTGTAATTCGCTTGTGTCTACTTGGAGAGACTCGGATGGTGTTGCACTTGCTTTCATTGAAGCTTATTTGCCAAGTGTTCTCCCAGTCTTCCAAGTGAGTGAGGTCGGCTTGTAGCAAGACTTGGTCCTGGCGACTGCAGATCTTCCTGTAGAGGAGATTATCATCTGCGAACAACCTGGTATGTGAAGCCTTGACTACATCCGGCAGGTCGTTAATATATGCTAAAAATAGCAGCGGGCCTAGCACGGTGCCTTGAGGGACTCCTGATAGTACAGCAGCAGGGGACAAGTGTGTATCTTCGAGGGCCACTTGCTGGCTTCTGCCGTTGAGGAACGCCTGGATCCAGCCGAGTGTGTCGTTCCTCACTCTGTAGTAATGCAGTTTGCTCAGTAGACGACGATGCAGTGCCTTATCAAAGGCCTTAGAAAAATCGAGCAACACTACATCCACCTGATTCCCCCCGGCTAAGTTTCTGACAATGTTGTGGGATGGTTGAAATCAGCTGTGTCTCACATGACCTTTGTTTTCTGAACCCATGCTGCACGTCGCTTAGTATGTGATGTTGGTCGAAGTGGGTCATGACGCTGGTGTGCAGAACATGCTCCAGGACCTTGCACGTGATAGACCTGAGGGAAACTGGTCTGTAATTCTCTGGTAACTGGCAGTCACCCTTCTTGAGGATGGGTACTATGCAGGCCTGCTTCCAGTCCGCCGGTACCCTGGTTGGTATTAAGGACAACTGGAACATAGTCTTCAGAGCTGGCGCAATTTCCCTCTGCTGCTGTCTTCAGTATAAAAGCTGGGACTGCGTCCGGACCTGTTGCCTTGTCAGGGCGGAGATTCTGAAGAAGTTTATGGACTCCTGGCACGCTGACTGTAATTGGTGGCATATCTGGGTACGGGCTTGGTCCTTTGGATGGAATGGTGGTGGTGTCCTTCTCTGTTAAGACGGACTTGAATTGCTTGAATTGATCGTTGACGATCTCTGCTTTGCCTAGACTGTCGCTTTTCAAGTGCCCGTCTTTGTTCTTCAGGGGAGAGACGCCCTCTGTGTCCTGACGCTTGCTTTTGACGTATGCCCAAAACTTCTTAGAACTGGACCTGAGTCATTGCATACAAGTTTTGCTTGCATACAAGCGTTTGATGGGAAGCTCACTAGCGGGTGCTATAAACAGCCGTTCACTGTTTTTTTCTTTTTTTTTTTTTTTCCTTCATGTGCATCGTGCTTGCTTCCGCCACGCATCATCATCACACAGTGGAGTACGAAGATTGCACACAGAATGCGGACATTTAAAAGGATATGTCTATTTCTTCATTCAGTGTTGCTTCATATTCAGGTCCAGTGATGTATTCCAAGCTTACAGAGAATTTACAGAAGTAAATCGTGTCAAAATGGTAGGATAATTCTGTTCCGAACCAGCGTTCTGTAACAGTCAAATTGTTGTTGACTTCTGAAATATAATTACAGATAAAATAAGAAAGAAATATCGAAGGAGCAAAGAAAAAAAAAGTTCTGAAAGATAATCATAACTAAAATATCGAAGTAGCAAAGAAAAAAAAGAAACAAAAAATGTTGGAAAGTCAGTTTATTATAAAAGAAAAACTGGATCATGAAGAATCTTCTATGTCTTGGAACTTTGTTGGATGATAATGGCAAGTTCTTAACGTCCTAGACTTTCACTGAAATCTATGTTTCGATAAAATGATTTTGTGTCACTTACCATGGGCTCATATGTGCTGCTAGGAAATATGGAAAGGGAGGAAGGACTGGAGTTAGCATACATGACCTCGAATTATTGAAACAAAATGCTAACAGATATTTCTTCAGCTCTTAGAGGAGCAAGCTGTCGTCACGATATCTTGAAGCAAGGCACAAGTTCACCTAATTGTTGTGGTAAATGGAGTGAAAGGCTTGGAACTGAACTGTGTTGCACAAAGCATGTAAGAAGATTGGATATATACCAATGCATAGAAATTTAGAAACGAGAAATGGAATCAACTTCATCATGTATATGAATCATGAAAATAGTGATAACGTTAACACTAATAATGTGATGATAATAATGCAATAACATAATAGTATTGATAGTGATAATGATAATAATAACGGTAAAAATGATGACACAAATAATGAGAACAATAACAACAACAATAATAATAATAATCGTATTAATGATGACCATGATAACAATAATGGTAATAATAATGACAATTGTAATGATGATGATAATGACGACGACGACGACGATGATGATGATAATAATTACAATAACAAGTGATTCTTAAATTCAGTCTATCTTTCCAATTTCCCACATATTTATTGTTCTCTTTGTTTTTCTTCTCCCTCTCTCCTCTCTTCCTGTCCTTCTCTTTCTTCTTCTCATTTTTACTATTATCATCACTGCTACCATAACCATATTATTGCATCCTCCTCTCCTTCCTTTTGTTCTTCTGTTAGTATGGTATTCTCGTTACCACTGTTACCATCACCATTGTCATAAATATTGTTATTATATGATTACACTATCATCCCCGGCCCATTACTATTATTATCATTTTTTCAACGGTGGTAATAGTAGTTGTAGTAGCAGTAGTAGTATTACTATTGTTTTGTTGTTTATTTCTGCTATCGTTATAACTTTCAACTGTATTATTTCCCCTGCAACCTCAGTTCCATTCCGTAGATTTCACCATTAACCCCCAAACCCAATCTTGCACCCAGGCTGAAGAGCGATAAGTGACTGTCTGCGCGTCCTTCGTTTTCATTTTCTAGACTATTGTCTGTCTAGCTTGAAGAAGACCACCAGGTCGAAGCGCGTTGTCTTCGTTTTGTTGTTTTGTTTACTCTTTCGTTTGATGGCGCGATAATTCTGGTTTTTTTTTTTGCTCTTGTTTCAATCTCCGCCTGCCATCACCCCCACTGTGAAACCAACCTGACACTTGTACGGAATGACAGTAACGTGTTCACAGAACACAAGATCAGGTTTCTGCGTAGACTGGTACATTCCACCTTCGTGTAATCTTGCAGAGACATGAGGCGTCACAGTGGATCTGAAAAGAACGATCCAAGCCACGGAAATGAGTTGCTGCTGTACAATTGTAAACGTCAGAGACACTGATCATATATCACTAATGAAGAACTGCACCCAGCTAGGAAACAACACGAAGGACAAAGTAGATACTTGTTTAACATCACGTAGCTTAAAACGCGCGTGTGCGCACGCGCACACACACACACACACGTGACACACACAGACACACACACACACATACAGACACACACTCACACAAACACATGAGCAAACACACACACAGACACATACAGACACACACACACACACACACACACACACACACACCTTCGCTGAAACTTACTTCAGGGCACTGTTTGCGGGGAAAGAGCAGAGAGTGACCACGTTGCTGAATGCCCAGGGAGCCAGGGAAACTATCTGAAGGGGGCTGTGGTCTGCGACACAACCAACAGAGTCGGGGAACCTGGTGAAGAGTTCTTCTTCACTGCCCCGCTCATGCATCTCCAGGGGATTTACCGGAGAAAATGTACGCGGAGCACCTAGACAATGTTGTTGTTGTTGTTGTTGTTGTTGTTTTAATTAAATAACAACAACAAAAATGTTTAAGTCTATATTGAGAGTTTATCGGGCTACGTGATTCTCCATATGCTGTAAACTTTCCATCGATCCGTATGATTTTGTAGCACCATTGCATATGTGTGTGTGTGTGTGTGTGTGTGTGTGTGTGTGTGTGTGTGTGTGTGAGAGAGAGATAGAGAGAGAGAGAGAGAGAGAGAGAGAGAGAGAGAGAGAGAGAATGGCATCTTTGCGCTCGTTGTGCCTTTGAGAGAGAGAGAGAGAGAGAGAGAGAGAGAGAGAGAGAGAGAGAGAAATGGCATCTTTGCGCTCATTATGCCTTTGTGTTGCTACAAATGTTCTATCGGAAATTTTCTGGTATTGTTTTAGGCTTAAAAGAACATACACCAAAGAAAATATAACCTGATAGTGACAACGTTGGATGTAGACATAAAAGGGAAAAATGTTCGCACAAGAAAGGAGACACACACGTCAGTCAGTTGTTTACTTTGTGCGCATCCCCAGGACTGGACTGTTGATTTGTCTGTGTGTATGAGACAGAAGGTGTGACAGACAGTGCAAAAACGTGCACTTCCAGGAGGAGGTGGGGGGTGGGGGGTGAAAGTGATATCCTTTGGAAATATATTTAGGACTGATCTAACTGTATGTCTCCTTTTTTCCGTCCTTCTTCTTGGAATGAGAGCTGAATAGATGTAGAGGTAGATGACTGCATACCGTAGGATAGGCAGCAGATAATCAAAGAAACAGACAGACAGACAGACAGATTTATAGATAGATAGATAGATCTAGATAGATAGATAGATAGATAGATAGATAGATGGGAAGACAGATAATTAGACAGGTAGATAGATAGGTAGAGAGATAGACAGACAGACGGACGGAGATTACCAGAGATAGTTGGGCAGCCAGAAATACTTCTGTGGGTCTTCTATGCTTCCTGTCAAAAGGAAAAATGCCTGATGACTGAACATGTCTGTCTGTCTGTCTCACTCTCTCTCTCTCTCCCTCTCTCTGCAACACAAATGGCAATGGGAGGGGAAATGCTGGCTAAGTACGTTTTCTTCTTCCTGAGACCCAGAGAGCAATCTAAACTATATGTGCGTTTGGCACGTGTCAGATGATGACACCCACCTACTCCGCATCCTGTCCCATACTGCAAACACAAACGGTCTCCCTTTGAACATTTCGAGCCGTTATTCTACACAGCGTTCAACCACCCCAGTTCGAGGAGCATTTTCTCTGAGGAGCATTCTGCTCTGCTTCCTCTCGCTCTGGGAATTGGGACAGGCGTATCTGCACTTTCCATCAGCTGAAGCATCACTCAGGATATACCCATATTCGTGTTTCCTTCAGGGCTTTTCCCGGTGGCCACCAGCCTGTCATTAGGGATGATGGTCTTCGGTCTGTTATGTTGCATGCCGCCCGAACTTAGATGTCCAGTCCTAGTGTTGTCGGCTCGGCTGTAAGCAAACTGTTCTGGAAAGGTGAGGTACAGCATCAGTGCCAGAAGGTTGATTCCTCCCTGCTCATGTCTCCTGTGGACAAAAGGGTCAGTGGACGGAGCACGTGCACCAGGAGAGTCATCCACACCATGCGGCGAGACAGGAAACCTGGCCGACCTGAGACATGACGGCTAACTACATCGTGCGTATACTAACCAAAGCTGGAGAGAAGGAAGGCTGTCTCATTAAATTTATCGGACTGACTGTTTAAAGTCTGTCTGTCTGTCTGTCTGTCTCAACACACACACACACACACACACACACACACACACACACACACACACACACACACACACTCTCTCTCTCTCTCTCTCTCTCTCTTTCTCCCTCCCTCACACACACACACACACACACACACACACACACACACACACACACACACACACACACACACACGCGCGCGCGCGCGCGCGTGCACACACACACACCCACACTCCACACACACACACTTTCGCATACACTTCTAGATGCAACTTATTAACAGTTTTGATTTCTATTTGAAACTGACAGCTAATTCAATTATTTTGAAATTGGTTCTTAGTTTAATTGGAAGGCACACAGCTGGATCTCAGGTTAGGAAAGTAGTACAGAGAGAGAGTTAATATCTGTTACAATGCAGGCATCTGTTGAGGTAGGTTTTGGGGGGCGTATGCACAGGATTGAGTTGAAGCTCCCTCAAAGAGTCTGCAAGACTGCAACAGAGCAGGGCAGAGATGAAGAGGCATTTCCGTTCAGTTCCACGGACAAGGAAAGACACGACTGAACACACGGCGATAGCTTCAGAGGGCGGCTGGGTGGATGTCGAACGCATACATTATACATCAAAGCAGCGTGTAATCGTATTAGGCTTCAGGTTTTGTGTACAACTGTCGTTGATTTTGGTTTAACAATGAATCATAATGACAGCTGTGGTCGCCTTGAAAGTCAAGGTCAGGGTGTAAAGGCCAAGGCCGTAACATGACATTGAAAAACCCTAATAAAAGACGCACTGAAGTGTAGATTTTTACAAAGTTCAGAAATAAACTGAAGTTTGATTTTTGCTATTTATAAACCGCACTGAAGGTCAAGGTTAAAGGTAAGAGGCCAAGGTCACAGCAGGATTCTATTTGAAATAGCGTCCATCACTTTTCCATCTTGGCAAGGACTGTATGGTCACCTGGACTATCAGCATCATGGCAACTTAGGTTTGGATTTAGGTATCACGTGCGACTTTTGAAAGCCTTGTATATCTACGTTATCTGATACAATTGATAGGTTTGGGATGCTTTAATCACATAATATGAATCATACAGGGAACAGGGGCGAATCAGAAGGTGAGGAAGAATAATCACTTTCCGATGGTCATCAACTTTATTTTGCCGGTGTATCTTCGTCTGGCACTGGGTTATTTCTCTCTCTCTCTCTCTCTCTCTCTCTCTCTCTCTCTCTCTCGCACACACACACACACGCGCACATGCGCGCACGCGCTCGCGCACACACACACATATAAAAAAAAACAACAACAAAAGAAAAACAAATGAAAAAAAAAACAATTATTAGAAATAATCAAATGAAAAACAGACCCTCACCACCCGATCCTCTTTTTTTCCAGCCTCCCATTTCCCATCCTTTTCTTCCTTGCTATCCACCCCACCACACACCTCCACTCCAACGAACTGATCCCACCCCACCCACCACTCACCTCCCACTCCAGTAAACTGATCCCACCCTAGGGTCAGCTTTCTCCTGTCCATCGTGGAAGGAAATGTGAGAGCGATGTGAATGTGTCTCTCACTCTGCCAGTTCTGCTTTAATTGTTCTCCTCACTCTCTCTCTCTCTCTCTCTCTCTGTTTTTGAAGTTCTGCTTTACGGTTTCTCTCTCAAATGGTCTCTCTCTCAAGGTTTTCTCTCCTCTCTCTCTTCATTTAATTTCTATCTGGGTAAAACGGTAACGCTTGTTAACGATAAACAAATGGTTTCATTTCAAGGTTTTTCTCTTCATTTAATTAAATCTGGATAAAGATCCTCTTAATCTGATTTAAACGAAAGCAATGACACACTCTCTCATGCACCACGCACACACACATGCATGCACGCATGCAAGCATGTATGCGTGCCACACACACACACACACACGCACACGCGCGCGCGCACGCACGCACGCATGCACCACACGCACGCACACGCACACACACACACACACACAGAGATGTTGGCCAATGCTATGCTGGGTGCCAGTACGATGCATACCCACGACACCTGACTGCAAAGTCAGTGCTCTAAGCTTCAACCGACAACGTCAACAAACAAGAAAACACACTGTGCTAATATCGAGACTCCTCGCGGGCTTCGTCGTTAGCCATTTTGGGTGAACAACAGGCTTCTCTCGCGTCAGCCCATAGTGTGTCTGTCGCCACAGAGTGGTCTTTTCTTGTCTGCTTCCGGCAGGGATAACTCTGAGAGCTAATTAGCCGTGGTTGTGTCCCCAGGAGAGTTAGACGGGTGGCAGGACAAAGAGGAATGAGGAAGCTTATGGCCATGTCTTCCATATGATTACAAGGGGCGGTGGGAATCACGTAGCCATGGGTTTTCGAATGGTGTGCTGTACAGAAGGAAGAATGAGAATTTTTATCAGTGTGCACTTACGTACAGGACGTTAGATTTGATGGTAAAGAGCTGTATGAGGAACTAGTGTGTGTGTGTGTGTGTGTGTGTGTGTGTGTGTGTGTGTGAGAGAGAGAGAGAGAGAGAGAGAGAGAGAGAGAGAGAGAGAGAGAGAGAGAGAGAGAGAGATCGAACTCGAACATTATGATCTTCAAACCAGAAATATAAACGATTGGTCAAAATACATGTGTAACATTTTCCGATCAAAATCAGGAGTGATATTCCCCTGTAGTTTGGACGGATCTTGACGATCACCTTTCTTAAAAAAATGGGTACAATGATGGCTTCTCACCACATGTCTGGAAAAGTCCCCGGCGAAAAAAACGAATTGAATAGTTTTTTTGTGAGAAACTCACATACTACCTCTTCTGCTGACTACAGCATTTCTGCCAGGATTTTATCCGAGTCGCAAGCTTTGCCAGATTCTAAGTGTCATAATGCTCTTCAAACCTCACTTTCAGTAATGGCTCGATCGATTAAGTCGATTTTCTGGTAGCCTAGCAAAATTAATAGAATGATGAACATTAGATTCAGTTGAAGCGCATTGGTTCCATTTGAACACTTCACTGGAATGATCAAACCATTTGTCTTTTGTAATTTTGTCACTACCGACTTCTTCGGACTTCAGATGCGAACATGAATTAACTTCTTTCCAGAGAAGCTTTGGGTTTCCTATATGATTCATGAGGGCAACTGCTTTCGCTTTTTTTTTTTTTTTTTTTTTTTTTAACATGTTTTTCTCTTTTCTTTGCTTAAAGTTTGGTACGACTGTTTGGTCTCAAAGTAATCCTGCGAGTTTGGTTTTAATCTTTTGCGTCTAAATTTCTGCAGTTTTGTATTTACATCTTTTTTTCGCTTTGATGACAATCCTTGTCAAACCATTCCACCTCTTTCCTCTGGTTGTTAGCACTGAACACTGTTTTATTCATGCAATTTGCCCATAGGCACTCCACGAACAAGCCAACCGCACCGTTGACATCAGTGTCAGTATCAGCTAATACGCGTGACAACTTTTCCTGGGATTCCCGCTATCGGAGAGAATCTAAAAACACGTGTATTTTACTGTCATCCCAAACCAGCACGTGCGTTTTTTCGGTCCGTCCGTATTGCGCCCACGGTCAGAGACACAGGCAAGTGATCGGATTTTATCCGATTTTCAACAGCAAATGATATAAAAATATTTTGTGTACAGAAATCATTGGAAGCACAGAAATAGTCAAACAGGCTTGACCCTGTTTGTGATACATATGTTACACTCCCTTCTGAATGGAAAAAAAAAACACATGACATCCATTAAGAACAAAACAATCAAAAAAACTTGACAGACATCAATCAAATTTCTTCCAAAGGCATTAATCATTAAATCTCAAAGGCACAGTAAATTTTCAGACGTCCGTTCAAAAATCTCTTCACCGTTGTCGAGTATGCCCCCATCTACATACAGAGTGTTGTTTCCAGAACGTGCACTGAAATCCCCACACAAAAGAAGGCAGAAATCGTCTAATGTTTCCCGAACATCTGTTAAGCACTGTTTCCATCAAATCGATGCCTTCCTGGAATTCGGTCGTACTGTAATATGGGGAATCGTACGGGGGTACATACAATGACCACATAACCACATCTTTATCTGTGTTAAGCAGGTCTTTGTTCATTTTTAACATAACAGTTTGCTCGTAAACAATATGAATCCTTTTAATGTACCGGCTGAGACATTTTTCAATCAGAATACCACCCCTCCAGAACTCCTTCTGTGTTGGCTTAGCTTCTTAGCAGGTGCAAGTCTTCAAAAATACTTAGCTAAACACCAAATTCCACGCAAGTTACGGTCGGGCACACTATATCAAAATACTTCATATAGTATACAATATCTTGAAGCATAAGCTTGCACAAGAGCTCTCCAATGTTCCAATTCAGTATATGTAAACCTTGATGTGGTG
Source organism: Conus betulinus (assembly GCA_016801955.1). Classification (NCBI taxonomy): domain Eukaryota; kingdom Metazoa; phylum Mollusca; class Gastropoda; order Neogastropoda; family Conidae; genus Conus; species Conus betulinus. The sequence goes on along the minus strand of JADBJO010002562.1, from coordinate 276,780 downwards.
TCTGTGCCTGTTGTGTTGTGTCAGCTGTCAAATTGTCAGCCTCAAATGTACTATATTGTGTTGCATAGGCTGTCACATTGTCAGACGTAGAGTTCTGTGGTGCGTTAGCCGTCAAACTGGCAGAATCTGTCGCGGTACTTTGTGTTGTGTCAGCTGTCACTCCATCAGCATCAGTCGTTTGCATCGTTTTGTGTCAGTAGAAATCCGGGCGGTGACATGGCCAGGGCCGAGTCCCTATTCCCTGTTCGAGTTGTGCAAGTGTTGGTAACCACCAGTGGAGACTCTACGTGCAGAAGTCATACTGTCTGAGATGAGGGGCTGGCCTGTTTGTGATGAGACCCACCGACCGGGACTGGTGGCGTGTGGGTGGGCCGATTAGAAGCTCTGGGTGTGTGAGATTGAAATCGTTCCCCACACTTCGCGTTGTAGCTGGCCTTGCCGTCATTACTATGAGATTCGGTGGTGTACTGTGTGCGTCTGGACACAGCTACAGGAATGTCTCTGACGTCAAACTAGGTATTCCCGGAGTATGCTTCACCGTTACTATTCCTGGCTGTGGTGTCGTTTGCGTTGTGATTCTCTGCTGGCGGTGCAGATGTTCCTACCGTGTCTGGATGTCTGTTGGCTACCATGTCACTGTACAATGGGGAATTGGGATGATCGCGGACTTTGTCGGAGCTGTTGCGCGGAGGGGCGACACTGTAATTGCTGTTGTGTGTCTCCAGTCTCCACACAATCAATTCTTTTGTTGTCTTCATTACACCCGGGAAAGGGGTCCGAGTGGAAATCTTCCTTGTTTAGAGTACTATATTCCTGTTGCTGTTAATGTTGACCTCTGTCTCTCTCTTGTATGTAATTTAGCATTTTTGAAGTAGCCAGATTTTTCTTCTTCTTGAACCTCTTTCAACCGGGCAGCCTGTCTCCTTGTCAGGTCTGACGAAATCCGGATACCAGCCTCACTTAGGGCGGAACGAGCATCTCCGGATTTGAAGAGAACCATTTTGTCAGACCATCGATGAAAGCATACGATCACCGGGCGGGGTTTATCACTGTGTGGGTTGGGGTTCCCAGCCGATGAGCTCTGTCGACATCCCTGGTGTCCCATACTTTGCTCACGAAGAACTCGTTTAGGATAGTCACTATTTTGTTGGCACATGCTTAAAAATTTCCCCAACCGTTTCCGTAATACCGTAAAATTTTACGTTACGTGTTCCTTCTGGAATGGCTCTCTAACCTGTCCAGATCTTCTTCCATTTCCCTCAGCCTGTTTATCATTTCATTTTTCACACTCTAGTCTACTTATGTGTTCTCTGTTTTCCTCCACTTCGCTGACAACAGAAGCTACACGAGACTGGAGCAAAGACATATCTTTCTTCCGGACTGAGTGCTGTCACGAATAGACTGTCTAATGGTCTCACCTACACCATGAAGTTTCTGGTTCATGTCAGACGCTAAATCCCCTTGATTTTTTTCCAGCCGACTGACTGAATCCATGATTGACTTCATGTAGGAAGAGAGCCCTTCCAGAGTCTGTGTTGCTGGTGTCGCCATGTCTAGGTTGCCACTGATTGGGTTATCCTTTTCAGGAGGGGAGACAACAGCAACGTGTACACGGTCAACATGGCGGACAGTCCGTGCACCTTGTAGCCACAACAAACGCAAGGTCGCTGTTTTGGCTACACTGGTCTATATTGTCACCAAAACACCCGCAAAGCAGCCCACGGCCACTCTGTATGTGTCTATGCTGCAGGACGTAAGTTTAGGTCGACTCACAATCTTGATTAATTAATGCAAATTATCATTTTTTTTCTCCCACTGTCCAAAACACGACGTGTCTCTCCTGAAACTTGACAATAACTCACTCCGTGAGAGAGAGAGAGAGAGAGAGAGAGAGAGAGAGAGAGAGAGAGAGAGAGAGAGAGAGACCGACCGAACGAACGAACGAATTTTCACGAATTTTAATTCAGAGGGTAATGGAGTAAGCATAACCGCTTTTTTACATCCAGCCCTCTGGGGCCAAAGAAAAAAAAAGAAAAGAAAGAAAAATAATACAAATTCTGAAATATCACAATACCAAATGCAACAAACCTAATGTACAAGAGAGAGAGAGAGAGAGAAAGAAAGAAAGAGAGAGAGAGAGAGAGAGAGAGAGAGAGAGAGAGAGAGAGAGAGTGTATGTGTGTGTGTGTGTGTGTGTGTGTGTGTGTGTGTGTGTGTGTGTGATAGACAGGGATAGTGAAGTAGGGTGAAAACGGTCCTGGGGCGCAGTGTGGTGGAGAGTCTGTCTGTTTCTTCAGTCTTGACCGGTGATGTGTGTGTGTGTGTGTGTGTGTGTGTGTGTGTGTGTGTGTGTGTGTGTGTGCTGTGTGCGTGTGTGTGTGTGTGTGTGTGCGTGCGTGCGTGCGCGCGTGCGCGCGCGCGCGTGTGTGTGTGTGTGTGTGTGTGTGTTCATTCATTGTTGTTGTCTTTTTGTTTTTACGTCAGCCCATCTCTCTCTCTCTCTCTCTCCCCTCTCTGTCTCTCTCTCTCTCTCTCTCTCTCTCTTCTCTCTGTCTCTCTGTCTCTGACTCTCTCTCTCTCTCTCTCTCTCTCTCTCTCTCCTCAACTCCCAAACTTCTGTCTGCCAACAGCAAGCAGCGGGACCCAGCAGCCATAGTACACAGTCAGTCAGACGGGGGGGGGGGGGGGGGGGGGGGGGGAACAAGGTTAGATGAGGTAGACTGAAATACCTTTCCATGGGCCAAAGAGAGCTTGAGCGCGGGTCTCCATTGGTGGTGGACCTGTATGTAGAACGGTCGAATGTTCAGGTCACTGGGTGGGGAGCTGGGAGAGAGGGCAGTACATGGGGCAGCAGAGAACATTAAAACTGACAGAATGCCACGTACACTTGGCAGTGTCTGTCAGGCTGAAAGGTGGTAAAACAAGACAATATGGAATTGCATAGGAAACGAAAAAATAAAAAAAAAAAAACCCTATGAACTTGCATTGATTTGGGCGGCAAATGGCTTCTCCAAACAAAACGCTTTTTAGTCGATGGAAGGTCGAGCTTACAAGAGAAAAAGGATCTGCCAACATAGCAGCATTTTAGATGTTTGAAAATTAAAAAAGAAATGTTTTTTTTCTTTTTTAAATTTCATATGGTGCGTTTGGTATCCTCTATCAATATTGATTATAACATCAACCATAACCACAGCGATAGTAACTTTCATCATCATCATCATCATCATCATCATCATCATCATCATCATCATCGTCGTCGTCGTCGTCGTCATCATCGTCATCATCATCATCTTCATCATCATCATCATCATGGCCATGCTACTGCTGCTGCTGATGCTGACAATACAAAAAAACAACCATATCAACAGTAATATATGATGATGATTTTTCTACTACTACTGCTACTGCTACTACTACTACTATTACTGCTTGTTCTTCTTCTTCTTTCTTCTTTCTTCTTCTTCTTCTTAGAAGAAGAAGAAGAAAGAAGAAGAAGAAGAAGAAGAAGAAACAACAACAACAACAACAACACACAACAACAACAACAACAACAACAACAACACATGATGATGGTGATGATAATGATGGTGATGATGATTATGATGATAATGACGATGATGATGATAATATAATACAGTAACAATTATGATAAAACAGATTTTTGACCGCAGATCTTCTGTGAACAATGCAAAATGTCTTTGAGGATTCCAAGAAGATTATAAAATAGACAAAAAAAGAACAAAAAATCTAGAACGTTTCGGTCATAGACCGTTTTCAGGACTATGACCGAAACGTTGTAGATTTTTTTATCTGTTCCGTTTTTTTTTTTTTTTTCTATTTCAAAATCTGATGAGAATCCTCAAAGACATTATGCATAATAATGTGATAATACAGAATGGTGATAACGATAATAATGATAATAGAAGAGGAAGAAGAAGAAGAAGAAGAAGAAAACTAGAAGAAACAGAGTCACTGGAACATTCTTCACAGCCTACTCAGCAACGTTGTTTGTCCACGCCTTTCTCTGTCTGCCTTGTCTCTTCTTCCCCTCTCCTATTTCCTGGAAAGAGATCCTGCCGAGTGTGCTGGTCTTCAAAGGGAGTGTCTGTTAGAAAGGAAACCTTACAGTGTTAGAGACCAAAACAAAGTGTTCTGTGGCAGCAACCCTTCAGTAAAGGGAGGGAGGTTTGTTCCGCGAGTCTTTACTGGGGTGTTTTACCTCGCTGATCATATTTGCGCGCTTTACCTTGTGAGAGCCAAAAGCGCATATTACAGTAACACGTTATGAAATTATAATTCTAATTCAAAGCGCGCACGCGCGCGCGCGCGCGCGCGCGCACACACACACACACACACACACACACACGCACACACACACGTGCACGCACACACACACACACACACACACACACACACACACACACAGTTGGCCTGAAGTTTTCAGGCGAGCGGAGGGAAGCCGAAGCAGACGAGAATCGGTGGATGAGCGTAAGTTGCGAGACGGAACATAGAGATGGAGGAAGTCAGAGAGGTAGGAGGGAGCCAGATTATTCAGTGATTTGAAAACCAGGAGGAGGAGAACTTTAGAGTCAATGCGAGATTGAACTGGAAGCCAGTGTAAGGATGACAGAATTGGTGATATGTGATCAGATCTAGAGGAGCGGGAGATCAGACGGGCGGCATTGTTCTGAACTTTTTGAAGTTTAGAGATGAGTGTTAAGGACAAACCGGCAAGGAGGGAGTTACAATAGTCACGCCGAGACAGGACAAAAGCACAGATTAGAGTCTTCAGGGCATTTTGAGTGAGGAAGCGGCGAACTGAGCTAATTCTACGAATGTCTGTATGTGTGTGTATGTGTGTGCGCGCGCGCGCGCGCGCGCGCGTGTGTGTGTGTGTGTGTGTGTGTGTGTGTGTGTGTGTGTGTGTGTGTGTGTGTGTGTGACTTACTGTGTGTTGGACAGATTCATAGAGGACGACTGAGGATTTGATGTTTGTGTCACTCGATATGCAGCGAGTCATTTTAGTAGAGTTCCCTAAAATCGACAAGTAACGTACGACGTTGTCACGTTCCGTAACCCGGAGTAGCAGCGGAAAGGAGTGATTGATCTTTAGGTTGTGCTTCTCTTGAATATGGAGCATGGACGCCAGCCATGCGTGGTGTCGACCCCATGAGCTCGTCTGGAACATAGAAAGGCATATTATTAGCATTGTGAGTGTAGTAGTAAATGTCTGTGTATGTGTATGGTTGGGAGGGGGATGGGGGTATGTGCGTGAGTTAGTGTGTGTGTGTGTGTGTGTGTGTGTGTGAGAGAGAGAGAGAGAGAGAGAGAGAGAGAGAGAGAGAGAGAGAGAGAGAGAGAGAGCAAAAAGGACACACACCAAAAGGAAAAGGAAAGAGATTGAACCAGGGCCGTAGGAAGGATATGAGGACATAAAATTATATAACGAGATATAAGAGAAATAAAAAGAAAGGAAGAAAAGAAAGAAAGAAGGGAAGAAAGAAAAAGAAACAGAGAAAGAAAGAAAGAAAAGAAAGAAAGAAAAAAAAAAAAAAAAAAAAAAAAAAGAAAGAAAGAAAAAGAAAGAAAGAAAAAGAGAATAAAAAAATAACCAGAAAAAAGTAGGACACAGACAACAGAATGAAAAGAAAGAAGGAAACGGAGAGAAAACAAAACAAACAAAAAAAGTTGAAAGGAAAGAGCAAACAAAAATATTAGAAGAAGAGAAAAAAAAAAAAGAAAGAGTGAAAGGAAGAAAGAGAAATAGACTCTAAAAGAAAGAAAAGAAAAGAGAAAGAAAAATAACTCAGAATAGGAAAGAAACTAAAAGAAAAGCAGGGGAAAAAAAAGGCAAAGAAAGAATACAAAATGACATCCGTCTTTATTGTGTGGCAAAAGCCATACAAATCAGGTTCCAAACCAAAATCACATTCACTTCCAATCATCCACATCCCCCCACTGACCTAGCCCTAGAGCTTCATCACCGGCCAGCCAAACGAACAACAACAGCTAAAATCACAGCAAGGGAACACAACTGTACAAACTTTTAAAAGTCCTAACGCTAATCCTTCTTTATACCGCAACAACAGACAGAAGACAGGCTTACGTCTCAGATGAATCCCTCAGTGGTACCTCTTTCCTACAGGCGGACAAGTCCACAACAACTAACAACACTGGCTTTACATTGTCCGCCGCTGGTTTCTTTTTTCAGATGTTGACGACTTACTTTGTTGTTTCCATATTTGTTGCCTAGGGTGCACTTGTACTGCCTGCATGTGTGCCCAGAGAGAGAGAGAGAGAGAGAGAGAGAGAGAGAGAGAGAGAGAGAGAGAGAGAGAGAGAGAGAGAGAGTTATATTCTCCCGCCCCATTTTACTCCACTGAAGGTTTATAGAGTGGAATGTACGATAGATGTGGCTTTGTACTGGAACGCGAAGACTCATTGCTTGACACCATTTGAGTATATATCCTATCCTAGAAAGTATGTATTGTTTTCTTCTGTTTATTGTTCTTGTTCTTCTCCCCCCCCCCCCCACACACCACCCCTCTCTCTCTCTCTCTCTCTCTCTCTCTCTCTCTCTCTCTCTCTCAGAGACATATATCTGCCAACGGTAAACAGCTGGATCCAGCAGCCTGAGTGCACAGACAGACGTCATGGTAGGGGCAAGGTTAGACGAGGTTGACAGAAATACCCTTCCGTGGGACAAAGAGTGTGTTTGAGCGCTGGAGAGTGGCCATCGTCGTCTGGATAGAGTTGTTGCCTCTCACTTCAGAGTAGACA
>JADBJO010002562.1:242500-265000 GCA_016801955.1 Conus betulinus | reverse complement strand
GTGCACAGACAGACGCCATGGGAGGACACAAGGTTAGAGAGGTTGGCAGAAAGGTTAGAGAGGTTGACAGAAAAACCCCCTCCATGGACCCCCAGAGAGCTTGCGCGTGAGATAGTAGCCATCACTGCCTAATAGCTATGGAGAAGAGATGTGTACGTTGGTGGAGGTTTCTGTATACATAACGGTCGTCTGTCCATGGTGCTGTGTCGGGAGGAGGAGGAGGAAGGGGGGGGGGGGGGATGTACATAGAGCAGTGTAGCACCTAAATGTGATAATATTCCAAATACACTTGCCCATACGTCAGACCAAAATATGGTGACGCTAGAGAAATTTGTCTGTCTGTCTGTCTGTCTGTCTGCCTGTCTTTCTCCTTCAGATTTACTTCCTTACGGATAATCCATTTAATGACCAACAGACTCCAGGATCACTCTCCAAGAAATGTTAGATGGGAAGGAGAGGCAGAGCAGACGAGAAAGATCTGGACAAAAAAGATTGCTGAACCGACAGCAAATAATTCTGTTGACATTCAATTGCCAAGTATTATGGTCATTATCATCATCATTATTATTATTTTTGTAAGTAGTAGTAGCAGTAGAAGTAGTAGTAGTGGTGGTGGTAGTATCATTATTGTTGTTGTTGTTTGTTGCTGCTGCTGCTGTATTTGTTGTTGCGATGGTGTTATTTCTTCTATTCTTCTCCTCCGTCTCCTCCTCCTCATTGTTGATATTGCTGCTGTTATTATTGTCATTATGATGATGATGATGATCAAAAATTATTTTTGACTGCTGATCTTCTGTTTGAATAACACAAACTATCTTTGAGGATAGGCAGAATATTTACAATTAAAAAAAAAAAAAACAGAACACAAATCATCAACGTTTTGGTCAGAGTCTGATGGCATCAAATGATATAGATCTAGTTGCAAAGTGAGACGACTGCAGGCGGAAATCTAAACAAATCGTAAATAAATGTAAGCGAACCGCCAAGAAGACCTAAGAGGTTGAAACGCGTCGTGTTTTGTCTGGTGACTCGTTTGTCCACGTTTCTCTTGGCGTTTTGCTAACATCAAATGAAAGACAATTGAATACGTGTAGACAATGACGTACAAAAACATATACGCAAACAAACGTGTGTGTGTGTGTGTGTGTGTGTGCGTGCGTGTGCGCGCAAGTGTGCGTGCATACGTGTGTGTGAAGGGGAAAAAGCGAAAAGAGAGAGAGGCAGAGAGTGGAACAAGGCATACAGAAATAGAGAAAAAGAAAGGTAGAGGAGGAGTCTTATGCTTGGAAGGAGGCGCTTGAGGGTGTGCACGAAGGGAAAAAACAAACAAAAACCGCAGGGGTGAGGGGTGTGTGTGGGGCTGGGGTGGAAACTGCTATAAAAGCAGGTGCCTATGAATTGTCCACATGTGCATGTGTCTGTGTGTGTGCACACCTGGATTGAGAAGATGATGTTTGCGGTGTAAAGGTTATACTCTGTGCGTTATGTTTTAAACAGGTTATATACGTAGATGGGGTATGAATATAATGATGTTGGGATGGGGAAATCGGGAGAGGGGTGTAGAGACAGAGAGGGATGCAGGAGAGGCTGGGAAAAAGGAAAGACTGGGCAAAGAGCTGGAGGGATTCGAACTAAAAAAAAGTCAGATGTGGAAGGTGAGTGCATCGGGGACTGTGGCGCCAAGGGGAGAGATGATGATCTTCTGATGATTTCTTTTTTGTACTGTAAATCTTCTGAGCATCCTCAAAGATAGTTTGTACTATGCTTATTATGATTATCATCATAATTACAATTATGATTACTAATACTATCTTTACTATTATTATCATCATTATCATTGCTATTATCATTATTATCATCATTAGTAGTAGTAGTGTTGTTATTGTTGTTGTTGTTGACATAAATATTAATTAAGGAGACACCAAATAAAATAAGATGCCCTTACTTTTACACACACACACACACACACACACACACACACACACACACACACACACACAGAGACACAGAGAGAGAGAGAGAGAGAGAGAGAGAGAGAGAGAGAGAGAGAGAGAGAGAGAAGAGACACATCAAAATACACTACACAGAAACGAGGCGAAACAGCGATACGCAAAATGTTCACTGCGACAAGATGCAGGCCCCACGTCGATCCGTGCCACCACATAACCCCATAGCTGACTGTCTGAGGTAAACACAGCTGGTGCAGCACTCGTGTTTGTTGTGCTCACCCAGGCCATGGTGCACGCTGAAACCTTCGACACACCAAACTTGCAAACCCAATAAAAGACCCCCTCCTTTCAGGAACTCAGTTTTTCAGAGGACTTGTGGGATCATCAATACGTGGTGACCATTCTGTCTTGTGTGTGAGTGAGTGTGTGTGTGTGTGTGTGTGTGTGTGTGTGTGTGTGTGTGTGTGTGCGTGCGTGCGTGCGTGCGCGTGCGCGCGCGTGTGTGTGTATTAACCTCCCCACTTCCCAAACCTGGTGAAGTACCATCCGTTTTCCATACGCACATCCCCCCCCCCCCCCCTCCAATCTCTCCCTTCTGTTCCTACTGGCTCCAGAATAGAGTAGAAACATTGCGTAATTACCACCAAATAAGTCATAGTGCACTGCTGGGCCCGTGATGGCGTTCGAGGACGGGAACGTTGAGGTGGCGGCGGTGGAAGTGGGGGTAGACCAGGGTTGATACTCTAATCATGACCAGTTTCATCAGTTAAGTGACTTTCCTTGAAATCTGCAAAAAAGATATGTATGGATATTACATTTCCACGTTTTGCTTCCGACAAGGACATGAAAGGCCTTTACTGATATGCGGAAGGAACCAACCTGTGTTGTTTCTGTAGGGAGACAAAGTAAAGATGCTGAGACATGAACCGTTGCCACTTTAGCAGTTTGTTTCTCTTGTGATTTCCGCCCTCTTTCGACTAAACCCAGTATGTTTGGAAATACCGTTTGCTGCCCAAGTCAGTGCATGTTTATACGGTTTGATGTTCTTTTTTTTTTCGCATTTGACCATAATTTTCTCGTTTTACAACGTTTGAGTCTGACTGATGCTGCCAGTTGTACGTGGTGTGTTATCAGGGTTGTGTGCTATACTGCTCCATGTATTTCCCCTCACGCCGCTCCCAGTCAGTAACGTAGCCACATGACCGCTGTGTGTACATAGCCTCCATTAACACAGACTTCTCAACACGAGAGCGGTTGAAGCATGAGGAGATGACTCGCCATTTAGGTAACGACGGCCACCCTCCTGTGCACAAGTTCCCTTTGGCCAGGGAAGGGTGTTACGGTCACCCTCGTCTAACCTAGTGCTATCCCACCTCCTGTGAGACGTCTGTCTCCTCACATGCTGCTGGGTCCAGCTGTTTATAGCTGACAGGTACAAGTCTGAGAGATAGACACAGACAGATAGAAAGGCAGACACACACACACACACACACACACACACACACACACACACTCATTTTTTTTCTCATATGAAATAATCGTTGGTGAAAAGATGTAAAGTTTTAAATGAATAAGTAACGAACACTACACACTCTCTCCCTCTCTCTCTCTCTCTCTCTCTCTCACACATACAAACACACGCTCACACACACACATAAACACACACACACACTCACGCACACGCGCGCGCGCGCGCGCGCACACACACACACACACACACACACACAGAGATTTTTCATTAAAAAGAAATCTGGCCATTAAACTGAGATATGAGCCCAACATGACTGCCCACGCCATACAGGGCTTTCGAAAGAAAGCACCATGGACCACAATCCAGTGAAGCCCTTCAGCCCCTTTACACCCCTTTCTGCCTTCTACACCCCCTTCACCACAGCATTCCACGCATCCATCCCGTAATCCAAACCAACGATGCTTGTATATATAGATCAGCACCAACACACACTCTTCTTCATGGGAGCGAGATAGTCGTGTACCTGGCTATAAGTCCCGTGTACATTATGCTGTTAAGAGAATTTCTCACTTGATTTGAGTCAAGGGGCACCTAGACATGAAAAATCACGGAGGTGATCGGGCACCACCCTGGTACATTTTGCGTAATGGCCGATTCAAATATGGCCGCCACCCGCCATAGTGAAAATCCTAACTTTGTGTTTTTGACAATATATACACTTGTAACACTTTCTAATCCAACTGATTTTGGTGTGCAGAGTTAGTTTCTGGTATTATTTTGTCCATTTGGGTAATCTTGACCTTCAAATGCCATGGTCAAGATAATTTTCTTATACTGACTGTCTTGACCGTAATCTGGCAATATTCTTGTAGTAACAACAGGGCTCCTACACATAATGCTACTAATTCTGACATGCATTTTCACTGTATGATTCACTATTAAGGATATAAGTCATTCTGATCTTGAATTCACAAGTGAACGCCATTTTTACATATTCAACTAAAACTGTCGTTGCTGCTTTTTCACTTTTTTTCTGTATTGTGTGGTCAATGACACATCCCAACAGAAACAGAAAAAGTTCTCAAGTATGCAACAAACATGCTCAATGTAACTGCAATTGTCTCTTTCCATCACTGATTCGAACATGGAGAATCATCTGCTTTTCCATGGCAGAATGTGACGCAGCAAACTCCACCAGAACAACACCCACACCGTCGAGTGTCACACTTGCCTGCGCACTTGCATATTGTGAGCAAAGTGGGTGCAAGGGCTTCATGCATTCAGATGGCAACAGGGTGCCAAAATGTTGCTCCCGCCCATGTTCTAGTGGTTCTAGGTAGTCCTCACGTTGTTGACTAGCCACCCCAAGCAGATGGCATGCTTTGTGCACCAGAAAGGCTCCTCTGTGGATGTGGCCTCTGATGACACTGCTTGTGGGTGGGAGAGAGTCAACTCCAGCTGTAGCACTGCTGTAGTAGTTCTCCACTCTGAGCTGGTTGAACGTTTCAGTAGTTGTTGATCTGACACCTGCCCAGACATGTACAAGGTACATTTCCGCCAGAGTTTCATCTTGCTCTGACAGCTGTCTGTCTCTCCAAAGTTCGTCAGATGCTGCACAGGGTCAGCGGCCATAGCAGCGTGCTTTTCGCCCTACATTAGTCATACAGTCATCTCCAGACAGTATGTGTGCTTTGGTCACTGACTTGGCCAGCAGTGCTCCAAGCCTACAAACTGCTTGTTGCAGTGGAAGCATCTGCCACTTCTCACCTGTGCCAAACTGCTGCCCAGATTTCCTTGAACCCCAGCGCTTGGAACTGAGGGGTGTAGTGAAGCAGAAGTGCGAACGTGTCCGTGTCGTTGGAAAACTACTACTATAACTCTCTTGCACTGTTTGACACGAACGGCCCACGCCACATGTACCACCAGTCTGCCGTCTGCCTCTTCAATCCAGCTGTGCAGGTCTGGGATTTCTTCACCGCCAGCTGCTTTGGCTGGAAGCACCCCATCATCAGAGACGACAGAGCTGGCGATAATGATAGGATTTCCTTCAGCTCGATTGCTCACCATATCTCGAACCAGCAGCTGAAGATTCTGTTTTTTCTTCTCAGATGCCCAGCACTTCTTAAGCTGTCGAGGGATGGGTGTGTGTCTGCGTTCATGCCAATAATCTCAATGGGCGTCACATCAGCTCGCCTCAAGCGCTCTCCTTCTTTCAGGGAACGTTCAACGTATGAATCTAACACCAGGTGAATGTAGTCCGACTCATGGCAGAGGCTTGCGGCTGATGTGATGACTGCAGTGACTACAGCACCGAGGGTAGAGAATTCTGCTAGCGCTATCTGTCGCATCTTTGACATGAAGTCTACCACAACATGAGTGGGAAGAAGAGACGTGTGATTCCATTTGTGTGAGGTCCAGTTCAGATTCAATTTCATCAACAAGTGTTGGTTCCCGCTCACGTCAAGTCAACACTTGTTGGTGAAATTGAATCTGAACTGGACCTCACACAACGGAATCAGACGTCTCTTCTTCCCACTATGTTGTGGTAGACTTCATGTCAAAGATGCAACAGATAGTGCTAGCAGAATTCTCCACCCTCAGTGCTGTAATCACTGCAGTCATCACATCAGCCGCAAGCCTCTGCCATGAGTCAGACTACATTCACCTGGTGTTAGATTCATACGTTGAACGTTCCCTGAAAGAAGGAGAGCGCTTGAGGCGAGCTGATGTGACACCCATTGGCATTATTGGCATGAGCGCAGATATACCCATCCCTCGACAGCTTGACAAGTTCTGGGCATCTGAGAAGAAAAAACAATCTTCAGCGGCTGGTTCGAGATATGGTGAGAATCGAGCTGCGAGCTGAAGGAAATCCTATCATCATCGCCAGTTCTGTCATCTCTGATGATGGGGTGCTTCCAGCCAAAGTAGCTGGCGGTGAAGAAATCCCAGACCTGCACAGCTGGATTGAAGAGGCAGACGGCAGACTGGTGGTATATGTAGAGTGGGCCGTTCGTGTCAAACAGTGCAAGAGAGTTATAGTAGTTTCCAACGACACGGACACTTTCGCACTTCTGCTTCACTACACCCCTCAGTTCCAAGCGCTGGAGTTGAAGGAAATCTGGCAGCAGTTTGGCACAGGTGAGAAGAGGCGGATGCTTCCCACTGCAACAAGCAGTTTGTAGGCTTGGAGCACTGCTGGCCAAGTCAGTGATCAAAGCACACATACTGTCTGGAGATGACTGTATGACTAATGTAGGGACGAAGCACGCTGCTATGGCCGCTGACCCTGTGCATCATCTGACGAACTTTGGAGAGACAGACAGCTTGTCAGAGCAGGATGAAGCTCTGGCGGAAATGTACCTTGTACATGTCTGGGCGAGCGTCAAATCAACAACTGCTGAAACGTTCAACCAGCTCAGAGTGGAGACTACAGCAGTGCTACAGCTGGAGTTGACTCTCTCCCACCCACAAGCAGTGTCATCAGAGACCACATCCACAGAGGAGCCTTTCTGGTGCACAAAGCATGCCATCTGCTTGGGACGGCTAGTCAACACGTGAGGACTACATAGAACCACTAGAACATGGGTGGGAGCAACATGTTGGCACCCTATTGCCATCAAAATGCATGAAGCCCTTGCCCCACTTTGCTCACAATCTGCAAGCGTGCAGGCAAGTGTGACACTCGACGGTGTGGGTGCTGTTCTGTTGGAGTTTGCTGCGTCACATTCTGCCATGGAAAAGTAGATAATACTCCATTTTCCAATCAGTGATGGAAAGAGACAATTGCAGTTACACTGAGCATGTTTTTTTTTGCATACTTGAGAACTTTTTCTGTTTCTGTTGGGATGTGTCATTGACCACACAATACAGAAAAAAGTGAAAAATTAGCAAAGACAGTTTTAGTTGAATAGGTAAAAATGGCGTTCACTTGTGAATTCAAGATCAAAATGACTTATGTCCTTAATAGTGAATCATACAGTGAAAATGCATGTCTGAATAGTAGCATTATTTTTATAGCAGCCCTGTTGTTACTGCTAGAATATTGCCAGGTTACGGTCAAGACCGTTAGTATAATAAAATTACCTTGACCATGGCATTTGAAGGTCAAGATGGCCCCAAATGGACAAAATAATACCAGAAATAACTCAGCACACCAAAAATCAGTTGTATTAGAAGTGTTACATGTGTATGTATTGTCAAAAACAAAAGTTAGGATTTTCACTGCAGCGGGTGGAGGCCATATTTGAATCGGTCATTACGCAAAATGTACCAGGGTGGTGCCCGATCACCTCCGTGATTTTGCATGTCTAGGTGCCCCTTGACTCAAATCAAGTGAGAAATTCTCCTAACAGCATAATGTACACGGGACTTATAGCCAGGTACTGGATTAAGAGGGGACAACTCCCTGTGCATGCACGATGACCTCTCTCCACAGCTCTAGCTCTCTGGGGCCCATAGAAGGGATATTTCTGTCAACCTCGTCTGACCTTGTCCCTCCCATGACGTCTGTCTGTGCTCTTAGGCTGCTTTGGTCCAGTTGCTTACTGTACTGTTGACAGGACAGATATACGTCTGAGAGAGAGAGAGAGAGAGAGAGAGAGAGAGAGAGAGAGAGAGAGAGACAGACAGACAGACAGACAGACAGACAGACAGACAGAGACATAAGGAGAAAAAAGCACAAGAACAAGACCAAGAAGAAGAAAAATAAGGAAGTGTATAATGTCTGCAGTATGTTCTCAGACTGCATCAAGCAGTGAGTCTTTGACGTTACATATATTGAAGCCAAATCTCTCTGATGTTCTACTCAATAAATCTCCAGTAGGGTGGAATGAATGGAGACATTCTCTCTCTCTCTCTCTCTCTCTCTCTCTCTCTCTCTCTCTCTCTCTCTCTCTCTCTCTCTGTCTCTCCTCTGTCTCAGTCTGTCTCTTTCTGTTTGGGAGCGGAGGAGAGTGGGTGCACACGCACGGATGCATGTGCAACCCTCAACAACAAATATGGAAACAGCAAAGTAAACACAAGTCTGAGGTCGTTAACATCTGAAAAAAGAAAGATGCACACAGCCAGAGACAGACAGTGTAAAGCCAGTGTTGTAAGCTGTTGTTCACTTGTCTGCCTGTCAGGAAGAGGTACCTCTAAGGGATTCGTCCGAGACGTAATCCCGTCTTCTGTCTGTCGCTCCAGTAAGGAGAGGGATTAGCGTTAGGTCTTCAAAGTTTGTACAGTTCTGTTGCGTTGCTTTGATTTCAGCTTTTTTCATGTATTTGGCGGGCCGACGACGAAGTTTTGTGGGCAAGGTCAGGGAGGGATGTTGACGACGGGAGCTGGATCTGGGTTTTACTCTGATTTGTGTGGCTGCTGTCACATAGTAAAGATGGAAGTCATGTGTTTTCTTCCACTGCCTTTTGTCCTTGCTTTTCTTTCAGTTTCAGTCTTACGCCATTAAACTTCTTTCCTTTTTTTTCTAAAAAATCTAATTCCTTTTCTTTCTCTTTTTCTCTTTTTTTTTTTTCTTTTTCTTGAAAACTTTTCCTTTGTTATATTTTATACTTGTTTTGTTCTTTTTGTTGTTTTCTCCTTTTTCCCCATCTTTCCTTCTTTTTTGTTACTTTCCTTCTCTTTCTATCTTTCTTCTTTTTTTTTTGCTTCTTACTCTATTCCGGTTTCTTTTTTCTCTTAATTTAAGAAAAAAAAAAAAATGCTTCTTCTGTCTCTTCTTATGTGTGTCCTCGTTTCTGTTGTCTTTTTTCATTTTCTTTCCCTTTCTATCGCTTTTCTTTCTTTTTTCCTTCTTCCAATTTCATCTTCTCGATCTATGTTCATCTTCAGCTCCACTCCTTTCATCTCCTTTACGTCATTTCTTTTCACCTCATTCTCACGAGGATTGGATCTGTCTGTAACTTTTCTCTCCTCCTCTCGTCTTTCATGAGCAGGCATTGATTTAATCTATTTTTACCCACAGTATCTAGTTTCATCAGACAATTGCCTACGTGTTTGTTTGTACATAGATACAGAGCTCTATATTATCTACATGCAGTTGAAAATAAGAATTATACTCCGCAAAAGAGGAAGGACTGACGACCAACATTTAAAGAGAACGTCAAAACGAAAGCCAAAGAAAACCCAAGTCCAACTAAACTCTTGTTAATTTCAATCTTATTTCATTGGCCAGCCTACCAGGAGAGAGAGAGAGAGAGAGAGAGAGAGAGAGAGAGAGAGAGAGAGAGAGAGAGAGAGAGAGAGAGAGCTGCATGCACGGACTATCTCCATGGATGCAAGAAAAAAAATCAGATGTGACATTTCCATTACGTGTGTGTCGTCTCTGCTTCAGGAAACTGCAAAACGTCTGATCTCATCAAATACAACAGTTTCCTTTCGCGAAACTTGTGGCTTGGTGTTTTGTTTAATGTGCGATTTGGAAGCCTTTTTCTTTGAAATGCACATTATGGGAGCTACAACCACATGGGATTTGCGTTTATCTGACGTCTGTATGTGTCTGCATGTGTGCGTGTGTAAAGTTTCTTGAGTTGAGATTCGCTTGTGTCACTCTCTCGCGTGCTGCAGTGACACATTCTTCTTAATCTTTCATTTACATTATATTTGGTATCTTTTTCATGCTGCAGGGGAGGAGGTAAGGATCATATTTCAATTCACATACAACTCTCCTTACTCACTTACTGTTGTGAGGACTGATTATTAAAATGCGAATGAGAATTTGATTTCAGTGTCACTCGCTATTAACTGAATCGATCGAGGATCATATACAGAACTGAAAGTTAGTAGCGATGTTGCCACGTTTCGTAGCCTAGTGAGGCAGCAGACAGGGGTTACTGACTTTCAGATTGTACTTATCTTACACATGGACCAGGGCTGCTATCCATTCCTGGTTTGGACATCCTAAACCAGACTGGAGCAGTGCGTGTGTGTGTGTGTGTGTGTGTGTGTGTGTGTGTGTGTGTGTGTGTGTGTGTGTGACACAAGAGAGAGAGAGAGAGAGAGAGAGAGAGAGAGAGAGAGAGGAAGTGTGTGTGCGTGTGTGTGCGTGCGTGCGTGCGTGTGTGTGTGTGTGTGTGTGTGTGTGTGTGCTCACAAGTATTTCAGCATTCGTGCATGCGTGTGTGTGTTTATGTTCTCTCTCTCTCTCTCTCTCTCTCTCTCTCTCTCTCTCTCTCTCTCTCTCTTTCACTCTCTCTCTCTCTCTCTCTCTCTCTCTCTCTCTCTGTATACATGTATTTTTTCTATGTAGTGATAACTGCTGAATTGCTGTTTGCGATAGGTTGGCCAATAAGCTAATGTTGAAACTTATACAGCTCATTTGGACATGTTTTGCATTATGTAGCTTTTCTTTGACTTTCTGTTTAATGATGGGCTTCAGTCCTTCCTCTTCAGCCAAGTATAATTCTTGTTTTTTCACTGGATGTCACTGTTACAGAGCTGTGTAAATATGTACAAACGACAAAACAATTGTCTGATAGAGCTAGATCTTGTAAGTAAAGAAACTGCATTTTAACAATAATTGAATTCATGGCTGCTGCTTATGGAAGAGAGAGGAGGAAAAGTTACAGACAGTTCCAATCCTTGTGAGAATGACGTAAACAGAACTGAAGGATTCGAGATAAAAGGAGTGGGACAAAGGAAAAACAGTGATGGAGAGGATAAAATCTGGAAGAAAGAAAAGAAAAGAAAAGGCATCGAAAAGAGAAGAAAAGGGAAAGAAATGAAAAATTAGAAAGAATGAAAGAAACAAGCACATACATAAAAAGAGGCAGAAAACAAAAAAAAAATATAGAAGAGAAGAAAGAAAAGAAGAAGAGTAAAGAAAGAAGCGAAGAGAAAAGAAAGTCAGAGGAAAAAACTAACAAAAAAAAAAAGAAGGAAAGAAAAGGAAGAAAAAAAGAAGAAAGAAAGAAAGAGAAAACGACAGGAAAAGAGGGGAAAAAGTATAAAGAAAATAACTTTCCAAGAAAAGAGAAAAGAGAAGAGAAATATAGAGAGAAAGGAGGAAACAAGAAAAGGAAAATGAAAAAATGAAGGTAGTTAAATAGCATAAGAAAGAAAGTGAAAGAAAAAAAGCAAGGAGAAAAGGCAGAGGAAGAAAACACACATGACTTCCATCTTTACTATGTGACAGCAGCCACACAAATCAGACTAAAAGCCAGACCCAGCTCCCGTCGTCAACATCCCTCCCTGACCTTGCCCACAACACTTCGTCATCGGCCCGCCAAATACATGAAAAAAAGCTGAAGTCAAAGCAACGCAACAGAACTGTACAAACTTTGAAGACCTAACGCTAATCCCTCTCCTTACTGGAGCGACAGACAGAAGACGGGATTACGTCTCGGACGAATCTCTCCGAGTTACCTCTTCCTGACAGGCAGACAAGTGAACGACAGCTTACAACACTGGCTTTACCTCGTCTGTCTCTGGCTGTGGGTTTTTTCAGATGTTAATGACCTCAGACTTGTATTTACTTTGCTGTTTCCATTTTTTTGTTATCTAGAGCGCACATCCACACGCGCGCGCGTGCACACACACACACACACACACACACACACACACACACACACACACACACACAGAGGGGAGGGAGGGAGGGAGGGAGGGGGGAGACTGTCTGACAAAGCAGACAGACAGAGCGAGTCCCACTGTTTCCCACCCACTGGAGGCTAACTGAATGCATGGAAGATACAGCTTCTTAATTAAATGGCATGCCAAGACTCGCTGCTCGACGCTATTTGAGAACATGTCCTAGAAAGTACAGGTTTTATCATTGTTTCTTGTCCTTGTTCTTCCTCCTCTCTCTCTCTCTCTCTCTCTCTCTCTCTCTCTCTCTCTCTCTCTCTCTCTCTCTCTCGTATCTGCCAACAGCAAACAGCTGGATCTAGCAGCCTGAGTGAACAGACAGACATTACGGGTGGGACAAGATTAGACGGGGTTTGACAGAAATACTCTTCCGTGGGCCAAAGAGAGCTTGAGCGCGGGAGAGTGGCCATCGTCGCCCGGATAGAGAGTTGTCGCCTCTCGCTCCAGTAGCTTCTGTGAAGCGAAGTATATGTCAGTGGTGGACATATATACACAGCCGTCGTTGATTTCATTTCCAAACTGGTGGTGGTGGTGGGGGGGGGGGGGGGGGGGGGGGGGTGGAGGTAGGGGAAGGGGAAAGAGAGGTGTAGAAAGCAGACAGATAACATTTAAGACAGTGAAAACAAAACGAAAAGACAGTAACTTATCTATTCAATCTGGGCGTAAGAGATCAGTGACTGTGTTCGTCCTTTTCATTGTCGTGAACGTTATTTGTCTCGCATAAAGAAGACACAGTAGGTCGAAACGTGATGTGTCTCGTTTGTAGTTTGTTTCTCTCTTCGTTTGGTGGCACAGTATCATGTTTTTGCTCTCGTTTCAATTTCCACCCAGCAGCCACCATGCTTCCAAACCTCTTCATACAAAAGAATTGATGTGAAGTGTGTGTGTGTGTGTGTGTGTGTGTGTGTGTGTGTGTGTGTGTGTGTGTGTGTGTGGTGCAAATAATGATTCTCTACAAAGTTGTTGCCGACGCATTTCCAATTACATATATAATGCTTAACATCGCGTTCATGTCGCTGGATGATCCAGCTCTAAAGTGGAACACATATAATCATGATCTCCAGAGATCCGTGGAATTGTGTTCCTGAAATGAGAGGGAGTCTTTATTGGGAAGTAAATCCAATATGTAATGGTTCATGTGCCCATTGGGGCCTGAGTTGACGCGGCATGGATGAACGCTGCTCCAGTGGTCTTGACCTCTGAAGGTCGTGTGCAAGGTGTGAGAAGGGGGGCCTGGGTGGTGTTATGGTTGGATGGGATCCAAGCGTCTGTATGAAGCATGACTTTCGTGTTCCGTTGTTTGTTCTTGTTTCTTTGTTGTACGGTTATGTGTAGCTATTAATTGTAAAAGAGAAGTGCATTTTTTTAAACTTAATTTGGCGTGCGAAGTATCCTTTTGAATAGTAGCGATGATCATAACACCAATATGGAGCACAACAACCTGGAAAAATTACTTCAGCTGCGACGGACCTCTCGAGCCATCTGCTCAGGAATGTGGTTTGATTGTTTCTTTCTTCTGTCTCACCTTTCCCCCTGCACTGTTCCTTAAAAGGTGATCTGGATGAATGCACTGGATGTTATTACATTGCCCACACAATGACAGAGTTTCTTTTTTTTTCTCCTCGTTATGGACGAGAGGTCTTTACTATCTGGCGGTCCTGAGAACTTCAGTGGTACTTTCATGTTCAGTACAGGAGATGCCCAATACCATTCTGAAGTATCTCACCGCCACTGCTTGCGTCTTTCCAATGCAATTCCCCTGTCGGGATCCATGATTCGTTTGCATACATGAATAACATCACCGCTTGCCAAAGCTTCAGCTTGCAATGGAGAACGGTGTCTCAGTCACTCCACATTGGCTTGATTTTTCTGGTGCGGTTGATATTTGAGGCAGAAGATACTTACTCCCTGAGGTGCAAGTACGACCCAGACAAGTGCCGCCATCAACTACCGAACCGACCAGCCGGGAGCAGTCCTGTGCCACCCTTGGAAGTCTGCATTTTGTCTTAACATAGAATGCAGTTACGCACAGGGTTTCTACAAATACTTCAAGGGACATAATTGCTCCCTGGCACCTGCCGTGGCGTGACCACCGGACACGGGACAACAGAACGTCCATGGAACGCCCCCCCCTCCGTGTGTGTAACAGCCTGTGCGAAGGCAGCGTCCGTTAGAAAAAAGACGCTGACACCACGTAAAACTGCTGCGTGCATTCTGCAGCCCCATTCGTTGCCGTTTCGATGTCAGTACAGTTTGGTATTTGACCAGTTCGTGCCACAACTTTAGTCTCTGATACGTCGTGACTGATGATAACGCCAAAATATTTGAACGATGTCACGGTCTCCACATGATGTACACTGGGTTAATCTCTATTCCCTATTGGCAATGCATTGTCATCAACAACATTGTGCATTAAGAATATAGGTTTCTGGATTCGACATTAGAAAAGTAGTTACAGACTCAGAATCAAAAACTTACTTGGAGAGTATTTCGACAGGGTCGTCTTCAGCTCACTGTTGCTGTTGTGGCAGCGAGGCCTGGCGGGACGACTGTTGTGTGGGGTGAACGGTTGTCAGGATCTGATTGTAGCTGGGCGGAAAGTTCAAAGCTTTGATCTCTATTCAGGCTGGGGCGTCTGGTCTTAATTTCGATGGCTGCTTTAACTTTACTTTTTGTGAGGAAGGCCTCTGTAGATAAAATCTTGGTTTCTTGGGGGCTGAAACTCTGGCCTGTGGCTTGTAGATGTTCATGTATGGCAGAAGTAGATTGGGTTTGGTGTTCCTGTAGACGGGTGATGAGTGGTTTTACTCTCTCGCAAATGTAGGTATGGGTACAGTCTTGACACCCTACCCGGTACACTACACCACACTGCTTGAGGGGGTCCGTTTTTCTTTGACATGGGCCAGTTGCTGGCATAGGGAGTTGGTGGGTTAGTGGAACACTTTGCATCCATGTTGTTGGAAGGTCCTGGCTAGACACTCTGAGACTCCTTTCATGTAAGGGATCCCAACTTTCACACTGTCCGTATCTGTAGAAGAAGGGTAGCGGACTCGAGGGTTGTCCCACCCACATCCATGCAGGGTATCCATTAGCGGAAAGGGCAGTCTTGATGTGTTCTTCATCTTTCAGTTCTTCCTCCTTAGTGGAACACAGTACAGAGGCTCTATGCATGAGGGTGTTGACAACAGATTTCCTGTGCTGGAGGGGGTGGTTAGAGTGAGAGTTTAGATACTCGTCAGTGTGGATGGGTTTCCTATAGATGGTGGTCCACCCCTGTCATCATGGGTTCAGGTGATGAGTGTATCCAGGAACGGGATCTTCCCTTCTACTTCAGTTTCCGAAGTGAATTGGATACTTGCCGTCGATGGAATTCAGGTGAGTGGTGAAGCTGTCAACCTCCATCTCCTGTATGTGGGTCATGGTGTCATCCACATAGCGGTACCACATGCTGGGAGGGTTGGCAGTGGCCTCAAGGGCTACTTTTTCAAAATTTTCCATGTACAGGTGGCTACCACTGGAGATACTGGCAAACCCATGGCAGCTCCTTGTTTCTGCTGGTAGAACTCATGGTTGAATGAAAAGTAGGTGCTAGTGAGGCACAGTTCCAACAGTTCTAGCACCTGTTCTGTAGTGAGTTCACACCGGTGACGAAGGTGGTAGTCATCCTCAATCTTCTCCCGAATGACTTGGAGAGCCTTGGGTACAGGGATGCTAGTGAAAAGTGCACAAACAACATAGGAGACATGCTTCTCCCCTGGAACCAGTTGCTGGTTTTTCCATCTTCTGTACAAAATCTGTGCTGTTGACTATGTGGTGCTCTGTGTGCCCACCTGAAGGTCCCAATATTTGTGTCAGGAATTTGGAGGCATTGTACATGACACTGCCACAGCTGGAAACAATGGGGTGGAGGGGGGGCATCCTTCATGTGTATCTTGGGTAATCCACACAGCTTAGGCGTGGATTTCTGAAATGGGGTAAAGACGTTGGTAAAGATTAGGGGAGATAGAATCTTCTTTCTTCCATTTCTTTAGTAGGTTGATAAGCTGGTTTTCCACTTTCTTCGTAGGGTTAGTCTTGAGTTTGTCATAGGTGTCTGTATCACTGAGAAGGGTCTGTACTTTATTGTTGCACCCATCTTTCGGTAACAATACTGTGGTCCTACTTTTGTCAGCTGGAAGGATGACGATGCTGTCGTCCTGTCTCAAGTTTTTCAGGGCTTGTATTTCCTCTCGTGAAATGTTGGACTTGGGTGGCTTACTGGACTTTATGACTTTGACCACTTCGCTCCGTAGGCTGTCTGCTGTGGCTTTGTTTTTGATCTGGCTGCACGCTGCTTCAGTGGAAGCTACGATTTCCTTGACTGGAATCGATGTGGGCGCAACACAGAAGTTAAGTCCTTTCTTCAGCACACTTAATTCACTGTCACTGAGAGCATGGTTGTAGAGATTGATAATCCATTTGTTGGTGTCTATGGCGTTGGAGGTCAGTAAGTTTCCCTTGGGATGTTTTTTCTGGCGAAAGTGTTCGAACTTGTTGCGTTGCCTGTGTTTGTAAACATTGAACTCGTGAGCATGCGCGAGGTGGTCATGAAAGTAAAATGTCGTGTGCTATTTCCTGTCAGAGGATTCTGTGAAGTTCCCGTTTTTGTCTCTCGGATTTCGTTATAGCCTCCGGATGTTGTGGTCGCATTGTCTGATTCTTTCTTGGATCAAAAGTCGTTCAGCTTTCTTCAAGATCTGGGAAGCATTGATTCCCTTCTCACAAGTTTTTAAATGACGGTTTTGGGGAGTGACCTGCTCACGTTGGCACCGAATGTTGAAATGTTTATGGTTTTGCCATCTCGCTAGTTTGAGTTGTCGTTTCTCCTGTTTTCTCTCACTGTCTTGAAGACTTCACGTCCATGTTGGCGAAATAAATAAGAATATAGGTTTCTGGATTCTGGATTCGACATTAGAAAAGTAGTTATAGACTCGGAATCAAAAACTTACTTGGATGATATTTCGACAGGGTCGCCCTGTCTTCTTCAGCTCACTGTTGCTGTTGTGGCAGCGAGGCCTGGACGACTGTTTTTTTTGGTGAACGGTTTGTCAGGATCTGATTGTAGATAGGGGGAAAGTTCAAAGCCTTGATCTCTGTTCAGGGTGGGGCGTTTGGTCTTAATTTAAGAAGCCGTCAAAATTAAGACCAGACGCCCCACCCTGAACAGAGGTCAAGGCTTTGAACTCCCCCCATCTACAATGAGATCCTGGTACCGTTCACCCTAAACAACAGTCATCCCACCAGGTCTCGCTGCCACAACAGCAACAGTGAGCTGAAGAAGATAGGGCGACCCTGTCGAAATATCCTCCAAGTAAGTTTTTGATTCCGAGTCTGTAACTACTTTTCTAATGTCGAATCCAGAATCCAGAAACCTATATTCTTATTTATTTCGCCAACATGGACGTGAAGTCTTCAGACAGTGAGGAAACAGGAGAAACGACAAGTCAAACTAGCGAGATGGCAAAACCATAAACATTTCAACATCTGGTGCCAACGTGAGCAGGACACTCCCCCAAGCCTTCATTTAAAAACTGTGTGAGGAAATCAATGCTTCCCAGATCTTGAAAAAAGCTGAACGACTTTTGATCCAAGAAAGAATTAGACAATGCGACCACAACATCTAGAGGTTCGATGACGAAATCCGAGAGACAAAACGCGGAACTTCACAGAATCCTCCGACAGGAAATAGCAGACGACATTTTACTTTCATGCCACCTCGCACATACGCACGAGTTCAATGTTTACAAACACAGGCAACGCGACAAGTTCGAACGCTTTCGCCAGAAACAACATCCCAATGGAAACTTACTGACCTCCAACGCCATAGACACCAACAAATGGATTATCAATCTCTACAACCGTGCTCTCAGTGACATTGAATAAAGTGTGCTGAAGAAAGGACTTAACTTCTGTGTTTGCCCACATCGATTCCAGTCAAGGAAATCGTAGCTTCCACTGAAGCAGCGTGCAGCCAGATCAAAGACAAAGCCACAGCAGACAGCCTACAGAGCGAAGTGGTCAAAGTCATAAAGTCCAGAAAGCCACCCAAGTCCAACATTTCACGAGAGGAAAAACAAGCCCTGAAAAACTTGAGACAGGACGACAGCATCGTCATCCTTCCAGCTGACAAAAGTAGGACCACAGTATTGTTACCGAAAGATGGGTGCAACAATAAAGTACAGACCCTTCTCAGTGATACAGACACCTATGACAAACTCAAGACTAACCCTACGAAGAAAGTGAAAAAAAAACCAGCCTATCAACCTGCTAACGAAATGGAAGAAAGAAGATTCTATTTCTCCTAATCTTTACCAACGTCTTTACCCCATTTCAGAATCCACGCCTAAGCTGTATGGATTACCCAAGATACACAAGAAGGTTGCCCCCCTCCGCCCCATTGTGTCCAGCTGTGGCAGTGTCATGTACAATGCCTCCAAATTCCTGACACAAATATTGGGACCTTCAGTCGGGCACACAGAGCACCACATAGTCAACAGCACAGATTTTGTACAGAAGATGGAAAACCAGCAACTGGTTCAAGGGGAGAAACTTGTCTCTATGATGTTTGTGCACTTTTCACTAGCATCCCTGTACCCAAGGCTCTCCAAGTCATTCGGGAGAAGATTGAGGATGACTACCACCTTCGTCACTGGTGTGAACTCACTACAGAACAGGTGCTAGAACTGTTGGAACTGTGCCTCACTAGCACCTACTTTTCGTTCAACCATGAGTTTCTACCAGCAGAAACAAGGAGCTGCCATGGGTTCGCCAGTATCTCCAGTGGTAGCCAACCTGTACATGGAACATTTTGAAAAAGTAGCCCTTGAGGCCGCTGCCAACCCTCCCAGCATGTGGTACCACTATGTGGATGACACCATGACCCACATACAGGAGACGGAGGTGGACATCTTCACCACTCACCTGAATTCCATCGACGGCAGTATCCAATTCACTTCGGAAACTGAAGCAGAAGGGAAGATCCCGTTCCTGGATACACTTATCACCCGAACCCATGACGACAGGGTGGAAACCACCATCTATATGAGGAAATCCCACCCACACTGACCAGTATCTGAACTTTCACTCTAACCACCCCCTCCAGCACAGGAAATCTGTTGTCAACACCCCCATGCATGGAGCCTCTGTACTGTGTTCCACTAAGGAGGAAGAACTGAAAGAAGAAGAACACATCAAGACTGCCCTTTCCGCTAATGGATACCCTGCATGGATGTGGAACAACCCTCGAGTCCGCTACCCTTCTTCTACAGATACGGACAGTGTGAAAGTTGGGATCCCTTACATGAAAGGAGTCTCAGAGTGTCTAGCCAGGACCTTCCAACAACATGGATGCAAAGTGTTCCACAAACCCACCAACTCCCTACGCCAGCAACTGACCCATGTCAAAGACAAAACGGACCCCCTCAAGCAGTGTGGCGTAGTGTACCAGGTAGGGTGTCAAGACTGTACCCATACCTACATTGGCGAGACAGTAAGACCACTCACCACCCGTCTACAGGAACATCAAACCCGATCTACTTCTGCCGTACATGAACATCTACAAGGCACAGGGCCACAGTTTCAGCCCCTAAGAAACCGAGATCTTATCTACAGAGGCCTTCCTCACAAAAAGAAAGTTAAAGAAGCCATTTAAATTAAGACCAGACGCCCTAGCCTGAACAGAGATCAAGGCTTTGAACTTCACCCATCTACAATCAGATCCTGACAACCGTTCAACCCCACACAACAGTCGTCCCACCAGGCCTCGCTGCCACAACAGCAACAGTGAGCTGAAGAAGACAGGGCGACCCTGTCGAAATATTCTCCAAGTAAGTTTTTGATTCTGAGTCTGTAACTACTTTTCTAGCATTGTGCATTGTTCATCAGTGCTGATTTTGAAGAAGATCCACCAAGCTCGCGAAACCCCCTTCCACCTCAACCAGCCTGTTGACATGATCAGGAAACCTGAGCTTCGTGATGGTGTGTCCTCCAGTGCTGACTCTACGGCAAAAAAGTAAGGTCTTCAAAGCATCTGCCATTTCACATTGATTAAACAATGTGATTTATAGGAAATCACCCCAACTGACGTATTGCAGCAAGTCTCCTCAGGTTGGAAACAAAATCTAGAACTGAAACCCAGAAAACATTATATCATTAAAGAATCTTTGATAAAGGGAGAAATTTTGCTTTTGTTCGTTGGAGGGACACGTTTTGTAGGAAAAAAAAAACACACACACACAAACTATATTCTGCTGGAGTATTTCTTTAAAGGCGCCGGAGGAGGGGGGAGGGGGTCTTTGCTGAAAAATGAATACAGTGCAAAGACAAAACTGCTCTCCAGAAAAATGCACCTTTAAAGGGAGTCTTCTTTGTGAAGCGAGCAAAAAAGAAATCCGCCCTGACATTTCCATTAACTGTGCGTCTTTTCAGTTGGCAGGAAAGAGTAGAACGTCTGATCTCACCAAAAAGAAGAGTTCCTCAGCACAGAACTTGTGGCAGGTGTATTTTTTGTTCATCACTCATTTTAGGAGCTACAATAACATGATTTGTGGGTGTCAGTTTGCCGTGTGTGTGCGTGCGTGCGTGAGTGCGTGCGTGCATGCATGCAGGTGTGCATGCGTGGGTGCGCGTGCGAGTGTGTGTGTGTGTGTGTGTGTGTGTGTGTGTGTGTGTGTGTGTGTGTGTGTGTTTTGACTGTATGTTTGCGCACGCTTGCGCGCTGGTGTATGTGCGTGTGCATGCGTGCATGTGTGTGCACGCGTGCGCGCGCGCGCGCGCGCGCGCGCGCGCGCGTGTGTGTGTGTGTGTGTGTGTTTGCGTGCCTGTTTTGTGCGTGTGCGCATGCGAGTATGCGTGGGTGGGTGTGTGCGTGGGTGCGCGCGCGCGCGCGCGCGTGTGTGTGTGTGTGTGTGTGTGTTTTTGTCTGTAGGTAGGTTAGCACGCGTGCGTGCGTGCGTGCGTGCGTGTGTGTGTGTGTGTGTGTGTGTGTGTGTGTGTGTGTGTGTGTGTGTGTGTGTGTGAGTGTGTGTGTGTGTGTGTGTGTGTGTGTGTGTGTGTGTGTGTGTGTGTGTGCGCGCGCGCACGTTTGGGTGTGTGTATGTGTGAATGTGTGTGTGTGGGTGAGTGCGTGTCTGCAGGTGATTATGTGATGATGGGATTTTCCATTGTACGTGATGACACCAGTCACATGGTTCTTTGTGGTCAATAGGGCAATTAAAAAAACTGAAATAACTTAGTTGTGGTCTTGATGTACTTGAATGAATTTTCTTTGGCTTTCTGTGGCTTTAGCCCACTTTCCTTCATTTTTTTTTTTGTCCGGCATAATTCTGTTCTACTACATCGTGTTGTTGCAGAACTGCTTGAGCATTCCTCAGAAAATAAAAAAAAAAACGACTGGGAAATAGTACAGATATGGAAGAAACTTATGATTACAATCTATGTCTGGTCATGGAAGTCGATGGAAGAAAAAAAAAAAAGGTCCAGACAGATTCAATCCCTGTGAGAGACGCGGTGAATTGAAAGGAATTGACGTCTTGGAGGTGAAGGAAATGGGGCTGAGGAGCACAGACAGAGAATTAAATCTGGAACAACAACAACAACGATAACAACAACAACAAAAAAATGAAAATAAAGTGACCCAAAAGAAAAGAGAAAGAACAGAATTTAAAAGCAACACAGACGGAAAGAACGGAACGAATAAACAAACTAAGAAGGGAAAGGTGTCGGAGAAATAAAAGAAAGAATGAAAAAGAGGACGCAAGGAAGAAGACAGAGAAGAATAAAATACTGATAGGAAAAACAAGGAAAGAAGGAAAGAGATGGAGAAGGAATGAAACATGAAAGATGTAAGGCAAGGAAGAACTTAAGCAAAAAAAAAAATGGAAAAAAAGAGAGAGAGAGAGAGAGAGAGGGGAGAGAGAGAGAGAGAGAGAGAGGAGAGAGAGAGAGAGAGGGGGAGGAGGAGGAAAAGAAACAATACAAAAGGAAAAGGAAAAAAAAAGAAAAAAGGACAAAGAAACAAAGACGAACAAAGAAATGAGGACAGCAAGAAAGCACATAAAAAGAAACCAAAGGAGAAAGGAAAAGAACAGAAAGAAAGGGAGGCGCGAAAGAAAAAGAAAGACTGCCGTCTCTAATGTGTGACCCTAAGCATGCAAATCACAGTTACAAAGAAAGATCAGACCAGTTACCATCATCCAAAACTCTTCGAAGCCTTGTCTCAAAAGCTCATTACAGCCGAGCCAAAATAAAAGAAAATAAAATCACAGCAAATGAACAAAAACTGTACAAAGTTTAACACCGACAGCTAATCGTCCATCTCTCTCAACCTTCAACGACAGCCAGAAGATGAAACTTATGTCTTAGACGAGTCTCGGCCGGCGGTACCTCTCTCAAGGCAGACAAACAAGTTAAATGCAATAAGCGATAAACAAGCAGGGTAAGTCCCACTTCCATAAG
>JADBJO010002562.1:235000-237500 GCA_016801955.1 Conus betulinus | reverse complement strand
CACACACACACACACCAAGCACAAATGCGCGCGCGCGCATGTTACTGTAATAATTTAGTACGAAATTCAAACATCAGAATTAAATTAAACTAAACAGATTACCTCTCTCTCAAACAAGCCTGCACTCACTCACACACACACACACACACACACACACACACACACACACACACACACCACACACACACACACACACACACTTCAAGACACAGACGTACACACAAACACCTCCCCCCCCTACACATACGCATGCACGCACGCACTCACTCACTCACTCACGCGCGCGCGCGCGCGCACACACACACACACACACACACATACACACACACACAGAGCTCTGCACACGAACGCATGCACGCACGCACACATGCACCTACCCACGCGCGCGCGCGCGCACACACACACACACACACACACACACACACACACACACACACACACACACAGAGGCTCACAGGATCAAGAATGTATTCCGATCGGCACCAGACTTCACAAGTTCGGAGATCTGAACACTTCTAATAATCCGGATTTTCTTCTTTTTTTTTTTTTGTTTTAATCTCCTTTCATTCCTTATTTCTAGAGATGTTGAAAGGAAGGTCTCTGAATGCCGTTTTTAAGAAAAAAAAAAAAAAACTGTCCCATTCTGCAATGTCATAGAAACTGCCAAGAGACAAAAATGGGGATCCGCCCTTTAGGAGGGAAGGAGGGAGAAGGGTAGGGGAGGCGGGAGAGAGGAGGGCGGTGCAGGAGGGTGTGGAGACTGGGGGTGGAAGGCAGAGTTGCGCGGGGGGGGGGGGGGGGGGGGGGGGGGGGGGTAGTAGAAGGGGAGGTGCGTAATCTGATCATTGTGTCCTAAATGTTTTTTTTTGTGCAAAAAAACACGTTTTTTTTCCTTGGCAATATTTTTTAATGGCAAAGCACTCTTTAAGATTAAAATTCTTTTCAATTGATTATTTTTACTGATTTATCTATATTGTTTATTTATTCATACGTTTCCATCCTTCACAAGAATTTTCACCGACGGTTCGAAATCTGAGGAGGGGGTTGCCTTTGCTGTGTATTGTGCAAACAGATCCTCTTCAAAGATGTTCTAACGACATTCCCACTGACTGACACATCTACACTGCTGAGCTGACAGCCTTGGTCCTGGCTCTTGACATGGTTTCTAAATCCTCACATAAAGATTTCCTCATTTTGTCGGACTCCATTTCTGCATTGGAAGCCATTGCCGGCCGTAATCTCAAGCACCCTCAACTGCCCAAGTTATTCCAACTGTACACCTCTCTGAAATCAGATGGATACAACATAGTTTTTGCTTGGGTTCCCAGCTATGTGGGGCATTCGAGGCAACGCAGGTGGTTGATGAACTTGCCAAGAGTGCCACAAAGAAAGAGTTGAGCAGATTGTCTATCCCTCACACAGATCTGAAACCCCAGTCTCAGGCTTATGTCGAAGACCTCTGGCAAGAGGAAAGGGACTGGCAGATGGATAACAAACTAAAATCCGTCCAAACCTTAAAGAGTTTTGACCATATTCCCGAGGCGGCCGTAAAAAAGAAACTGTTTTGTGCCGTTTGCATACAGGCCACTCGTTTTACACCTATTCTTATCTTTTAAAAGGTGAAGAAGCTCTGTGGTGCATTCCATGTCATTTACCACTCACAGTGAAACATATCCTTTTACGGTGTTGGGACCTGCATGATATGAGACACAAACACTTTACAGCACACCCCCTTGAAAACCTTGTTCAAATATATCCCAGCTGATGTGATCTTCGAATTTCTGAAGTAGATTAACATTTTCATCTGATGTAAGATTTTACGGAGGAAAAATTTTTAACAATTTTTTTTTTGAAGGTGTTTTTTAAAGAGTTGTGTGAATTAGTTTCTTTTCTACATGACTTGTGAGTTGATTTTGACGTGGTGACAGCCATAATATGGTCCTTTGCGGTCGGCTGGGATAGAAGCAAAATTACCATTACTATTATTTATTTATTCATTTTTCTTCCTTCTTGTCATTATTATTATTATTACTTTTTTTTTTTTTTTAATAAGAACACAGCGGCCATGGGGGAGAGGGGGGAGGGACGGAAGAGGGGGGGGGGGGGGGGGGGGGCGGCGGGGGCGGTTCCCACCTCACTCTTCCCACTCTCTTACTTCTCCTTCTCATCCGCTTCCCCCCACCCCCACCCCCACCCCACCCCCCCTTTCACGTGGCGTCTATTTGTTTGTTTTAGGGATAATCTCAGCTCCTCGCCCTGCATGCCTTGCTCAGTTGAGGTCAGGCTGGTGATGAACAATGGTGGATGACGTCCACTCAAGCTGCAGCCGGCGCGTTGGGTGGTATGATTGTGTTCGCCAGCTCTCTCGCGCAAACACGCTTCTTCGCTACGCACGGGAGTTCTAAGCGCTTTTAACCGACAATGCAGTCATCGCCCGTACATCGGTGTTTTACGTATTTTGTCCCTCAGGTGTTTGAGAGAGAGAGAGGAGAGAGAGAGA
>JADBJO010002562.1:225000-230000 GCA_016801955.1 Conus betulinus | reverse complement strand
GCAACTGTGTGACGAGTCACACAGACGGCGTCCATTGGCGTCTGTTGTGTTTCCAACATATTCAGATTGCCACCCACCCAGACTCTGCTTTCCACGATAGTTCCCGAGTCGCAGACCCAGCGCGAGTCACTGTCCCTCCGTGGAGTACACCTCCAAACCCGTCTAGCGGAATTCGCCGTTGACTCACCGATACCGGCGGCTTCACACCGAGTCATCAGGAACCCACACGTGGAGATGACATCGACACTGAGGCCATCATGATGAAGGACCATAGAATTTGGGTTTTCTTCATGACGGCATGAGACTGAACGACAGAGCTACATTCTACGCACACTTGCAGAATACATCTCTGCGTCAACCGAGTCCGAAAGATACAGACACGTGCAATGGCGCACCCAAGAAGTATGTGAAACTCAGCTGTGGGTTTCAGTCTTCCCCGTTGAGCCGACGTCAGATCCAGCTCTGGAGAAGAACCGGTCGGGGCAGAAAAACATCCCACAGAGATATGGCTCTGAAAGGAATCGAACCCATCACCTCCCCGCCCGAAAACCACGACGCTAGCCACGGTGCCACCGTGACAAGTGCTGATCATAGCCTTCATTTGGTTTACCTGTTTGCTGTATGTACATCTGATTTAAAGTGAATTTTCAGCCCCGTTACGGCAGTTATGGTCGACTAGGTTGTAAGCGGGGGAACAACATGACTTGTCTTTAAGCCCCAATATTGTCATATGTACATGCGGAGATCGTTCATCTACACTGATGGTTCTGATGAAGTTACAATTATATTAGAACTTAAAACATTGACTTGACAAGTCTGGTATTCTCACACAAAAGATAGCTTTTACACTTGGTGAGGGGAGAGAGAGAGAGAGAGAGAGAGAGAGAGAGAGAGAGAGGAGGAGGAGGGGGGGAAAAAGGGGAGGCGAATCAGCCCAGAACATCACCGGTCAGGATTGAAGAACAAACACACTCTCCACCACACTGCGCCCCTGCGGCCCTAGGACCGTTTTCATCCACACACCACACATCACTGTCTATCACACACACACACACACGCAAGCACGCACCACACACACACACACACACACACACGCACGTACACACACACACACACACACACACACACACGCGCGCGCGCGCAGCGCACACGCGCACACACCACGCGCGCGCACACATACCACACACACACATGCATGCACGCACGCATGCACACACACACAGACACATACACACAGCGCGCGCGCACACACACATCGCTCTATATTACTGACTAACCAACAGAGAGAGAGGAGAGAGAGAGAGAGAGAGAGAGAGAGGAGAGAGAGAGAGAGAGGAGAGAGAGAGAGAGACCGAGAGAGAGAGAGAGAGAGAGAGAGAGAGGAGAGAGAGACCGAGAGTGTGGTTGGGGTGAACCAACTCCGAAGATCATCAATCAAGATTAAAGAAGGAGAGGCACACTCCACCATTCAGCGCGCTGTTCCCGTCTGCACACAGTCGCCTGCCCCTCTCCCTCAACACACACAGACACAGACAGACAGACATTCAGACTCAGACACAGACAGACAGACAACGCACGTGCGCACACACACACACACACACACACACACACACACACACACACACACACACACATATATATATATATATATATATATATATATACGCAGATACGTGCACATATATAACCACGCACACACACACACACACACACACACACACACACACACGCGCGCGCGCGCGCGCGCGCACGAGAGAGAGAGAGAGAGAGAGAGAGAGAGAGAGAGAGAGAGAGAGAGAGAGAGCTGGCATAGAAAGAGAGACACAGAGAAAAAAAAAAAAAATAAAAGAGAGAGAGAGAGAGAGAGAGAGAGAGAGAGAGAGAGAGAGAGAGACAGTCGGGCAGTCAGACAGACAGACAGACAGATGGGGGCCAGTGCTCCAAAAGCCTTTCGGAAGATAAATTCCCTGCCACCTGAACTCCCTGAAGTTCAGTCTATTGATCGCCTTTTCTCTGCCTTATTATAGGCCCAAGACACCGGCCCGACCCTTGGGGACCAAGCCCAGCTTGTTGACGCCGAACCATTTCTATGGAAGCCGACTAACATCAAAAGCCCATATCTCTAGAATCGTTTTCTTCGTGAAAACAGAAATTGTTCTTCACGACAACATAGAAAGCCAAACTGAAAAGAAGTTACAGAGCTCGGTCAAAGCTGTACAGATCCAGGAACATTGTTAATTTTCATGATCAGGCGAAATAATTGTAGTTATGACTGAGAGAGTTACGTCCATTGGCAGATTTATATCACGTGAATTTTTAACGTCGGAAACAGTAAATACACAAATATTCATAAGTGTGGAGACAAAAATGATAATTTTGCTGAGAGAAACATGGAGCTGCTATTACACTGATCAGTTGAGCATTTTGAAAGGGCACACACACACACACACACACACACACACACACACACACACAACACACACACAGAGAGAGAGAGGGAGAGAGGAGAGAGAGAGAGAGAGAGAGAGAGAGAGAGAGAGAGAGAGAGAGTCGCACTAAAATCGATTCACCGTCGCTCACGCATTCACTCACGAACTGAGCTAGAAGAATAAAGTGGCATAGAAGTATTTAAGAATGTAAGAAATTAATTGATCTTGGGATAAATGTTTCTTGTGCCCTTGATTAAATTCTTATTGTAATAATATGGCGTTTTGATGATAGAAGATCCTGGTATGTCGCTAATTCATGGTCTTCATCACTTGCAGTTTGGCTTGCATTCCACACAACTCGATTTTCAAACGCCTCTTGCACACCAACTGGCCTTGTGCCCACAACGTTTGTCCAATACAATTACCTCATCATTCAACATTCGCTTGCTTCGCAGACCTAGATTTCTATACCAGCATATCAATGAAACAGTTGCAAAGATTCAAAGCACTAGCGATAATGATTTTGTAAAATCTTTGAACTGAAACTGATATTCCTAGTTTCTGAAAAATAATCTTGATTGAGATCTTAATGTATAACTTCGATATTCCTGAAAAAGATTGATTTCTTGTCTGAAACCATAGCTAAATCTTTGTATTCTCTCCAGCCTCTTAACAGATTGAACTCCAGTAATAGCGTTTGGTACGGATATATCGATCTTCACAGAATCTTTTGTTTTCAAAACCTTGAGATCGAGAGAAATTTCTTTGCACCATGAACAGAACTTCTTTATTTCAACAATTTATGCAATCAGAGTTGGAGTGACCTTCGATCGTAGAATCATCTGAATATATGATGAGTACTGTCCGTGCCTGTACAGTGATTTATATATAAAATAAATGGAAAAGGAGATAGCACCGTACCCTCAGGCACACCAGTGGAGATAAAGCTTGACGCGAGACTGCCGATTGGAAACAGACGGAGCGTGCTGTGTTCAGTAGAAAAAACAGTCTGCTGATTACATTTCTAAGCAACGTCTAAATAAGAGTTTCCTAGATAGACGTTAAGATTGTAATGTGTTTGAAAGCTGAGGAGAAATCAACAGAATACGAAGAAAAGAACTTAAACCATTCAAGTACAGAACGGCATTGTGAAGAAGGGACAAAGCAGCATCATTCAATGCGCTGAGAAAGTGTTCATCAGTTTTCAAAGAACGATCTTGTCTTCACAAATCTGATTACAACCAGACACAAACTCAGCCTCTTAACTGAAATGTAAACATCCTCTCATCTCACCTACGTTCACAGTCTTTCCACACTTTTACACTCTTTTTAAAACACGTCCCCTTTGGAGTATGGGTCTGTATGCCGGCATTATTTACACTGTCCTAGTCAGATGAACCAATGGTGCAAGGAAAAATGATTTAGACGAATGAGAAATGCTGACATGACATCAATCGTTTTATCACAGCGAGTGGGCCATGCCACACGTACTTAAAAAAAGACAGAAGTACTTAAAAAAAGAAGACAGAAGTTTCCGTAAGTTACAATGGTTTTAAATCACCAGTAATGAAAGAAAGATCATCGACGGAAATAAGCTACAAGTCACAAACAGCAGCAGCAATTGCTCTCTGACTCTGTCATTTCTGACTGGACTGGAAGAAGAAGAAGAAGAAGAAGAGAGAGAGAGAGAGAGAGAGAGAGAGAGAGAGAGAGAGAGAGGAGAGAGAGAGAGAGAGAGAGAAGAATGAAGAAGCAGAATGAAGAAGAAGAAGAAGACGAAGAAGAAACAGCGAACTAATGGTGTTTTGCACAACCTAATAATAACACCCTCACCAACTAAAAGCTTAAAGAGCAGAGCAGAAGCGAAATCCCAGTGTCCGAAGTGTAGCGCTGGCCAGTCAGGCAGGCAAGTAACTCCATTCCACGCTGACACTCCTACAGTGGTCCACCTTGTCCACCTTGGCAGAAGAAGAGCAGCAAGGCTGACACTCCTACAGTGGTCCACCTTGGCAGACAGAAGAAGAGCAGCAAGGCTGACACTCCTACAGTGGTCCACCTTGGCAGACAGAAGAAGAGCAGCAAGGCTGACACTCCTACAGTGGTCCACCTTGGCAGACAGAAGAGCAGCAAGGCTGACACTCCTACAGTGGTCCACCTTGGCAGAAGACAGAAGAAGAGCTGCAAGGCTGACACTCCTACAGTGGTCCACCTTGGCAGACAGAAGAGCAGCAGCAAGGCTGACACTCCCTACAGTGGTCCACTTGGCTGACAGAAGAGAAGAAGAGCAGCAAGGCTGACACTCCTACAGTGGTCCACCTTGGCAGACAGAAGAAGAGCAGCGAGGCTGACACTCCTACAGTGGTCCACCTTGGCAGACAGAAGAAGAGCAGCGAGGCTGACACTCCTACAGTGGTCCACCTCGGCTGGCAGAAGAAGAGCAGCAAGGCTGACACTCCTACAGTGGTCCCACCTTGGCTGACAGAAGAAGAGCAGCAAGGCTGACACTCCTACAGTGGTCCCCCTTGGCTGACAGAAGAAGAGCAGCAAGGCTGACACTCCTACAGTGGTCCA
>JADBJO010002562.1:217500-220000 GCA_016801955.1 Conus betulinus | reverse complement strand
ACAAAACTTGGCCCTAAAACCTTCAGGCTGGAGGGCTGGGAAAGCCGAACCCAGCCGGGGACAAAAACTTGGCCCTAAACCTTCAGGGCTGGGTAAGGAACCAGCCGGGGACAAACTTGGCCCTAAACCTTCAGGGCTGGAGAGCCGGGGGACAAACTTGGCCCTAAACCTTCAGGGCTGGAGAAAAGAACCCAGCCGGGGACAAACTTGGCCCTAAACCTTCAGGGCTGGGTAAGGAACCAGCCGGGGACAAACTTGGCCCTAAACTTCAGGGCTGGGGAAAAGAACCCAGCCGGGGACAAACTTGGCCCTAAACCTTCAGGGCTGGAGAAAAGAAACCCAGCCGGGGGACAAACTTGGCCCTAAACCTTCAGGGCTGGGTAAGGAACCAGCCGGGGACAAACTTGGCCCTAAACCTTCAGGGCTGGGTAAGGAACCAGCCGGGGACAAACTTGGCCCTAAACCTTCAGGGCTGGGTAAGGAACCAGCCGGGGACAAAGTTGGTCCCTAAACCTTCAGGGCTGGGTAAGGAACCAGCCGGGGACCCAACTTGGCCCTAAACCTTCAGGACTGGGTAAGGAACCAGCCGGGGACAAACTTGGCCCTAAACCTTCAGGGCTGGGTAAGGAACCAGCCGGGGACAAAGTTGGCCCTAAACCTTCAGGGCTGGAGAAAAGAAACCAGCCGGGGACAAACTTGGCCCTAAACCTTCAGGGCTGGGTAAACCCCACCAGCCGGGGGACCAAACTTGGCCCTAAACCTTCAGGGCTGGGTAAGGAACCAGCCGGGGACAAACTTGGCCCTAAACCTTCAGGGCTGGGTAAGGAACCAGCCGGGGACAAAGTTGGTCCTAAACCTTCAGGGCTGGAGAAAAGAACCCAGCCGGGGACAAACTTGGCCCTAAACCTTCAGGGCTGGGTAAGGAACCCAGCCGGGAAAAACACTTGGTTCTGAACGCCAAAGCTGCACTAAATCGGACCTTTCCTCCCCCCCCCCCCCCCCCCCCTCCCCAGCCCCCCCTCTCCGCGTGTCTCTTTCCCTACCCCATCCCCCTATCTCTTCTCCCTCCTCATGGCCACCCCCAGCTCTTCTCAAGACGGATGGAAGAGAATCCAGAAAGCTGGTGGACAACTGCCATCACCCTGTCTACCTGGAGAGGCTGTACCGAGCCATTATGTTAGTCACTGACAAAAAGAGTACTTAATGTCAAAGGCAGTGCCTTTCAGCTAGAGCCTCTGATTAGTTCACCTCATGTCTGCAAAACATGCAGTGCATAGGATGCAGCCAGCTGGGCCAAAAGCTCAATCTGAATATTACACAAAAACAAACAAACAAACAACAAACAAACAAACACACACACATAAAACACACGCACACAAACACACGCACACGCACACACACACACACACACAAACACACGCACACACGTTAAACAGAAGTACGAACGAACACACACACACACACACACACACACACACACACACACACACACACACACCACACAAGCATGAATATAAGCATCCACACACATTCTCTCTTTCCCTCTCTCTCTCTCTCTCTAACACACACACACACACACACACACACACACACACACACACACACACACACACACACACACACATATATACACGAACGGAATAAGACCAGCTTAATATCAGTTTATCCTCCTTTGTGCTGACGTTGAATAAAATAATAATACATTATCCGTTAATTTTTAAGGACACACATAAATCAAAGATTACTTGTCCAAAGTGACGATTTCAAGTCCGCAAACATGTGATGATAATCAGGAACACTCTGCCTCTCTCCTCCTCTTCCATCTTTTCTTGTGCTACTTTCCTTCTCCATCTTCTCCCTGTTCCACTCTCCTCCCCTCCCCCTGTCTCTCCATCTGTCTGTCTGTCTGTCTCTCTCTCTCTCTCTCTCTCTCTCTCTCTCTCTCTCTCTCTCTCTCTCTCTCTCTCTCTCGCGCGCGCGCGCGCGCGCGCGCGCGCGCTAAGATCTCTCTCCTTCTCCATTACGCACAACTTTGTGACCATCAGTATTTTTTTCCTTATACAACTCTCAGAGGGCTGAATATGGGATTGCGTCTTTCGCCAGCCCAGAAGTTGTACGCCCACTTCTTATCCGTCACCACACTTTCTGTTGCTGCCCCGGGCCTCCCAGTGTCTGTCACCTCCAAGAGGAAGGGGAGATAATGAGGCGTTTGCTGTGATTAAATTCTACTGGGCCTCCAGCCGTCACCCTTCCTCACTCCAGCCCATCCAACACCGTTTGCTCTTTATTCATACCGAGGCCCGAGAAAGAGACGTGACTGGTCTGGTAGATCTTTATGATATTGTCTCAAGAGGATGCAGGTACATTTTATACTGATATATTAAACACACACACACACACACACACACACACACACACACACACACACACACACACAGGGAGAGAGAGAGAGAGAGACAGACACACACAGACACACAGACAGACAGACACACACACACAC
>JADBJO010002562.1:192500-197500 GCA_016801955.1 Conus betulinus | reverse complement strand
GGAAAAGTCACTACATTCTATTACGATTAGCTATTTTCTCAAGGGGACATCTGTTTTCCACGATTATCACACGTTTCAGAGGGGAATTACTGTTTTTTGTGATAAGTTCCAATAATGGGCAAATCACTATTATCCGTAATAATTCGCTATTCTGAGAAAGAAATCACTGTTTTCCGCGACGATTACCTGTTTTCCACGGAAATAAATACTGTTTTCTCTTTAATTTAGCCGTCCAGAGGTGGGCATTCTTGTTTCCTCGTGAATATTCAAGATTTCAAGAAACAGGGCCGTTTTGAAGCTAAAATGCTGCCGTAGGGTGCGCGGTACTGTTGTCATAAGTTTGCGACCAACCCTCTCACACCAATACCATGACAGTCTCTCACCCACCTCCTCTTTAGTGCTTCCCCCCCCCCCTCCCTAGTCCCCCCCCCCCCCCCCCCCCCCATCCCCAGCTCCTCCTCCTCCTTCCCATTAGCGAGAGACAGAGCAGTTTGGCTGTCAGAGAGCTCCCTTCACAGGTTGCCCTTTGCTGACAAAGACAATACTCCCCCACCCTCTCTCCTGGGCACAACCAGGGCTGACGTTTATTAACAAGGGCGGAGTTTTTACTGGTTCAGAAACTGGCTCCGAAAATCGTTTTCAACGTCCTTGTCGAACTGGCGGTGGAAAGATACGAGGTTTGATGGCTGTATTTCTGCACCCATTTTCAACAACGTCACGGCCACCACGGTCAGACTGGACAGCTCTGTACTAGGGTATAACAATGACAGCTACGAACCTCTGGCACGGTTTTGCACTGAGAAGCCACAGAACTGTTCAAGCAATGTGTAGATATGACACGCTGCAATTCCAGAACAAGTGAAAGAGTATACGAAAGGCGTTATGCTGATCGAGCATCATGCCTTTAGTTTGTTCATAAACGGTTTATTTTGTATATGTGTGTTTAATGCAGAGAAATAAATCTAAATAAAATATGAATAATAAATAGAAAGTAATTTTTAAGAACAAATCAAAATGACTGTGAAAAAGGAAAAAAAAAGAACCCCAAACAAACCAAAGAGGTTGTGCTCGATCAAAACAACACATTTCGACGTTCTCAGTGTCCAAATAGCAAAAATGTACTTACCTAACCCCGCGCTTATGTCCTCGACACGCCAGCCCGCGGGGACGATGAAGGATGTCCTTCTGTTCCCCCATCCCGTGGGTACGCATTTTCCCGTCATACATGATGGACAGTCTGGCGCCGTACGCGTTTTCCCGTCATACATGATGGACAGTCTGGCGCCGTACGCGTTTTCCCCCGTCATACATGATGGACAGTCTGGCGCCGTACGCATTTTCCCGTCATACATGATGGACAGTCTGGCGCCGTACGCGTTTTCCCGTCATACATGATGGACAGTCTGGCGACAGATCAATGTAAAAATGTTGTCATAGACAAAGAGAACAGACAATTCCATAATTTTCAATAAATCAGCCCAAATGTTTTGATCGAAAGTTTGTCTGTAAGAAGGCGTACGCCTGGACCAGTTACAGAGACAGCTACTGTGAATGTTGTGACCGTTTGTTATGGAGAAGGAAGACAGTTTATCTTATGATGCAAAATTTGCTGAAGTCACTGAGCAAAGCAACGTTTACATGATATAAAATACAGAATAGAAGAGCGAATTTCCCACACAGATGTCTCTTATTTGTAGTTTGTGCAGACAGGATCCTGAAGTCCAGCTGGTTCATAGCAGGAGATCAGAAACCTGTCTTCGAGACTAAACCCATGATTACTTTCGGGACGCGGCAAAGACGTCAAAGACCTATTCGTGCGCTCAGAACTGAACACTATCTCCACATCTAAGTCACCCAGTACCTTCCCCTGCTCAAACCCATCTGAAAGCCGTCCTCGCACAAAACCAAACACCATCCTACATGACCCCAAAGGCACGTTCAAAAACTAAACGTACATTCTCCTGTCAGAGCCGCAACATTGTATATGCCATCGACTGTGACCTGTGCAGTAAGATCTATGTAAGTAAGACAACCACAACCAGCACATTTCAGCGGTCATTTCTGAACATCTGGACGATATTACCAACCATTACCAACCCAAAACCAGTCGCTCTGTACTTCAGCCCTCACCAACACAACACATCAATCATGTCAAAGCCTCGGCGCTTTGGCTATCACAGAGTGACGACTTCGGGCGTACCATGCAGGAATCCTATCTTATCGCCAGAGTAGGGACCAAAAGTAGCATATGCCTATCCACCCCAACAACGCTGGCTTACAGTACTGTCCATAGACATACTACCACACCCACTCTTCATTAACCTCATGTACATAATACAGCTATTCTCCCTTCTCTTCCTTCTTTACTATCGTTGTTTTTTCTTATCAAAGTATAATTTACAGAATTATCTATTCACCACTTTTCTTGCTTTGACTTTCTTTCAGATACACATTGTCTTTTCTTTCGAGCTGTGTATTTTATATATAAAAAAAGGTTCCTCTGTACAAGTGTGAACAGCATTAGGATGTACTAATCAGTTTCAAGTTGCGTACAAAGTAAATGTTGCTTTGAACATTTAAAAATGTTAGGATAATCTTCTCAGTTGCCAGTCTGCATTATTTCTATATGTTGAACAATTAAGTAGTGGGGGAAACAAGTGCAGATTAAAAATTCTTCCATCATTATAGTAATGACTTGGCAAAGATTTGAAATTGAGAGGGAAAAAGTATTGAAGATGATTATTTCTATATGTTGCTTTGCACACTTTTAAAAACATTAAGATTAACTTGTCAGTTTCGAGCTATGTGTTATTAAACAAACGTTTCTTTGTACATGCTTCAAGAACATTTAGAATCTATTTGTCTTTTCCGTACAGTGTATTAAATAAGGTTTACTTTGTACACGTTTAAATATGGAATTTGCTTGTCTGTTTCACACTGTGTATTGAATAAGCGTTGCCTTGTGCTGTGTTCTCTCTCTCTCTCTCTCGCTCTCTCTCTCTCTCTCTCTCTCTCTCTCTCTCTCTCTCTCTTTTGTGTGTGTGTGTGTGTGTGTGTGTGTGTGCGCGTGCATGCGCGCGCGTATGTATGTATGTATGTATGTGTGTGTGTGTGTGTGTGTGTGTGTGTGTGTGTGTGTGTGTGTGTGTGTGTGTGTGTGTGTGTGTGCGCGCGCGCGCGTGAGATTTTGTTTTTTGTCGGTAAAGTTGCTCCCGTTTCAGTATTTGTTCAAAAACATGAAACAAACAAACAAGCAAACAAAAAAAAACCAACCACCAACCAACCACCCAACCAACCAACCAACCAAACAAACAGATAAACAAGCCGCAGACCAGTGATCAGGTTACAAGCATTTAAAATGTGTTACTGTGAATAACGCTGGAGCTGGGCAATGCTGGATACCAGAATAACCGACGCCCAAAAGTTAATTAAAAGTGCTTGGGATTGTTCGTTTGCTTATTTCTTTGTTTCTATGCTTCTTGTCTGTTTATTTCCAGTTTTTGTCTTCTTTTTTCTGATTTCACCAAGGAAATCATGTTTCCATCCACGTGAGCCTCTTCCTTTACTTGGTTTTCCAGCAAGATCTTACAGCATTTCTTTCACCGATTTTAACGAAGTTTCAAAGTTTCAATGGCTGTAAAGGAAGCTAAAACACGACACTGTATGATGAAATTCCGAGCCGCCCAATGAAGGAAACACACGCCGAGGTAACAAGCCTCTGTCTCAGGGTCTTCTTTCGAGGTAGGGACAAACAAACGAAAGAACAAACAAACAATGGAAATAAACAAATAAACAAGCGTAAGTGAACAAGTCCTAAGTCGGTATGAAAAGGAATCCATAGGTGTAACAAAAGGAGAGGGCTTGGAAAGGATAAACGGGGGCGGGTAGGATCGAATGGGGGGGAGGGGTGCGCAGGGGAATTCGGGATGGGATGGGATGTGGGGTGATTGGGTTAACAACAACTGACGTTGAAGTATAGACATCAAATCCTTCAGGGACAGCAAAGAGAGTCATCGAGTTCTGGTGTTTTGAACAAATGTATCTGGTCATGTCCGTCCAGAGCCGGCTGTCGTCCTCTAGATGAACTCTCCAGGGAACTCAACTGGACCATCACTTCACCGATACCCTCGAAACACAACATCTTTGGAAGACAAAGTGGTTGATTACACACTGCTCAGCCATTCATGACACTGAAAACCATGAAACCTGTACCATGTGTTTTGACTCTATTGTACTCGTGAAACCACTTCGTTTCTACCGCCCGCATTCAATCACACATGATCGATGAGCGTTTTGCTTATTGTTGATTCTATTGATGCATTGTAATCACATCATGTGAGATGAGAGTTTTGCTTATTCTTGATTTCAGTGAGGCATTGTAATCACACATGATACATGAGTGTTTTTTGCTTATTTTCATTGATTCTAGTGATGACATTGTCGTCACATCATGATTAATCATGATCACGATTAATGAGCATCTTGTTTACGGTTGCTTTCAATGAAACAGTGTCATTAAACTGCCTGATATTCATTGTATCAAGGGCACAGTATCATACATTGCGGAGCCCATCCTTCTCCTCCTGCCGACAGACAGACAGACAGGCAGACAGA
Source organism: Conus betulinus (assembly GCA_016801955.1). Lineage (NCBI taxonomy): Eukaryota > Metazoa > Mollusca > Gastropoda > Neogastropoda > Conidae > Conus > Conus betulinus. Next base: position 192,886 of record JADBJO010002562.1, on the reverse strand, counting down.
CAGAGACTGAGAGGGAGAGAATCTAAACAATGAACTCAATTTCAGTGATGAACGGGCCTGTCTTCCTTAGCCCCTTTTAGTTCTGAGAGTTCCATTTCTCTTGTCAGAGGTCTTTAGCATACGCCTAAGCTCTGGGTTTCAGATCGGTTGAAGGACAGAGGATCTCTTCAACTCCTTATCGGCGGCATTCGTGACAAGTTGATCACCCACCTTTTGGCCCCAAAATGCCAACATGACCGGGAGCCCAAGCGGAAACTATATTGTTGTATCCACCAGATTTCTGAGAGGTGTTCTGTTCAGTTGAGAGAGAGAGAGAGAGAGAGAGAGAGAGAGAGAGAGAGAGAGAGAGAGAGAGAGAGAGAGAGAGAGAGACAGACAGACAGACA
>JADBJO010002562.1:180000-182500 GCA_016801955.1 Conus betulinus | reverse complement strand
TCTGTGATGAACTTTAGTGGGCTAGGCCAGGGAGGCATGGCGATAACGGGAGCGGGGATCTGAGTGTCACTTTTGTTCTGCTTTGTTTCGCTTCTGTCACAAAGTAAAGATGAAAAAAATGAATTGCCTTCCATATTCTCTCTCTCTCTCTCTCTCTCTCTCTCTCTCTCTCTCTCTCTCTCTCTCTCTCACACACACACACACACACACACACACACACACACACATTCTTTTTCTTATTTGTTTCTTCTTCTTTTTCATGTGTTTCTGCCTTTCCTTCTTCCCTTCTTGCTGTTCCGCTTTATACTTGTTCTACGTTCTCTATCTTTGTTTTTCTTCTGTCTTTGATTGGTTACTTATTTTCGTCTTCTTTCTTTTTCTTTTTATATATCTTTCTTTGCCTTTTTTCTTTTCTTTTTCTTTTTTCGCTTCTTGTTAGTTCCTTTTGTCTGTCTTTTGTTTTCTTTGTTTCCGTGTCCCTTTCTCTCTCTGCTCTCTCTGCGTCTTTCTCTGTCCCCCCTTTCCCTCCCTTCCTTCGTGATTTATTTTCATTTTCATTTCTTTCTTCTCTCGCTCTTTTTTTTTTTTGATTCCTACTTTCTTTCACTTTTTTCTTCTCTCTGTTTTCATCTCTTTTCTCTTCCCTCTCCGTTCTTTCTCTTTGTTTCTATTTTCGCCTTCTTCGTCTTCTCCCAGCTTTGACCCAGATTTATATTTTTCAAAAAAGTAACTTTTTGGGGTGGGGTGGGGTGGGGTAGGGGAACAAGTTTCCTTTTGGTGTGGGGTGAGGGTGGGGGGTAGGGGAATAAGTCAATATCGTTCACCTCATTCTCACGGGGACTGGAATCCGTCTGGAAGTTTTATCTCCCCTCGTCTCCCACGACCAGACATGGACTGGTGGTAAGAGCTTCTTCCAGGGCCACAGCCCCAGACTCCATCCAACGATCGGCCAGTCGTCTTTAGAGCCATCCTCTCACAGCTCTGTGGACACCAGACGGGCGCACCCTGTTAGTGCCCGGTTGTTCCTACTGAACATAAGCGTATGTGCTACATATACTGTGATGAAGGCGCGCACTCTCGGAACCAAGACGCCCGCGTTGGACATGACAAGACAGAAAGTCTCTATCCTAAAAAACGGCCAAAAAAAAAAAAAAAGTGTGAGAGAACACTATGCCACGTTGAACTTATTACTTGTTAAAAGGGAGGTTTAATCTGTTATACTATTTACTTTTGTTAGAGATGCGATCAATCAAATGAAGAAGAGAAACAGCCGTTCATTCTTTAGATTGCCGCGCGTATTTTCTTGTTATGTCTTTTCTCATTAGAACTTGAAATCAAGAAGATGACAACTTCAACCAGGAATGTAGAGATAAAAAGGAAATACTCACAAGTATAAAAGTAAAAAGGAAATACTCACAAGCGAAAAGGAAATACAAGTAAAAAGGAAATGCTCACAAGTAAAAAGGAAATACTCACAAGTAAAGAGGAAATGCTCACAAGTAAGCAAGAGCGCAGCTTCAGCCATGCCCTGTCATTTTGCACAGAAAAGAACGTATACATGTCCGAGCTTTCTGGTCTGAAACGCTTGACATGTGGATCATGTGCACATGGGGACGCATGTAGTGGCAGTACGGTGCATCCTTTCTGACGGTTCAAAACAAGACGAAGTGGAAAAGACGACGATGGTTCGAAAAGGAAGAAGGACGGAGAGCCAGCAATCAGACAGTCAGTCGAAGAAAATCTGCCCGATAAAACAAACTTTTTTTTTTTTCTTCTTTGCGTACGCAGGCTGATACTCCTGCGGACATTCCCTGTATACACAGGCAGTTTTGTGTGTATGGCCGTTTTTTTATCCCTCCATTAAGGCAGCCATACTCCAACTTCGGAAAAGGGTGCATGCTATGTGTAACGTGTCATCCATACCAACGGCCAAACTGGCCTTCTCTTCTGAAAGTTGGTGATGGGATCTTACGTGTGTGCAAGATGTTGTGCGTGCCTTCACACACGGACCCTCGTTTTATAGTCTCATTCGAAGGACTGCATGGGAAATGGAGTCAGAATTAATGTTAACTCCGAGGCCCCCGTACCGAAACGGCCCGGCGGAGATTCGAACTCGCAACCCTTGGATTACGAGCCCGGCGCTCTACCAACTGAACTATACCGGCCCCCTTTGACGGTTAAAAAACAAAACGAAGTGGAAAGGATGATTATGGTTGGTAAAAGAAAGAAGGACGAAGGGCCAGCATTCAAACAGCGAGTCGAAGAAAACCTGCGCAGTAAAACACAAACTCAACTCAGCTCTTTGAGTTTCCGTGTTGAACATCCCAGTCGACCATACAGAGCCCTTTTGACACCTGTCATCACGCACAGATGGATGGATCATACATCATGTCAGGCACTGACATCAACACTGTTTTTATCAATAGCAAAGCACAACAGACGACGACGATCAGCACAGTGCCAGCTGAGACAGAGATTACGAAGAGCGTACACGACCTGG
>JADBJO010002562.1:162500-175000 GCA_016801955.1 Conus betulinus | reverse complement strand
ATTGGCGGAGGAGGTGCAATCCCTCCCCTGCTCCAAATGCACACACACACACACACACACACACACACACACACACACACACACACACACACACACACACACACACAGAGTTTTCCCTTTTGTCCGCTAAAATTAGTGAAAGTGAAGAGATTTCAATAATTGAAGAGCAACGAATGTATACATGGACGCACACGCGCACGTGCATGCACACACGTGCGCGCGCGCACACACACACAAACACACACACGCACACACGCACGCACGCACGCACACACACACACACACACACACACACACACACACACACACACACACACACACACACCACACACACACACACACACACACACGCACACACACCGGAATTGTGAACATAGTTTTAGAGACATCCCACTTTCCTTATGTACAAAGACACGAAAGACCTGAAGAGAGATTATATCTGAAATAACATTCCTTCTGTATCAAACAAGCATTCTTTTTGTTTTCTGTTTGTTGCCACTATTAGTTGAGTTCCTAAAGAACACAGATTAAGTCAACAGTCCCATAAACTAACGGCTGTGGGACCAGCCACCGTGGCAAAGGCGCTGGCATCGCGCACTACCGACAGGGTGCTCGTGGGTTTTGATTCCCATTAGAAATACATGGGATAATTCTGCCCCCCGACCGGGTCTTACCGAGAGTTGAGTTTGCTGCGGACTCAGTTGGGAAGACTGGGACCACACAGTCGAGTTTCATCCACTTAATGGATGCGTTTCTGAAAGTGTTGCTCAAATTTCCTGACCAACACTGCAGGCGTCTGTGTCTCTCGGGCCTGGTTAACGTCGGGATATATTATGAAAGTAAGAATGGAAATCCGTAGCATCATCTTCATCATTCTCATTCTCATCGATCAGCATTAAAAAAAAAAGTTTCAAATTCTCTGGCCCTTCATACCCTATTCTCATGGTGACCTCAGTTTTGATGTCTTCTCCATGTCTATGGCCTTGGTTGGATTCCGTCAGGGTCACCAATATCGGCAATTTCATGGGGGCTGTCGTTGGGCGGACGTGGTGGCGCTCTCCCGGAAGGAGAGTTCACTCACGCTGGCTCCGCGACTAAGCAATCACGGTCGTCAGTAGAATGGTTAGTGGGGGTCCTGCGTATGTTGGATCAGAACAGGAGCCACTGAACACCACCGAAGGGACTCGGCAGCGGTGCAGTGTCTCCCCCGGTGGGTTGCCTCTTCATGGCTTGCCACCGACTGCTTGCTGTCGATGCCGGCACCAGGGTTGTGGCTGTGGGGAGGGGAGTCGGAATGAGTGGCGTGGGTGCAGTATTGTAGAGGTGGCACAGGAGATAGGACAGCAAAGAAAAAAAAAAGAAGAAAAAAGATAGCGGCTGCAGAGGACATTGAGCTTTAGATGCTCACCCTGTCTACGTCACGGTATCACGGAATGCCGAGCTGGCCCAGTCCTCTCCTGTGGCCGTTTCATTCTTCCCTGAACTGTCAGTTACGTACTTGCTGCTACGTAAGCAGCCGGGTCTTTGAGCTGTACAAAACCCCGACCCCGTGAATAAGTAAAATTGACGACACTGAGCGCTGTAACTATTAAGTGAATCTCCCGTGAGCTTGGAATGTCCTTCACCCTCCTCGTCCGTCAGGTTATATGGCGGATAGATCTTCCATGGCTGATATACTACTGTTTCCTCCATCATCCATAAACTGGTTCTTTTACAGACACACACACACACACACACACACACACACACACACACACACACACACACACACACACACATATATATATATATATATATATATATATATATATATATATATCATATATATCTCTATCATTCTCTCTCTCTCTCTCTCTCTCTCTCTCTCTCTCTCTCTGTATTTACATATAAAAGCAAGACAGAGAGAGACAGAGACAGAGAGAGATTAGAATGACATCCCGTGCTGAGCCGTGAGTGAACCTGGTAACTTCAAATGGATGACGAGAATGACAGGGATGTTGGCTATCCACCGATTTAAGGTCGTTAGGCTCAAAGTCCGCCACAGACTCCACAAGAATTTCAACGCAGCCCCGCCTTTCTCCACTTCCCTCCAGATTCTTTCGATGTAATTATTTATCACCTTAATCATGGATACAAATAGATAAGATGTCGTGTTTTCAGGGGTACACGTCAGAAAACACAAACAACAACAACAACAACAACAACAACAACAACAACAACTCTGTCCTCGTTCTTCAGTGCTCTTTTTCAGTGCACTGTAACTAAATGGATAGTGCAGAAACACAAAACCCCAATAGTAGCAGGGATGCATGAACACTATCCTCCACCTACACACACTCCCAACTATCGCCACAAACCCACCCTCACTCCAACGCAGTCACCCACCTACTAACAAAGTGACTCGCAAGTTCAGGGTCATTTACACCTTTGCACAGAGACAACAAGTTCAGAGGGGAATGTGGCATAAAAGTCATATCCATGAAAGAATAGCACTGGTTGCAGGATAGTAGCTTTATACGTCCTTTACTTGATTTGGATTGTCCTAAGACGGTGCGCAAACCAAGCCTCATCTGGGATGTATCTTGCCTTTCAAACAAACTGGAAATAACCGAAACGCTTCCTGCTGTATGGCGCAGAGGACGGAGAACTCTCGCTAATTGATTCCCTCAGCTCCTTGTCATCATCATGAAGACACAGATATAGGCATATCCCCCTACCCCTCCCTCCCCACCCCCTTTCCTTCTTTGTCCTGCAGCGTGTCTCACTAGCTGAGGGACAAAACCACTGCTAATTAGCTCTCAGAGTTATCCGCGCCAGAAGCAGACACGAAAAGAGCACTCTATGACGACAGACAGATAGATTTGGAGCTGAAGGGAGGGACACCCTTGTCGCTCACCCCAAAATGGCTGACGACGGACCTGGGAGGGTTTCTTCATCAGCGAGAGATGTTTTCATGTTTGTCGTCATTGTCTGTTTAAACTTAGAGCTTTGAGTTTGCGTTTAGGTGTTGTAAGTGTGAATCTCGCTCATGCTCGCAATTAAAAACATTGCCATTTCGCTGCTCATTTTAAGGGGTTATTGCTCTGGTGGTCTGGTGTTATGCAAGTACTCCTTCCCCTCTCTTATCTCTAACTAGCTGGTGTTTCATAATTCCATGTCTACTCTTCCTTCTTTTGAGCATTTTGAGTTAAAAGTAATCGTTCGTAAAAGGCACAGACTCTCTCTCTCTCTCTCTCTCTCTCTCTCTCTCTCTCTCTCTGTGTGTGTGTGTGTGTGTGTGTGTGTGTGTGTGTGTGTGTGTGTGTGTGTGAGAGAGAGAGAGAGAAGAGAGAGAGAGAGAGTGTGTGTGTGTGTGTGTGTGTGTGTGTGTGTGTGTGTGTGTGTCTGTCTGTATGAGTGTGTGTGTGTGTGTGTGTGTGTGTGTGTGTGTGGTGTGTGTGTGTGTGTGTGTGTGTGTGTGTGTGTGTGTGTGTGTGTGTGTTGTGTGTGTGTGTGTGTGTGTGTGACACAGAGAGAGAGAGAGAGAGAGAGAGAGAGAGAGAGAGAGAGAGAGAGAGAGAGAGACTGAGGTAGGATGAATCTGCCTTTTCAAACTCCTGATAGTAGATTATATACGTTCTAGTAATTAGTCAAGACTCAAGTTCGTCGCAATCTTTTAGTCCTGCTACACGATGTGAACAACACCTCTGGAGTACGCGCTCCATTTGCTGACATTTCTATCCATCTTCACGTCAAGTGCACTTTTCATTCCCAGCCAGCAGCACGTCGACCGAGCTCTTAGTTCAGGCGACAATGACAATGGCAAATGAGGACCATCCCCAACGATCTCCAATAATCGACAGGGCAATACCCACAGGAAGCACAGAGAGTCATGGACATCCTGACGAATGCCTCCGCTAATGACGGTGCAGGTTCCCTTGTCCAGTTCCCGTGTGGGGAGGCAGCAGTAGCCAGCGTCTCTTTCAGAGGAAATACGACACGAACTGCGGTGGTTGAACGCTTACTTGTTACTTACGGTGTTGAGCTTGGGGTATTCCAGGGTAGGGCTTGTGGGTGCGTGATAGGGGACGGAATGACCGAGGGGGGGGGGGGGGGGGGGGGGGGTGGCGTCATATTCTGCCACGTGTCAAACTGCCATGCCACAGAGCTAGTCAGGAAACGGTGTTAGGAAGACAATAGAGAAAGCACTTTCCCTTCCGTTGCTCATTGTGATGGAGAGAGAGAGAGAGAGAGAGAGAGAGAGAGAGAGAGAGAGAGAGAGAGAGAGAGAGAGAGAGAGAGAGAGAGACAGAGACAGAGGAGGGAGGGAGGGGGAGGGGGGAGAGAGAAGGAGGGGGGCTGCAGTCTCATTCTCCTTAGAAAGCACTGGAAATCCACTAATGATATCTCTCTCTCTCTCTCTCTCTCTCTCTCTCTCTCTCTCTCTCTCTCTGCCTGTGTGTGTCTTCTGTCTGTCTGTCTGTCTGCCTGTTTGTCTGTCTGTGTTCGTCTGTCTTGCGTCTGTCTGTCTGTCTGTTTGTCTGTCTATCTATCTACCTTCATACTTTCACACTGGTGTTTGGCTGTATATTTTCATACTCGTTCTGCACTCATTCCATTGTGAAAGGCAGAAGAAGAGCCACAGTTAGGTCAGTCCTAAAGCTTAACAAAAGGTGTAAACCTCGTCCCATCCACTCCCCCCCCCCCCCCCCCCCCCCACCACACCAAAGCCCACCACACCCACCACCCAAACAAACTTTAACCCTGGGGCCACACACTGACTAAACAAGCTTCAACCCAGGGGCCACACACATAACTAAACACACTTTAACCCTGGGGCCACACACTGACTAAACAAGCTTCAACCCTGGGGCCACACACTCACTAAACAAGCTTCAACCCTGGGGCCACACACTAACTAAACACACTTCAACTCTGGGGCCACACACTAACTCAAACACTTCAACCCTGGGGCCACACACTAACTAAACACACTTCAACCCTGCGGCCACACACTAACTAAACACACCTCAACCCTGCGGCCACACACTAACTAAAAACACACTTCCACCTGGGGCCACACAATAACTAAACACACTTCAACCCTGGGGCCACACACTGACTAAACACACTTCAACCCTGTGGCCACACACTAACTAAACACACCTCAACCCTGCGGCCACACACTAACTAAACACACCTCAACCCTGCGGCCACACACTAACTAAACACACTTCAACCCTGCGGCCACACACTAACTAAACACACCTCAACCCTGCGGCCACACACTAACACTAAACACTTCCACCCTGGGGCCACACAATAACTAAACACACTTCAAACCCTGGGGCCACACACTCACTAAACACACTTCAAACCTGGGGCCAAACAATAACTAAAACACACTTCAACCCTGGGGCCACACACTAGCTAAAACACACTTCAACCCTGGGGCCACACACTAACTAAACACACTTCAACCGTGGGGCCACACACTAGCTAAACACACTTCTTCAACTGTGGGGCCACACACTAGCTAAACACACTTCAACCATGGGGCCACACACTAGCTAAACACACTTCAACCCTGGGGCCACACACTAGCTAAACACACTTCAACCCTGGGGCCACACACTAGCTAAACACACTTCAACCGTGGGGCCACACACACTAACTAAACACACTTCAACCGTAGGGCCACACACTCACTAAACACACTTCAACCCTGGGGCCACACACTCACTAAACACACGTCAACCCTGGGGCCACACACTAACTAAACACACTTCAACCCGGGGCCACACAATAACTAAACACACTTCAACCCTGGGGCCACACACTGACTAAACACACTTCAACCCGGGGCCACACACTGACTAAACAAGCTTCAACCCTGGGGCCACACACTAACGGGACACACTTCAACCCTGGGGCCACACACTCACTAAACACACTTCCACCCTGGGGCCACACACTGACTAAACACACTTCAACCCTGGGGCCACACGCTAACTAAACATACTTCCACCCTGCGGCCACACACTGACTAAACACACTTCAAGCCTGGGGCCACACACTAACTAAACATACTTCCAGCCTGGGGCCACACACTAACTAAACATACTTCAACCCTGGGGCCACACACTAACTAAACATACTTCCACCCTGGGGCCACACACTGACTAAACACACTTCAACCCTGGGGCCACACACTAACTAAACACACTTCAACCATGGGGCCACACACTCACTAAACACACTTCAACCGTGGGGCCAGACACTAACCAAACACACTTCAACCCCTGGGGGGCACACACACTCACTAAACACACTTCAACCCTGGGACCACGCACTAACTAAACACACTTCAACCCTGGGGCCACACACTAACTAACTAAGCACACTTCCACCCTGGGGCCACACACTAACTAAACACACTTCAACCCGGGGGCCACACACTGACTAAACACACTTCAACCCTGGGGCCACACGCTAACTAAACACACTTCCACCCTGGGGCCACACACTCACTAAACACACTTCCACCCTGGGGCCACACGCTAACTAAACATACTTCCACCCTGGGGCCACACACTCACTAAACACACTTCAACCCGGGGCCACACACTGACTAAACAAGCTTCAACCCTGGGGCCACACACTAACGGACACACTTCAACCCGGGGCCACACACTGACTAAACAAGCTTCAACCTTGGGGCCACACACTAACGGGACACACTTCAGCCCTGGGCCACACACTCACTAAACACACTTCCACCCTGGGGCCACACACTGACTAAACACACTTCAACCCCGGGGCCACACGCTAACTAAACATACTTCCACCCTGGGGCCACACACTGACTAAACACACTTCAAGCCTGGGGCCACACACTAACTAAACACACTTCCACCCTGGGGCCACACACTAGCTAAACAAAGGCCTGAGTTGTCGGTATCTTCTTCTCTGAGTTGTTTTCCTTTAAAACCACAGCCAACGTTTTTCACTGTTGCTTTGTTTTCTTTTGTCTTTTTTTTCGTTTAAGCGTGAAACAAAAAGCCCAAAGCCAGCAGGCAAAAGTTTGTGATGACTCCTTCTCCAGTGCTGAATGTTTTGCTTTCAGTACATTAGTCATGAGGCGTTCCAGAAATGTGTAAAAAAATGTGGAAACTACAACCAGCCCTGACGAACTCCTACTAAAGCGTGAAACCACGCTTTAATGGCACCGTGTTTGAGTACTACACCAAACGTTAGCAGCAGTAGAACTCTCAGAATGTGTTAATTTACCTTTTTGTCTTGCTGTCAATCTTTTCACCGCGGCCATAGCATCCTTTCAGACTATTGCGCAATTATGATGAAGTCTGTGATACAACTGCTTCTGCTGTTCGAGGTGGTTTTCTTCGTTTGTTTATTTTGGCTGGTTGTTTTCAAAGGACGTGCAATCAATATCGTTGCTAGTAGTTAAAAGAAGATCTGTTCTAACCAGAAATATATCCGGGAGAGTGCAGACCCGATGCAAGTCGAAACAGATCCTTGATCCACCATGAGATCCAAATCCGCCTGTCAGATCCACACATGAAGGCGATGGCTTTGTTTGTGGGTGATATTACATCGTTCCATCCAGTTCTGTCAAAGTCGGTCTACCGCTTTTCTGACAGGACACTGGACCCCCTCTTTTCGTTCCGGTTTTCTCCACGGATCTGCATCTGCATCTTTTTCTTGGGTCACATTCCATCTCCACCCCCCCCCCCCCCCCCCCCCACCCCGCCCCAATCTCTCCTCTTCGCGTCAAGCATAATAAAAATCGATTTTTTGGGTGTAATTTTGCGGACAGATAAACAAACAAACCAACAGACATGGTTGATGACAATCCGTTCTTGGTGGAGGTAGCCACTGTTACTTTTTTTTTTTTTTTTGCAACACACCATTAATAATGATAATAATACTAATAATAACAATATTAATAATAATTATACTACTACTACTACTACTACTGCTGCTGCTGCTGCTGCTGCTGCTGCTAAACACGATGATAATGATGACAACGGCGACGAAGATACAAGCAACAGCAGCAATAACAACGTCAATAATAACAACAGCAGCAATGCCAGCAACAACAGCAATATTCATCACTACCACCGTCATCATCACTATTTATGAAACCTCCAGCTCGAAGGTTTATGCGCATACTGCCATTCAGATACAAGCTCTCGCTCTGTTACAAGTGCCCCTATCACAAGCGAATGTGCGCTGTAATAAACATTATCTATCTGCACGTGTGTGTGCGTGTGGGTGGGTGGGGGGAGTGGGGTTAGAGTCGGATGATCAGTGCGTTCGGCGGTGCAACGGATGGTTCTGTAACTTCAAACCAATCATGAGATTAGACAGTATGTCTTGAGTGCTCTAACGTCCAGCAGTAGTCTGTTTTCTTGGTGTTAGTTCAGTGAAGGGTAGAGTAGAAGGAGGACAGTGCAGAGCTCCAGGTGGCATAATGCCATGCTGTACACATTGTGCGCTTCTTACAGTTTACTGCGGCTTCACAACTTCCCACTACAGACAACACGTTTATGTGTAAGCATAGACTCGCATGGCCTCCACCTGACATGTAAACTTACATGTAACACGAACAGACCTAGATTTCCCTGAAACAGCACTATCGTTAGAAATAAAAGAGAGGGGGCTGTATAAAAAAAGACATCGTGTGCAGCACTTGTTGAAATAGGCGGGCATCACGTGTGGACTCCACAGGTGTGAAGAAGGTACACTACCAGACATGCAACAGGGAACACAGCTCTCCCTTCCTACGGCCCATAAATCGAACAGCAGTAGAACAACGGAAGAGTAGCAGAACAATCCAACACCCCAGCACAACACCCCCACCCAACCCACAACAATCCCACACCCACCCCTAACCCAACAAACAGACACCCCCTACCCAATCCCCTACAGCCAATCAACCCACCCCCAAGCAAAAAACCCAACATCTTCCCACCAAAACTCCAACACTACCCCTAACCCAATAAACAACAACCTTCAACAATCCAACACCCCTATCCAACCCAGCAACCTCCCCCCCCCCCTTCTTCCTACTCGGCACCCAACATCTTAACACCCCCCATCTCAACACCCCCCCCCCCCCCCCCCCCCCCAACAGCCCAACACCTCAACCCACCAACATCCCTCCCCCCCACCCAACAGCCCAACACCTCAACCCACCCAACATCCCCCCCCCCCGCCCCCACTCCAAACATCCCGACAGCCCACCCGAACCTAATCCACTCATCCCCACCCATCCCACATGATACCAGCACTCTACCCCAAACACCCAGCCCCCCCCCCCCCCCCCCCTCCCCAATCCCAACGCCGCCATCCAACCCATCTGTTTGATCTGCATGTGAAGCAACACTGAGCACAGAACACTAGTGGTCTCCTTTCATCGGGGCAGATTCTGTAGGCAATCTTCACAGTCCACATGGGCGGTAGAATCGATCCAACGCACCACTACGACGCAGGACAGGAAGGCCCTGATGTTTGTGTGAGAAAGCATGGAACACAACGGGCATCGATGGGAACATCAAACGACTCTTTAGCACCTGCTGGGGCGCTTCCCATCAGGCACCTGACGCTGATTAGGGGAGGCCAGGACCGCGACATCTGTGGCAGGTTCATCAGCCGTGATCAGTCCACGCAGCAGCGCTCTCTCATCAACCATCAAGCTCTCTTTGTGCTCGGGCTTGTCCTGCTCTCTCTCTCTCTCTCTCTCTGTCTGTCTGTCTGTCTGTCTGTCTGTCTGTCTGTCTGTCTGTCTGTCTGTCTGTCTGTCTGTCTCTCTCTCTCTCTCTCTCTCTCTCTCTCTCTCTCTCTCTCGCTGCGTACATGCATACTGCGTGCATGCTTACAAGCATGTGTGTGTGCGTGCATGCGTGTGTGTGCGCGCGCACGCGCGCGCGTATGTGTGTGGGTATGTGTGTGTGTGTGTGTGTGTGTGTGTGTGTGTGTGTGTGTGTGTGTGTGTGTGTGTGAGCGTACGTGCGTACGTGCTTGCGTGCGTGCTTGTGTGTGTGTGTGTGTGTGTGTGTGTGTGTGTGTGTGTGTGTGTGTGTGTGTGTGTGTGTGTGCACGCGCGTGTGCGTGCGTGCGTGTATGTACGCGCTTGCTTGTACCGAAAAACAAATACAGAGACTGACTCAGACAAGAAGACCAATGACCTGAGAAAACGTGCGCATAACCGAAGCGAGTTAGCGTTTGAGATTTTCATTTGAAATGGTACCTATATTAAGTTAATCTACAAAGTGCATCATTAATTATATGGCATGACTTCAACGATTTTGTTCCCCCTACACTGTAAAGGCATGCTATTTCCCTGACATTTAATAGACATGCTACATGGTGCGTTCGATGGTCATAGTCTCTCGACTGTCGATGGAGCATAAGTCAGCGACCCACGTAACATGAATTTGTGCGTAATGGAGGTAATTACTATAAAATCCCTAGCAAACGCTATCCCCATCTCCGCACAGAGAGAGAGAGAGAGAGAGAGAGAGAGAGAGAGAGAGAGAGAGAGAGAGAGAGAGAGAGAGCGGGGTTGGAGAAAAGACAGGGAGAAAGGGGTAGAGAGAAGAAGAAGAGAGAATGAAAATCATTATTCTATGTAAAGAAGCAACTGAAACTTGCCTCTTTTAATTAAAAAAACACATTTACTAACATAGGTCTTGGGAGTATCCCTTTTGAATGTTGACACCCCGTCTCCCCCTCAAATTATGGGCACTCCATGATAAAGATGTAACACTGTTTGACTGAACTTAGAGTGTAATTTCCGTTAACAGCATAATAACAAAACAAGATGATCACCACAATTTGAATCAAGAAAAAAAAAATAACCACACCGTTAGTTTTCACATATAAAGATCAATGCTTTTTTCATAAAATAATTTTAAATAAAGAAAACATAAAAAAAGGTCATCATGTATGAGTCGTACTTACATTAAACCAACTCAAACTCTTGTGTATGGAGATGTGGGAAGGATAGGCTCATTCTAGTCCTTCAAAGTCCACATCATTGTCATCAGTGTCGTCGAAGTCCACATCATTGTCATCAGTGTCGTCGAAAGTCCACATCATTGTCATTAGTGTCGTCGAAGTCCACATCATTGTCATCAGTGTCGTCGTCATCCTCTGCTGCATCTGGAGCATCCCCATTGCCATGGTCATGAGGGTGGGAGATCGCCAATTTCATCTGGAAACCACTCAAGTGTTTCGTCATCCTGGGTACCGTCCACTGCGTTTGACATTCCGCACCTGAGAAAGGACTTGATGATCGTTTCAGGTCGAATGTTCTCCCACGCCCTGCTGGCCCAGTCCATGACGGCTTGTCTGGTAGGCTGCCCGAGGTTGCCAGCAGCTGTTGGTTGGAGGTCTTGTTTTCTCTCATCCAGTCAACCCAACAGTCTCTTATGCAATCTGTATAGGGTTTGGCAAGACTGACATCAACTGGCTGGGCCAAAGGGGGTACATCCTGCAGGCACAAAGACCAAGTCTACGTGCAGTTCAGCAAGTGCTCCTATAACTTCCTGAGTCCTGTGAGCATTGTAGCAGCAGTCCAGAACTAGGAGTCGACGCTCGTCTGCTCGCCCAAGAACACGCTCAATCTAGGTCAGATAGTGTTCCTTGTCATCCATCCATTTACAGTGGCACACAACCGCACATTGTCTGGCACTCTCAGCTGGAGAAAAGGCGCGAGGCGGGATGCGTCCGTTTCTCTCTCGCAAGATGACGAAGGCAGAACACTTGTTAGCATCAGCTGCTGCCAGGAGTGCCAATGTGAAACCACGTTCTCAGCTTGATGCTTTTGATTCGAACTTGTTTTTTCACCTTTCAGGCTGTTGGTACCGGATGGCAGCATGTCAAATCGAACCATTGTCTGGTCCATGTTCGACCTGTTGGAAAGAGAGTGCTCGTGGCGATGACCAAGTCGAAGAATATATCGACGGAATGAAAGAAGTTGGTCTTCAAAGTCTGTGGCGAGTTTTTGACTGAAAAGTGGTTCCTCGTCGTGAAGAAACCATCTGGCGCTTTTTTCCAGCGCTCGAGCCACATGTCTGACCCCGAAAAGCCTTAGACATTGAACGCACCTGCCAATTCTCTCGCCTTGCGTTGTGAGTCTTTATTCCTCACCACTCTTCCTTCAGCTCGTTCATCCTCAAGTTTTGCATCACACCTTGGTCAACAACTTCAGATCTAAGTGGCGGTCCTTCAGACAACTCCCCTTTTCCCAGTTCTTTTCCCGCATTGTTGTTCTAATATGTTTCTGTTTTCCCTCCACTCTCGAACTCTTTTTCTATCCACAGAAAATTATCGTGCACACACCTAAACATTGTCTGCTGCTTAGTTATCAAGATAACTTGAAGTTTTCAATTTGTAGGACCTGAGCTTCGGCATGAGAATCTAGTATGAGACCATTGTACCACACCGTTCACTGCTTTCACTGCCTCGAGAACCAGGACTTTTGAACAGAGTGA
>JADBJO010002562.1:145000-157500 GCA_016801955.1 Conus betulinus | reverse complement strand
GGGTAATAAGTAACCAAGTGTGCACGATTAAATGCAAGTGTAAGCGATATACTATGAAGTGTATGTGATATACTGCCGGGTGCAATGGACATACTACCCAGTGTATATGGTATATGGTGTACGTTGTATACTACCAAAGATAAATGATGTAGTGCTAGGTTAAAGTAATAAGCTATAAAATGTACGAGGTATTCTACCAGCGATTCGTGATTACTGCTCATAATTCACATATTGCATATTGTTTGCATTGTGGCCCTGTTTACGTGATTTACTATTAAACATATATGACACGCCGCCAGGTGTACGATATACTGCCCAGCTCGTTGTACATGATACACCAAGTGCGCACACAGTATATTGCTAATTGTACGTCATATGCAACCAAATGTAGGTAATATATAAGCAAGTGTACACGATAGACTGCAATGATAGGTGATATACTGCAATGTGTACGTGGCATACTACCTAGTGTATCTGTTATATCAACATGTGTACACGGCATACTGCAAAGGGCAGATGATATACCGCAAAATGCTATGGTATACTGCCCTGTGTACGTCATAAACTACCAAGTATACGTGAGTGGATGCCATGTACGACGTGATTTCCGACTAGATGTAAGTGATCCATAACTAAGTGTACATGTAATACATCCTAACGCACGTCACGAAAGTACACATGATACACTGCTACACGTACAGTGTACACCTCCAAAGGTTCACGATTCTGCAAAACGTGCACGATGTAGTACTGCTAAGTGCATGTTGTGGCGTACCACTATCATATCATAGTTTTATTACTAAGAAATCTCGTGATTATACCCGGACCTTAAGCTCCATATCGCTGCACAAGGCGCTGAGAAAGAGTCACAGACTACGATGTCTAGTTCAAGTCTTCACCATCCCTCCCCCCCCCTCCCCCTTCATCCCGCCCCTCCCCCAGCCATCAGCAACCTTCTTCAGGCGACACATGTATGTGCGGTCGTACCACCAACGAAAACAATCAGAGCGAGAGGAGACAACTCTTTATCCGGGCAGCGATGGCCACTCTCCCACGCTCAAGCTCTCTTTGGCCCACAGAAGGGGTACTTCTGTCAATCTTGTCTGACCTCGTCTAATCCCACGACATCTGTCTGTGCACTCAGGCTGCTGGATTCGGCTGTTTACTGTTGACAGATACAAGCCTGAGAGAGAGAGAGAGAGAGAGAGAGAGAGAGAGAGAGAGAGAGAGATGGATGGAAGACGATTGGTGGAGAAGGGGTGAACGTGCGGGAGTGAAGCAGAATGCAGATAATGACAAACACACAAACAAACGGGGGGAAAAAAAAGCGTCACCATTCCGTATACGCCATCTTCTTAACCTTAAACCCACCTTCGTGCTTTGGAGGAAAAAAAAAAACAAACATCAAAAACAATAACGGGATTGTGATTGAAATAGCTATGGAATATCTGTTTTTCGAAACACGATGCTATCTTCCTGACACAAAACTAGATTTAGCCGTCACGCAAATCCCCCCCGGATCTTGTTTCTGTCACACGAATCCAACCACCTGCTTATCTGCGAATCACACAACCCACCATTTTTCGCCAGGAGCTTTCCTGGTACGACAAATCTTTTCCTCACCCCACAAACGCACCTGTCAAAAAACTAAACCCTCCCACCAATCGTACCTTGGACCACCCCAAACCCCCTCATCCCATGAGCTTACCAAATACACACTCTCTCTCTCTCTCACACACACACACACACGCACGCACGCACGCACGCACACACACACACACACACACACACACACACACACACACACTAATATCTTTTCTCGTCTTATAGTATTTCAATTAAAAATACGTCAAATGTTAAAAGAACAATGAACACACACACACACACACACACACACACACACACACACACACACACACACACACACACACACACACACACACACACACACACACACACTACACACACACACACACACACACACACACACACACACACACACACACACACACACACACACACGCATGTATGCATGCACGCACGGGCACACACACGCGCATAGGTGCACCAGGTTCGCAGGAAAACATGGCATAAATCTTTAAGAGCATGGCAAATGAAATGAACTGAGAAGAAAGTGTTCTATACCCTCAGAGAATCTTGATTTTTTTTTTTTTTACCACAACGGCATCTTGATCGAAGAAGTTTTACGGTGTTTATCGCTTTCCCTCTTTCACTGAGGGTCTTGCCTTTTGAACAACTGGGGTCTCACGCAGCTCTTTCTCACCCATAGAAACGTCCTTTGCTTGAGTACAAAATGATTAGCACGCTCACCTTTAATTCTGTACAGTACTGAAGAACGAGAACTCTTGTCTACTTTCCCTCTTATCACCACAATAGCATGGTCAGCCCCCCCCCCCCCCCCCACCCACCCACCTTCCTCCATGTTCTTTCTTTGTCATACCACCTCTCTCACGGGCCTGGGGACACAGCCATTGCTAATTAGCTCTCGGAGATACCCGCGCCGGAAGCAAACAAGAAGCGACCCCTCCATGACGGAAAAAGGGGGGGGGGGGGGGGGGGGGGGGGGGGGGAAGGAAGAAAAACCTTTGTTCGCCCAAATGGCCAGCGACGAAGCCTTAAAAGGTTTTTCCTTAGGAACGGGGGGGGGGGGTGGGGGGGGGGGGGGGGGGGTCCTGTGAGTAAGGTTAGAGCATCGAGTTTATTGATCAGTCAGGTGTCTCGGGGTTTGATTCCCGGTTGTGCCCTTCATAGAATTATTGCTATGTCTGCTACACGTCTTAGTGCTTTTGCCTTTCTGGTGCTGGTGTGTTATGTAGCTCTCAATACCTGTCTCTCCCACGGGTGGTTTTCACCGTCTACGACAACAACAGAATCCGATGAAGGCGTGGACGTTAAAACCCAATGTAACTCACCTAACAATTAAGAAGAAAAGAGAAAGAAAGACAGAAAAAAAACCGTATGCGAGAGGCAACAGGACTGTGTGTTGTATGGACATTTGGTAAGCAGCGCGATTCAAGTGTCAACAAGAGCGAAGTCAGTTTACTGGGGCACATTTTTCCACGCGATGAGTATAGCAACTCTGAATTGTGTGTCTGTATGTGATGTGATGTGATGTGATGTGATGTATGTGGTGTGTGTGTGTTGTGTGTGTGTGTGTGTGTGTGTGTGTGTGTGTGTGTGAGAGAGAGAGAGAGAGAGAGAGAGAGAGAGAGAGAGTGCGCGCACGCACGCGTTCGTGCGTTCGTGCGTGCGTGCGCGCGCGCGCGCGCGCGTGTGTGTGTGTGTGTGTGTGTGTGTGTGTGTGTATTCATATGTGACCACACACGTTTGAAACAACGTGAAAGGATCTTATCAAAATTTCATCGAGCAAACCAAACACAGAAAACCATAACTATGACAATTGTCTAATTACAACGCCATGACATCCTGCAAAAAACAGAGCGGGATGGAGCCAAGCTGGCGCTCGTTGTGGGCGTTTAAAGCAGAATTTTGACACTTGTGAGACACTCACACCCGGGGCACATTCCCTCCACGGTCACGATGAACAGGGATAGCTGAGCTCAGGGGCGGATAACTTTAACCAACTGGAAGAAGGGAAGTCTGGAAGGGAAAAAGAGGTGGCCAGGAAACGGTTGGAGGAATGCGATGGAATAATCAGAAGGGGGCGGGAGGGGGGGAGGGGGGGGGGGGGGGGGGGGGGGGGGGGGGGGGGGGGGGGGGGGGCACGTTTCTTTGTCTTTCATAAACCACTTCGAAATAGAGACGCACTTGAACACAGAGACACAGACACACACATACGCGCGCGCGCGCGTACAATACACACACACACACACACACACACACACACACACACACACACACACACACACACGCACGCACGCACGCACGCACGCACACACACACAAGCACGCACGCACGCACTCTCTCTCTCCCCCCCCCCCCCCCCCCCCCCCCCCCACACACTCACACACACACACACACACACACACTACCACCACCACCACCACCACCACACAAACAACTGAAGAGCATTACACAGTGGCAATTCCTTCCCATCATCCAGTCAATCCCTGTTCCCTGTATTGTTTACAGTTGACTGAAGCGTCTAGAATCCTACCAGTCTGAACAAAGGACACTGAACAACATGCGAGGCAAGGCGTTCAACACTTGCACGCGATAACTAAATTCGAGACATAAACCAGGTCATAACTGTCTTACAGTCCGGCTGACCCACGGAAATTCTGTGAAAGCAGGGGGAAAAAATGATAACAACAAACGTTGAAAAACACATCAATCTGTAATCGTGATCTTACATTTCTTATCTTGATATTCAATGCAGTGCATGTGCTGGCAAAAAACCAGTCGCAGCTGCAGTTCTGAGCTTGGTAAATCTGGATCCAAAAATCAGCACTTTAAAGCGTCTATTGCTTGCTTGCATCATGAAATGGTAGTATGGCCTTTAGCTTTAAATCCTGACCTCGACTTTCAAGATGATAAGCAGCGTTCACTGCGAGTCATTACCAGAAAAAAAAAAAGGAAAAACTTTGATGACAATTGTATGCAGCATTTAAAGCTCATAATGAGAGTAGGAGTCATCACTACGATACATTTTATGTGATAAAACTGATGTAAAGTGGACTACCATTATAGACTATGTTCACAGCTAATCTCTTTCCCTCATCGTCAGAAACAACGTTTTGACGGTCACAGAATGATAGGTCCCTTTGTTGAAAACCAATTAAATGTCGTCTCTTTGACCAACGTTTTTGCCTGTATGATCTTTTTTTTAAATGCCCCTCATTTACATTACTCCCAGACCCCCCACCACTCTTTTACCCTCCCCCCCCCCCCCCCCCCCCCCCTCCTCTATGCACTGCCACTTCCAGGTTTGTCCCGTAACCGCGCCTGCACCACAGTCAACACAGAACAATGTGTCAAGAGCCCACCAGTGAAGGCTGCATTGCAGGAGAGAGACTTCAGTCATGTTCAGCGTTCCTGTTCAAATTCCACACACGATGTGCACCTCCCACTCTGCTTCATATCCATGGCAAACATCGCTAAACGAGAAGCCACCGTGAGTCACTGTCACCCAATCGATGGAGGGCGCCAGCACGTCCTTCCCACAACAACCCCAGTGACCATTTCAATGCCGGCCACTTTGGCACGAATGCAGTGACATGGACAGGAAATTAAAACCGAGGTCACCATGACAGCAGGACAGGAAAGTTTGGGTCTGTCAATCATGTTTTTTTTTTTTTTTTTCCTTTTTCAGATCGGGACGACCATAATGAAAATAAAACTAAAAATTTCTATTCTGGTCTAAGAATGCATAATGTGGTTTTTATCCACACTTCTTTCGATGTACATCCCCGAGTCAACAAGGACTAAGAGATACAGACACCTGCAGTGGATCATAGGAAATCCAAGACACACTTGAAATGTCGCGAATATCGAATTCATGAGATTATATTTCGCGCCGTGTGGTTTAAGTAGTTTATATTCGAGCCAATAAAACAGTCAGCTCTGGGTAAAAAAAAAAAAAAAAGAAAGAAGAAGAAAAAAGCCAGTTGGGACCAAAAAAAATGTTTGTCCAAGGATTAAACCACGACCTCAAAGCCTGCAGCCAGCGATCAAACCACTGCACCATGGCGGCCAGAGAAAGATGTCTTTTTCTTAACGTCGGATCAGTTCACATACAACTTTTTGTGTCTATTTTATACTACAACACTTTTTATCGATTCATTCAATCTTTGACGGCTAAAAGACATGAAGATGATCGAAAGCCAAAAGAAAGGTGAAAACTCAAGTTTTGTCTAGGTTTTCTGTTCCCTGGCATGCTGTAATCTTATCGTGAGTGCAGGCTGTTCGAAAACACTTCGACCCATTCCTCTGTGCGTTTGTTTGGAAAGACTTTCTACAACATAAATCTGTGCCAAAACGAACTTTGATTTCTGATTCTGAATTAGATCTACTTGCAAAGTGAGGCGACGGCGGAAATCTAAACAAATTTGAAAAAAAAAATATTGATCGAGCACCACCCAAGAAACGTTGATAAACAATCATAAGACAACAGGACGCGTTTCGACCTCGTAGGTCTTCTTGCCTGAAGAAGACCTAAGAGGTCGAAACGCGTCGTGTTTTGTCTCGTGATTCGTTTGTCAACGTTTCTGGGGAGCAGAGCTTTATCGATAATTTTTCAAATCTTTTTCTGAAACTAAATCTTAATGCGGAAATTTAGATGCGTGACTTCCAGCAGAACGTTCAATGATTAGTCATCGAACACTTGGAAGTTTTCCACGCCCCGGATCTAGGATTTGGGATAAATGGAATGTGCACACCAGTATTGGAGTTGCTCATAACCTGTAAAAAGAAAACAATCTACCTGTACACACACACACACACAGAATCCTACTTGTCCACTACCCCTCACCTTAGTCCATTCAATAAAAGCAGTAGCAGACACTATAGAACGTCTACCATGCTGGAACCACACACGACCACCGCGATGTTCTCTTCTGTACCTACATTTCCTATTATCGCTCTGCACCCGATGAGAGTTGATGGCTTCTATCGCTCTCAGCCCATGCAGTCCATTTATCACGTGCGTACCAACTTCTAGTTCCATCTGCAAAGCCGACCTCATAACTCTGGCCGCGGACATCTGAAGTGGCACATTAGTCGCAGTTCAACGACTTGCCCATCGTTTTATCTGTTTACATGTCTCCACTCCATAACATGAATAGTTCAGTGTTAAAACAATATAGACTGGTAGGATACAGTCTCTCTCTGTCTGTCTGTCTGTCTGTCTGTCTGTCTCTTCTCTCTCTCTCTCTCTCTCTCTCTCTCTCTCTCTCTCTCTCTCTCTCTCTCTCTCTCGCCTACACGTGTGTGTGTGTGTGTGTGTGTGTGTGTGTGTGTGTGTGTGTGTGTGTGTGTGTGTGTGTGCGCGCGCGCGCGCGCGCCTGTGTGTGTGTCTCTCTGTGTGTGCGTGTGTGCCTGTATGTGCCTGTGTGTGTGTGTGTTGTGTGTGTGTGTGTGTGTGTGTGTGTGTGTGTGTGTGTGTGTGTGTGTGAGGTACAAGCGCTTGCACGCGGGCGCGTGTGTGTGCACGCGCGCGCGCGCGTGCGTGCGTCCACATGTGCATGACATGCCCAAGACGAGAGAGAGTGAGAGAAAGACAGACAGACAGACAGACAGACAGACAGACAGAGAGTCTCTCAATGGTTAGGCCTGTTCGTTTGATGAACGAGCCTGCCCTGTCCAGCTCCTGTCAGTAGACACACGACCAAGCCATCAGTCACGCTTCAGGTTCGCCATCTTTCCAGTCTTCCTGCACGCTGCGAACAATGGCTCCAGAGCACGCGCTCCGTTCCCCGACCTCCGTCCACAGGGGAAAGATGATCACAGGAGGGCATCAACCTCGCTTTCCAGCACTGATGCTGTGTGGTGTGTAGCTCACACTTCCAGGACAGTTAGCTCTCAGCCCAGCTGACAAGATAAGATAAAGTAATGTTGCTTTACTGCCCAGCCGATCACAAAGGGCCACCACATCAGGGCTGTCACCCCGTTAGAATCAACTCACAAGTCATTCATTCACACAATTCTTTAAAAATACATCGAAAAAACCCATTCGAAAGTTTATTAGAAAATCTTTCCACCTAAAATCTCAGATCCGATTATACACGTTAAATCTCTTTCAAAAACTAAAAAGACGGCGTCAGGGGGAACGTCTCTGAGCAAGGTTTTCATGGAATCTGGTTTCTTGGTTCGGGTCAGTGAAAACGGGAAGTGAAGACTGTTTCCAATGATAGCGCAGTGGTCGCCAGGAGAAGCCGACAATAGCACATCATGAATATCTTGAATAATGCATCGTCTGACGGGAGGTGCAGATTTGGCTTGTCCGGTTCCCGTGGAGCGAAGAAGAGAAACAATACTGTCTGGATTGTGGTTAAATGCCTACACAGTTCCCTGTATTTAACTGTGAATTCTAGGGAAGATGTGAATTTGCGATAGTGGTTGGAGAGAGGGAAAGGGGGCATATGGGTTCGCTGCATGTCAAATCCCTATGCCACTTTCTCTGCGATTATCTTTAGTGAGAGGCGCGCGCGCGCGCGCGCGCGCGCGCGCGCGCGCACACACACACACACACACACACACACAGAGAGAGAGAGAGAGAGAGAGAGAGAGAGAGAGAGAGAGACAGACAGACAGACAGACAGACAGACAGACAGACAGACAGACAGACAGAGACTAGGAGCTTATGTTCCTTTCAACTGAAAGCACCAGAGATACACAAAAAGATCTTACTCTGCCCAACTCTCTCTCTCTCTCTCTCCCTCTCCTCTCTCTCTCTCCTCTCTCTCTCTCTCTCTCTCTCTCTCTCTCTCTCTCTCTCTTCTTGTTCTTCTTGTTCTTCTTGTTGTTCTTCTTCTGTCTGTCTGTCTGTCTGTCTATTGGTATGAGGCTGCTTGTCTTAATACATATTTAGCACCCTTGCTATTGCTGAAGACAGACAGAAGGGAGAAACACATTAACCGCTGTGCCAAAGACCCGCAAAACATGTACATCTCACCCTCACACTACCCCAACCCTCTCCAACACCCCTCTCATCCTCCATCCCATCCCGTCTCTCCTCTCCGAAATGCATGCCCCTCTCTTTCCACCAGCATTCCTGTCTCATTATAAGGACAAATCACCATTCAGCCCCACGGCCACACACAAACTCAACTGGAGCCTAACTTGTCTGTGTCTTCTTTCATAACTTTCGTTTGTAAAACACAGCTAAATTTTTCACTGTTGCTTTGTTTCTGTTCGTGTTTCGTTTTCAATAAAGCTTGGAATATAACCAGCAGTTTTAATGTAAGAACAGTCGTGGCAGTATGCCATGACCTCTATCTTTCAGTGTGTGTGTGTGTGTGTGTGTGTGTGTGTGTGTGTGTGTGTGTGTGTGTGTGTGTGTGTGTGTGTGTGTGTGTGTGTGTGTGTGTGTGTGTGTGTGTGTGTGTGTGTGTGTGTAACTGTGCTTGTGTGTGTGCACATGTGTGTGTGTGTGTGTGTGTGTGTGTGTGTGTGTGTGTGTGTGTGTGTGTGTGTGAGTGTGTGTGCGCGCGTGCGTGTGTGTGTGTGAGTGTCTATGCATGCGAGTACCTACATGTGCACATGTGTTCATATGAGTTGAAGAGAGAGAGAGAGAGAGAGAGAGAGAGAGAGACAGAAAGAGAAGGTAAGACAGAGAGAGAGAGAGAGAGAGAGAGAGAGAGAGAGAGAGAGAGAGAGACAGACAGACAGACAGACAGACAGACATACAGACAGACAGACAGACAGACAGAGAGAGAGAGAGAGAGAGACAGAGACAGAGACAGAGAGTCTAAATAGTCA
Source organism: Conus betulinus (assembly GCA_016801955.1). Lineage (NCBI taxonomy): Eukaryota > Metazoa > Mollusca > Gastropoda > Neogastropoda > Conidae > Conus > Conus betulinus. The sequence goes on along the minus strand of JADBJO010002562.1, from coordinate 148,101 downwards.
AGTCGGTTCATTTGATTAATGAGTCTATCTTCTCCAACGCCTGTTAGTAGACACACGACCAAGTCAAGTCTCAGGTTGGGGGACATCTCCTGTTCTGCTGCTGCACATGGTGTGCATGCGACAACAGCAACCCTTCAGCACGTGCTCTCGATCCACCGACCTTCCTGTCCACAAGGGACATGATGAGGAGGGCATCAACCTCAACTTCCCAGCACTGATGCTGTGGGTATCTTCCACTTCTACTGCATACAGTTTGCTTACAGCACAGCTAAACTGGTAGCACTGAGACTGGTTTCTTAGTTCACTGGATGCTCTAAACGACAGATGAAAACAGTCCCAATGACAGTTCAATGGCTTCCAGGAAAAAACCCTCAGTAAGCACACAGAGTTGTGTATATCCTGATTAATGCCTCGGCTGATGTAGGTGCAGGAACGCTTGCTCGGCTCCCCAGAGGAACAGGAAAGAAAATACCACACAGATTGTGGTTGAAAGCTTACATAGTACTTGCGTTCAGCTGTGAGTGTTCCAAGGAAGAGAGTTTGGGGGTGGGCGATAGGTGGACGGAGTGATTTTTTTGCCTCGTATGGATGTCCCAATGCTACAATGCTTGGAAGAGAAAAAAGGAAAAAAGGCAGCGGTTTATCTGCCGCTGCCCACAGTTTGAGAGAGAGAGAGAGAGAGAGAGAGAGAGAGAGAGAGAGAGAGAGAAACCGCATTTTCCATAGGTCGTAAAACATCGAAGATCCACTATCATTTCTCTGTTTGTGTCGGTCTCTCTCTCTCTCTCTCTCTCTCTCTCTCTCTCTCTCTCTCTCTCTCTGTCGGTCAGTCTGTCTACTTCTATCAGGCTGCTTATCTTTATACCTGTTCAGCATCCATTCCATCATGGCAGACAGACAGAAGGAGAGGTACACTCACATCAAAGATCTGCCAAACATTCAAACTTCAAATGTCTCTTTTCCTGTCTGTCTGTCTGACTGTACTGTCTGCCTGTCTTTCTATCTATCTATATATCTACCTAGCTATCTGTATCAGACTGTCTATATTTATACCTATGAAGCACACTTTGCACTGTGAAACATAGAAGGAGAAACACACATCCGATTACTCCTAAAAATCTGCAAAACATGCCCCCCCCCCCCCTCTCCCCCCCTCCTCCCCCACTCTTCCAGCTCCTCTCCATTAAAACCGCCACACTCCCCCACCCTCTACACTCATCTCCCACGCCGCCTTTCCCCCCTCCTTCCACCCGTCCTCCCCGAAATGCACGCTTTTCTCAGTCCGTCAACACCCATGTCTCATTAAAAGGACAAACCACCATCTCAGCCCTGGGGCCACATACAAACTAAACTGGGACCCGACTCGCCTGTGTCTTCTTTCTGGACTTTTTCTCTTTTTTTTTTAACTATACAGTCAAAACCCCTCACTGTTGTTTTGTTTTTGTTTTTCGTTTTAATTTACGTGTAAAACAAAAAATGAACAGTTTTGATATACGAACATTTGTAGCAATATGCCACAATCTCTCTCTCTCTCTGTCTCTCTCTCTCTCTCTCTCTCTCTCTCTCTCTCTCTCTCACACACACACACACACACACACACACACACACACACACACACACACACACACACACACACACACACACACACACACACACAAACACACACACACACACTACACACACGCACACTCTCTCTCTCTCAAACACACACACACACACACACACACACACACACACACACACACACACACACACACACACACACAATGTCTGCACGCATACACACTATTATTCATACCGGATGTAGAAAAGGTTATAAGGAGAATAACGTAGCCTCATACAATTTATCAACACATATTTGGAAACAAACACACACAAACGTAAACAATGCAGGCCATGGCTGTTTTCTTTTCGCTTACACTCGTCTTCACAGATTCAAGTCGAACAATTACAACGTCTTTTAAAGGTGTCTTCTTTTTCGCCTTCATCATCACCTTCTTCTTCGTCGTCGTCTTTTCTTTTTTTCTTTTTTTCTTGTGCCTTTGCTCTGTGGGGGAATAGAGCTGGGGTGGTGGTGATGATGGTGGTGGTGGGGGTGGTGGTGGTGATGGTGGTGATGGGATATACCAGTTTCCTCTGGTCCGGTCAGTTGTGTTTCTGCAAATGGTTTCTCTGTCCTTTCTGCAGAGCTGCCCTTCCATTGTTGTTGTTGTTGTTGTTGTTCTCTCTACCCCCTTGTCTCCCTTCTGTACGTTTTGGAAGGCCACTGGATCTTGTAACTATGCTTGTTACTATAATGTTGTAGCCATACAAACACAGCTGCTTTTAAGCACTTAAAACAGTACTTCTTTGTCTATCCTGTGATGGAGAACACTTGTCAATAACGACAGAGACGTGCAGCAAGCATGAAGCCCCAGGAAATTCACCCAAGCAGTCTTGGACAGTGACACTGACCACTGGTTCTCTGCATTGCACAAGGTATACAAACACCCCATGAAACACTAATTAACTGTAAAATAGTCTACATATCTGATTTACGTCATAGTGACCAGTGGTCAGTGGCACTGACCGCCAATCTTCTGCATTGTGCAGGGTACACAGATACTCAGGAGACAATAATTAGCTATGAAATATTTAAAATCGAAATATCTGATATACGTCATAATGACCAGTGGTCAGTGGCACTGACCACTGGAAATCTACATTGTACAAAGTGCACAAGCACTCGTGAGACACCAATTAGCTGCAAAATAGTTAAAATATCGATTTACGTCATAATGACCAGTGGTCAGTGGCACTGACCACTAGTCACCTGCATTGTACAACCTAAGGTACACAGGTACACAAGAGACTGTAATTAGCTATAAAATAGTTAAAGGAGGCAAAACGGGATGAAGCAACAACGGTATTTGGTCGCAACACGTGGTGACAACGACATTTTGTCACAACTACGCTTGGCCACATTGGCACTTGGTCACATTGGCATGTAGCCGTCTCTTCTTTCCCACGCATGCACGGGCGTACTCACACACCCGAATACTTACCCACGCATATAAGCTAGCGCGAGAAATGTTAATACGTATCTGTTAGTGAACCAGGTG
>JADBJO010002562.1:130000-140000 GCA_016801955.1 Conus betulinus | reverse complement strand
CAATGTGCCTCAGCTGCTCTGTTAATATTCGCAGGTAATCCTCTAAAATCATCGTTATCGTCAAAAGGCAAATGGATCCTGAAAATATCTCTGTGCCTGTGGTTTGAGCCAAGACAGGGAGAGACACTGCATATTCACGGCAGTCTGCCTCTGCGGCTGCTCCAGCTCTCCACTCGTCAGCCTGCACTGGCGCTGACCTTCTCTTCACCTGATCTTCAACCGTCTTTTTTTCTCTCAGCTCTCTTCCTCTTTTTCCACTTGTTTCCTTAAAATTCTGGAGCAAGTGGGTCGTTCTCTATCATTTTTTTTTTGTTCTGCCCTTTAAGTTTGTTTCTCTTCAAATTCTGCAGCTAATCTTTCTGTCTCTTGCTCTCCCTGGGCTTCTTTTTTTTTCTTTTTAATTCTGCAGCCCGTCTATTTCCGTCTTTTTTTTTTTTTTTTTTTTTTTTACCTTGAACTTCTTCTTCATTAGAATTCTGAAGCTAGGTTTTCCTTTCCAATCTCCTATTTTCAGTCAGTCCTTCGCCAAATTCTGGAAGCAAGTCCCAACAGTTGACACGACACAGGTAAATTACACTACGTTCATGGGACTAATGAAGATCTCTTTAAAATAGAACTTCGTGAGCCAAGTGCATTTATTACAGTCAGCGATAACGGGGTACAGTACCAGTTTTGGACTTGACTTCACACAATGACGTTTGAGGTCAACTGGAAAAAAAAAAAAATACTGTAGCGGCATTACTGTAAACTTGATAAACACAATTCCTTCCTAGATGAGCAATAGCACAAAGTTTGAAAAAGGAACAGTAGCTGCATTACTGTAAACTTGATAAACACAATTCCTTTCATGACTAGTTGAGGCAACAGGATGTGCTGGGGACATAGGTAAAGTTTCAAAAAGGAACATTTTTAGAAATGCCGATGGTCAGTCCAATTTACAAGAAAAAGAATCGGACTTTCTTCTCGAACATACATTTTATTTCATGACACAGGCAACGATGGTGACGACAACAACTATGTACTGGGGACGATAGGTAAATGTCATGAGAGAGAGAGAGAGAGAGAGAGAGAGAGAGAGAGAGAGAGAGAGAGAGAGAGAGACGAGAGAGAGAGAGAGAGAGAGAGAGAGAGAGAGACTGAGAGGGAAAGAGAGAGGAGAGGGAGGAAATGATTTCTCTTGAACTTTATAGCCCTAACCCAACTGAAAGCGTGTCTGACATGGTGAACATTTTCAAACTAAAAGTATGCAATATCCTTCCATGAAATTCAGATGAACGTGCAGGAGTGTGCACAGAATGCCCATCTCTAATCTGGAAGGTCTCATTACAGAAATGAGCTAAAACTTGTATTCACTTATTTTTCTTTCCAGCACACACACACACACACACACACACACACACACACACACACACACACACAGACAGAGAGAGAGAGAGACAAGACAGAGACAGAGACAGAGAGACAGACAGAGAGAGAGAGAGAGAGGAGAGAGAGAGAGAGAGAGAGAGAGAGAGAGAGAGAGAGAGAGAGAGAGAGAGAGAGAGAGGAGAGAGAGAGAGAGAGAGAGATGTGAAAAGGGCGAGGCAGGCAAAATGGCGGCGGAACGGTGGTGATAGTGTCCCTTGATGACTCCAACTAAAGATGGACTGCCAGTCTGTGAAGACAGTGAATACCCATAAATGTCAAGACTACGGCGACCACCGGGCAGAATTACCCATTCATCACTTTCTTTTTTTTTTTTTTAACTTTTCATTTTTTCCCCCTCATTTTAAGGCGGACGACAATAACAGTCACCTGACCTACTAAAACTTGAACTTGATTCAGAGCTACAATCTGTAATTTTTCCGGTGATTTATGGGACAGAGGGGGAAGTCTGGCGGTGGCGGGGGAGGAAGGTGTGTGTGTGTGTGTGTGTGTGTGTGTGTGTGTGTGTGTGTGTGTGTGTGTGTGTGTGAAGAAAGACGACCGGGTAGTAACGACGACGCTTTTTGTCATAATGTCGCCATGCCACAGAAACAAGAAGCTGTTGTGTTACAAACCGCCGCTTTCTATGACAGAATATTTTAACTGGCATGTAACTGCTGGGAGATCTTCCGTGATAGCAGATGAAATTGACACTGACAGTCGCAGTCAGTGTGTGTGTGTGTGTGTGTGTGTGTGCGCATGCGCGCGTGGCGTGTGTGTGTGTGTGTGTGTGTGTGTGTGTGTGTGTGTGTGAGGGGGCGGGGTGTTGTTGAGGCGGGGTCTAGAATGTCAATACTGACCCTGGCGGTCAAATCACTCCCCGAGGTAGGCGAAGATGACGATATTACGCCATCGCCATTGTGTATATCTCCGATTAAAGTGATTGGTTTAGGCAGACTACGGGCCTACCGCCGGCCGCAATACAGTAAAAAAAAAAAAATAAAAAAAAATAAAAATACCGACAGCTGTTCCTACCAGTCTGAGGGTTTTGCGATTTCGGTGCATTATGTGGGTGACTGGTGGGTGGGTGGGTGGGTGGGGGGGTGTGATATTGGCGGAATATAAACTGACGAAAAGAAATGCTCCTGTTTATTTTTAATCCACAACAATATCTATCTTATCTTGTTTGTATGGAAGATGAAGAGGATTTTGAAAGATTTCAACAGACTAAAGCTGAAACAAGACTTCTGATTTTTTTTTTTTTTTTTTCAGTTCTGTATCTTTTATTTCTAAAGAGAGAATCTACGGACTGCATACAACGCACGCACGCGCATACACACACACTCGCACAATCTATGTCTCTACCTTACCTGGGTATATCTATAACATATCTGTCTATCTATCTGTTCATCTCTCTCTCTCTATATATAGTTAGTTCATAGGCATATACATATATATAAAATATCTCTATAGATTTCTCTCTCTCTATATATATATCTCCACATCTCTGTATGTATATTTATGTATGTATCTGTTTTTCTTTCCATCCATCCAGAGAGATGTCCGCTTACGCGATGCACCCATTTCCGTACACACCCTTTCGACTTGCTGAAAAAAAGCCGTCCAAATTCATTTGTCGATTACAATAATTTGGTTTTTCTGTCCACGGACATGGAAGGACATAAGACAAGTGATTGTGTTTATTTCTGTATGCGTGCCTGGTTCGTTGACAACTTATTTACTCATCATCCTCTATATATATATAAATAAGTCGTAAGCACTGCCTATTAAGTTAAATTGTGTATAATTCAAGTTTTTGCTAGTCTGTAGACTTTTTCAGAAACCGGATAATACTTTTATTTACGTATATCCGAACAATTATGTAGTGAGGGAAAACAGGAGTAAGCTAACAATTCTTTAGTTATAGGAATACCTTAACAAAGACTTAAACTTTAAAACATAAAAAAAAACAGGGCATAATATTGAAAACGAAAAAATGATAGGAATATCTTTAACAAAGACTTAAACTTTAAAACATTTAATATTAAAAAAAAAAAAAAAAAAAAAACAGTGCATAATGTTGAAGACGAAAAAAAAAAAAATGCAACATTGATCAGATGAATTATAAATATGAAAACGTCTCATCAGCTGTATGCCAAAACCATCGTTAACTCTTTTGAACGCAGACTCATCGGAATGATGACCTGCTTTTAGTTGTTTTTTTTTTCTTATTGTTGTTGTTGTTGTTGTTGTTGTTCGCTGGATCGAATTGATAAGGAAGACACAGCTGACTAAATCTACGCTCTTTGGCGTCAAATAGAGACACGCCACAGTCCATAACTCCGTGGTGTTCTCACCACCAAGGGTTCAAAAAAGAATCGAACAGCACCCATAAAAGCAGCCAGCAAAGGGTAGTAAATGAAACAAAACGAAAGCGTGGAGAGGAAAAAAAGTTGCTGAAAAACCAAAAACATTCTGCAAACAGTTTATAGTGAAGGGGACAATCTTTGATCGTACAATGCTTGAGGATCCATTCAAGGATGGAAGGGAGATCAAAAGATATAAAACAGTCTGCGTGGTCAGCTCTGTATATATATATATATATATATATATATATATATATATATAGAGAGAGAGAGAGAGAGAGAGAGAGAGAGAGAGAGAGAGAGAGAGAGAGTGAGTGAGTGTGTGGTGTGTGTGTGTGTGTGTGTGTGTGTGTGTGTGTGTGTTGTGAACTGAACATACTGCGTCTGTAAGATTGCAATCATTACAACTCAGTCATATCTACCAAACTATCTCTTTGTCTCTTTTCACTCTCCCCACCCCATGCTTCATTCACCCTCTTCCTACATAACTCTCTCTCTCTCTCTCTCTCTCTCTCTCTCTCTCTCTCATGAGTGCGCGCGTGCATGCACGCGCGTGCGCGCATGTGTCATGACCTGGCCCTCACCCCACTCTGTCGTCACCCCCCTCCCCCCACCTTCCCCATCGAGTGCCCGAGCACGCGAGTGAGTATGGGCCGGTGCGCTTGCTCGCCTTTCGTGTGAAAACTTTCCCTCAACGTCGGCGACACAAGCTGTCACAGTTGTGGCAATTCCCTCGGTGAGAGGGGCCGTTGAAGGAACTAATTTTTCACGCGGATGAAGACGCACAAGGTAATAGCGTGCCCGGGCCGCTCTTGTTTCCCAGGACGAAAAATGGGATGGAGCGCGCGCAGGAGGCAAATGAGGTATGGAGGTTCAGAGAGAGAGAGAGAGAGAAAAAAAAAAAAAAAAAAAAAAAAACCATTTTTTTTTCTTTATCCCCTTCTCCCTTCACTCGCCCTGATGGGTGGTGCTTCACTGAAAATGCCCCCCCCTGTCTTGCTTACGTACCCGGAAAGTTTTGTGTGTGTTATTTTATAACATGATGAATTATTCATAAATTTATTATTCAGGATCGGGGACTTGGGGGAGAAGGGTGGGTGGGGGAGGAGGGGGGGTGGGTAGGGGGGGGGGGAGGGGGGGAGTGGTGGGAAGAGGGAACTGCATATACATTATAATTCAATATTTTATATATATTTTGGAATTTGTAAGGCTATTTTTTAATAATATTAAGCAAGTTTCAGATAAGAAAAAAACACATGTTTTGTTGATGAATATTACTGATGTGATCAGATCCCCCCCCCCCCCTCCCCTCCCCCCTAGTTTCTTTGCTTTTTTCTCACCATATCTCTCTCTCTCTCTCTCTCTCTCTCTCTCTCTCTCTCTCTCTCTCTCTCTCTCTCTGACTTCATTTCCATGTGTTGGGATCAAGGTTTTGTAATAACAACATTCTAATCATTGTTATACCTTTTGTTACTTACACGTCATACAGGAGTCGTGAAAATCGAGCAGCACGCTGTTTCCCTGCGTCGTCATGCTGACCCAGTTTGGTGATCAACAAGGAACGAAACGACTGCCCCTGTGCTGTTTGACCACGTGCTCTCATCTGGCAATTAAGAAAAAAAAAAAAGGATTCTACATCACGTGCCAATGAGCGGCGATGCTGACAGGCGCGTGCTAAAGCCTGATTAAAAAAAAAAACAATTTGCAGACGAGAAGTAAAGAAGTCCATCTGGGATAGTTTTCTATCATCTACCGTATCACCCCCATGGCAGCGATGGACATTAAAACTGAATGTGCATAGCAAGAACCACTTCCGTTTCTCAACAGGGTCAAACTTCGTTCGGGTTCCACTGACTCTGAGGCCACTTGACCTGCTGTGTGGAAGGAAGGCTGACAGACACAGGCACCAGAAATCAAGGCAGCCATGGCTCACGGACTATTAATTCTTGCGCACTGACAGGTCGGGCTGTTGGCGTTGTCTTTCAGCTGATCGATTCTGCCGATTTTTAGCGTGGGCTTAGTGTCAAGCTTTGATTAGATGAAACGGCTTCCGAATCATGATCGTTCTAAATGTCTGGGCCTTTTTCCCAATGCTTGTTTTGACCTGAAAACAGTGTCATGTCACACCAGTCCGATCATGGTGCCTTCACGCCTGTAGACTGTCACGCGTACAGGACGTTCTCCGCATGCATCCCTTTCTTCTGCACGTGGCCGTCCATAATTCGCTTCATTCCCTCAGAGCTTTCTTTTGTGGTGGTACGGTTCACTGCGTTGTTGAGAGAGGATGGTCCATAATTTCCTTTGACTAACTCTTATCTCTTCAGGGGGAAAAAAGTCACCTGTAAGCAGTCCCAGTTAACAAACCACTAACCTGCCGGGACTCAAAAACGCCTGGTAAATGCATGCAAGTACATCTTACAGATAAAAAAAATAAGTGCAAAGGATTGTACTCTACTTTTGTGTAGTTAAACCACCACTCGACGATGGAGCTGGATCAACTGGGTAAACTTTCATTTCATATTCATCTCTCTCATCACTTCCTCTCTCTCTCTCTCTCTCTCTCTCTCTCTCTCTCTCTCTCTCTCTCTCTTGCCTGTTCATCTCGTTCGTTCTCCTTCTATCGTTCTTGTCAGTCTCTTTCGGTTTGTCTCACATATCTCTGCCCCCCCTCCCCCCCCCTACTTCCTCCCCGTCTTGTGTGTGTGTGTGTGTGTGTGTGTGTGGTGTGTGTGTGTGTGTGTGTGTGTGTGTGTGTTGTGGTGTGTGTGTGAAAAACGTTTCGACACGCGTGCGTGCGTCATTTTATATTACTTTCCTTCAAATAGACAACACAAAAAGAAAATTTTAAAACAGTATGTGTGCATTTCTTTACTGGATTATGAAGGTAGAAAGAAAGGAAAATGAATGTGTGTGTGTGTGTGTGTGTGTGTGTGGTGTGTGTGTGTGTGTGTGTGGTGTGTGTGTGTGTGTGTGTGTGAGAGAGAGAGAGAGAGAGAGAGAGAGAGAGAGAGAGAGAGAGAGAGAGAGAGAGAGAGAGAGAGATTGTGTCAATGCAAAATCGATTTGCCACAAAAAAGTTAGGTCGAATTATTCAAAACACCATTCCGTCATTGGCAAAGCCCGGAACCTGACCGTTAAACTCAGCCTGTCCTGTCTCTCTTGTACCCTCCAGGGTCTCGTCTCCCGACAGGAAGGTGAATAATGATCTTTTGCTGAGATTAAATTTCATCTGACAGCTCCCCTCTCTCCCCCTCTCCCCTCCCCCCGATCCCTCCCAACCCCACACCGCCAACCCCCGCTTCCCCTCCCCTCGAGTCATGTCGCACAACTTCTTATTCCTTGGGGAACAGCTGGAAGAAGACGAGGGATGGAGAGGAGGGTGGTGGTACAGGGATAGACAGGCGATGGTGGAATGGAGTTGGGAAAGCTCCTCGGTTGCTACAGTCCGGAGTCCCTTTTACCGAAAACAACGTGCACCTGCCAGCGCCTGGGCACTCTCACACGCGAGTACACACACACACACACACACACACACACACACCACACACACAAACGCTCTCTCTCTCCCTCTCTCTCTCTCTCTCTCTCTCTCTCTCTCTCTCTCTCTCTCTCTCTGCCACTCAAAAACAGCTTCTAAATCTACGCTACGTATTTAAACAAACGGATCTGCCCATGGACGCAAAAAAAAAAAATGTTTGGGAAAAAGAAGAAATCTGAATGACCTCCCCGTCTGCTTGGACATGGGGACGTGCTCGTCATATGGACTGCTGCTACCGCTGTTATACTACTACTGCTGCTGCTGCTGCTGCTGACACCATCACCACCACCACCACCACCACCACCACCGCCACTACTACTACTACTACTACTACTACTACTACTACTACGACTACTACTACTACTACTATTTATGATATTGAATAGCAATGGTGATGATGATGACGATGTGATGGATGATAATAATGATAATGTTGACGATGTTGGATGATGATGATGATGATGATGATGAAAGATGAAGAGAAGAAGAAGAAGAAGAAGAAAAAAGAAGAAACAAACAAACAAACAAACAAACAAAACAAAAAAAAAACAAACAAACACAAAAATATAAACCCACCGAAATACGTGTCTCTATTTTGAATAACGATAAAATGGAAAGAATCAACTGTGCTTATAATTACTTTTCGCGTCTTACGTATCTGGTACCGTTTATCACTCTTTACATCTTAGTAAAAAAAAAAATCTTGACATCCTTCACCAGGTCACATCACCAGGCCGCTCCACTGTCATGCTCTTTTGAAGTATTCTTGATTCAATCATCACAACTCTGTCCTTCTGCCCACTGTTCCATGAGCAGTATGTCACAGGACTGTCTGTGTAATCTCTACATCCTGTAACCTACTTAAACTAACCCAGTATCTTATACGGTCCATAACTGATTAATGTTAAAAAAAAAAAGGATATCAGTATCATTCGTCACGCGGAGTCGTATCTAATTCAGTGGGAGACCACTCAGATGACAAACGTATGCGCCATGTCATAGGAATGTTGATGGCAAAGCCCAAAACCTCGGCTGCAGAAGTCAAACTGATTCAATGTGTATATGAAAAGAGTTTCAAGCAAGGGCTTGATCCCTACAATACATTTTCCGTAAAGATTTGAAAATTTTTGTCACTGCCTTTTTACAATGTGAACGTAATTCAAACCACAAAGCATCAAACTAACTTTATGTAACCTATATAACACTTCTAAAATTTAGTATTGAATATTTCATTGTACAAAATTTCTTTGCGCTGAGGGAAGACTCTCGCTGTAGGATATATTAGGTTTGTTGTCAAGCCTTTGCCTGCTCTAAGCCGCTGCCTGTGTGTTTCCTGTTTAATTAAAATCTGTCATTGTAATTAGTTGTGCGGTGGGGCGTGTCCACAAAGTAATAAGGTCTTGAGCTAACCGGATTAAAACATCTTAACATCACACACACACGCGCGCGCGCGCGCGCGCGCATTCATGCACGTAGGCACACACAAACACAGGCATAGACAGACAGACAGACAGACACACACACACACACACACACATACATAGCGAGAGAGAGTGAGAGGGGGGGGGGGGGGTAGGGGATGGGGGGAGACAGAGACAAAGATAGAGACACACACAAAAAGAGAGAACTAGTCTAAGGCTCTCTCTCCTCTGCTCAGACGAAAAATCGATCAAGGATATGGATGGTTTTCTCAATGCAAAGACCGTCACGTCGTAAAGAAAAGGCCATAAACTACCACCCATTAGTAGGGAGTTAAGATGTCGTAGAATAGGAATGAGGGTAATCCATCTTTCTGAGCAAGGACACTGAAGACCTGATGAGGATCCGGTGTAACAACCCAATACGTCGTTCCCAGATCTGTGAAAGCTTTCTTTCATTTTCAGCAACAAAACTGCAGTAATTTGGAAAGTACCCACAGATTTATGCTATCATGTCTCAACATTTTTGTCAGTGTCACTTTTGTTGTCTCTGTGACTGGTTACATTCGCACTTTTCAATAAATTTGACACCGAGCTTTTTTTCCCCCCCCGAGTGTTTTAATTTTGCTCAACGTCGTTTGTTTCCAGTCAGTTCACGTGTTCATTATCCCAGCCACACACGAAACTGTCATCATCGACCCTCTAGAGGTCGATTGTGTGTTGACGTATACTGCAAGTTTGTGGTCAAAAAGGCACTGCTGAAGTTGCTTTCAAAGTAGGATGACTGCAGGCGAACATTTTGTACTCTAAATGCTAAGGGATTTACGTAGTCTTCTAAACTTTTTACTACTAAGCTTACCGTGTTGTTGAATACAGTAAGCCAACAACATCAAGAGTGACAGGGTCACACGAGTGACCCACAAGATCAACTGACGTTACAAAAGGCAAGACACTACCTATTTTATACAGATTTTCTTATAAAAAAAAAAGAGCTTCTCCAAAATGAAGCATACTCCACTCAAGTTTAAATGCAGTGCTGCTCTGCAAATGTTGGCATATTTGGTTTGAAGTCCTCTTCGATCAAATAAGAACGTACTTTGACAACAATAAGGAAAGCTAGTGCAGAGCTTTTAAAACATGTCTGTTCTGACTTCGACGCAGCTCAGTTTAGATAGATAGGTTAAAACCACACAAAACAGATACATACCAAACGTTCTATCATAAAGTACTCTACGTATTAACACACACACACACACACACACACACACACTGGA
>JADBJO010002562.1:125000-127500 GCA_016801955.1 Conus betulinus | reverse complement strand
TTAATGTTCGATATAAAAGAAAAGCCTGGGTAAAGCTGTCCCTGAATAAAATTCGTCGCCTGCTCGAACGATGTGAACTTTTTACATAAATGTTAACTTGGCTTTAACGTGTCATTATCATAATAAGCCTTGACTCATAATTAGTCTGAGAACTCAGAGAGGGTGTTTATCATATCTGTTTGTGCACACACACACACACACACACACACACACACACACACACACACACACACACACAGAGAGAGCAGAGAGAGAGAGAGAGAGAGAGAGAGAGAGGAGAGAGAGAGAGAGAAGCAAGAGAGAGAGAGAGAGAGAGAGACAGAGACAGAGAGAGAGAGAGAGAGAGAGAGAGAGAGAGAGAGAGAGAGAGAGAGGTCAAATCATTTATTCATCCATAGAACATTATCTGTCATGAATGACCAAAGAGAGCAATTGTTTTGTACTTGCGCACTTTTCTCAATATCTGTAACACATACATCTATATTTCAATGTTTGCAAGCACAAAATCTTCTCGTAGTATACACGCTTTTTTGAGGAAGTAAATATGACAGGTTTGAGACAAAATACTTTGCATGTTCAGATGGGAAATGTTAAGTGAACCAAACGTAAATACTGATTTCATGAGAGAGAGAGAGAGAGAGAGAGAGAGAGAGAGAGAGAGAGAGAGAGAGAGAGAGAGAGAGAGAGAGAATCCCGGCAAGCGTGAAGTAGAAAACTAATTTAGGCTAAAAATCAAATGCAGTTTCAAAGTTGCGGAGCATTTTTCGTCGTTTCCTCTGGCAATGTCAGCACTACCTTGGTTGATTCCCTGGACGGTAACGTAATACAACTCGCAAACCATCCTCTGGTAATGATAAACCAACACTTCCTGATAACCTTAACTCTCTCTCTCTCTCTCTCTCTCTCTCTCTCTCTCTCTCTCTCTCTGAGCTAGTTATGACAGACTGAGATAACAAAATACCAATCACAGCCATCCTCTGGCAATGACAATCCAACACTTCCTGACAAGCTTAACTATCTCTATGCTAGTTAGGACAAGACTCAACACTACTCCTTTCCCCAAACGAACACCAGCGGGGTGCATTCTCCATCCTCCGTGGCACAGGAAACAGATTTTCGAAAACTTGTCAGGCATCATTATATTTATACAGCCAGCGGCCGAGATGGAGTGTCATCGCCTGTTCTTAAACATTGTGCAGATCAGATTACTCCCCTTTTCAATGACTCTTGATGACTCGCAACGCGAAGTTGTGAGTCTTCAAGCTTCAAATCAGCATAACTATCTCTGTTCTCTATGAAATGAAAAAGAAGCTGAAACTGCCACATACAATGACTTAGGCGGCGGCCATAGTGGGCCGTGTTTTTGACGGCCGTGTCCTGCCCGGCAGAACGGATCCGTGACACAGCGGCCATAGTAAACCCGCGCGCAAGACGGCCGTGCTGTAGCCGGTAGCCGCCCCTTTCAAACGGCACGGACGAGGGAGAAAAGATTATTGTGGTTGGTGGTGGTCCTGGAGGAAGAGAAGACAAAGTATATAGACGTTTCACTGTTCACCCAGTAAACAGAGATTGCGACGCATCCATGGAGAATGCCACCATCTGATGCCCCAACACTGCGCAAAGACCCTGAGAAATTTCATCAGCACCTCAGAATGACATCTCCTTCTTTCGACCTTCTCCTTGAACTCTGTGTCTTTGATCTTCGAGAAACTTCCACACATTTTAGACGTGTTTGTGCTGACGTGCATAGTTGTGACATTCTATGAAGGCCTTGTATTTTGTGTTCTTTCATTCCATGACTGATTCCGGTGCTGATGCGCGACATTTCGTGTCTTGGACAACCAGATCAGTAGAAGAAGCTGTGTCGTAAACCTTCACTTTGCTTCCCAGCATGTGAAAAACTCCCGATATTTTTTGTACCCATCCTTTTCACTGATTTCAGTTGGACATTTTCGCTGACTTTCCCTTCCAAGTTAATCAGCCAACTGTATCTGTGGGTGGATCATGCATATGTTCCTGACCAATGCATACTCCACGTGGGTTAGGGTTGGACCCCAGTGTCTGACAAGACCGTTTCAAGCACTGAGTCTCCCTAAAGGATGTGTCTAATCTCCCTTGTTATTCACGCTGTTCACCACTGATTTTCGTTTCAATTACGGCTATGTTGCTGTTTTTTTTTTAAGTTCTCTGAGGTTACAACCTTGGAGGGCCACATCTCTCAATGGTAGTGCCAAACCATATAGAGCGGAAGTTGGAAATATGGTTTCACCCGTGTACTGTGAACCACCCCTTTTGAGTTCAACATTTCAAAAATCAAGCAAAGGACTGATTCCCAGAAAGGGGGGGAAAAAGCTTCTTTTCACCACAGCCTATCAGAAAGTCAGGAAATTGAGCAGGGTTGAAGAATTCAAGTTTCTAGGTGTGCACACCTCTAACGCGTTCAGCTTGCAAGAAAGCACAGCGGAGGTTGATTATTCTATATGATAGAACATGTTTGAAA
>JADBJO010002562.1:120000-122500 GCA_016801955.1 Conus betulinus | reverse complement strand
AGGACAGACAGACTAACAGACAGACAGAGACACAGAGAGAGACGATTCATTATACATCAGACACATGCCTTTATAGAAACCTACGTATGGGTGAGTGAATGTTTGTTTTGCAGCAATGCAAATTTTTGCAAATGGAGAAAATTGAGAGAGAGAGAGAGAGAGAGAGAGAGAGAGAGAGAGAGAGAGAGAGATGAGAGAGAGAGAGAGAGAGAGAGACGATTCATTACACATCAGACACAGGCCTTTACAGAAAGCTACGTAGAAGGAAGTGGATGCTTATTTTGGAGTAATGCAAATTTGCCAATGGAGAGAGAGAGAGAGAGAGAGAGAGAGAGAGAGAGAGAGGAGAGAGAGAGAGAGAGACAGACAGACAGAACCGAGACAGACAGACAGACAGACAGACAGAGAGATACAGACAGAGAGAGAGAGACAGACACAGAGAGAGGCTGAGCTGGTGCGCATGTACTTGTGGTGAGGGTGGGAGGGGTTGGGAATGGACGAGGGATGAGGGATGAGGGCGAGGGTGGTTGGAGGTGGGGGGGGGGGGGGGGTGGGTGGGGTGGAGGAGGGAGCGGAAAATGGAAGTCGGGAACACATTCTATTTCTATTCCAGGTAAGTGAACCTTGTCATAATCCTTTCCTGTAGTGAGCAATTCGCTGATGGAACATTTTTCGTGAAGATTTCCATTGCCGTTATGTCCAGACTGGTCTCTGTTGGCTTTTCTTCTGTACCTCCTAAACTTTCTCAAGACGAATGGAAAAAAAAAAAGAAAAAAAAAAAGAAAGAAAAAAGGACATACTGCTTGTTAAGAGCCCTAATCGTATTTAGTTTTAAGCCCCCCCCCCCCCCCCCCCCCCCCCCGTCCACTATCATCCCCACCCCCTTTCCCCCCTGTCCTTGCTTCGCCGCCCATCGGTCTCTCTCCTCCTGGCCCCGTCCATCCCCTCCCCCCCCCCCCCCCACCCCACCACCACCCCGGCGCGGGCGCCACCAACCCCACTCTCTATCAGCCAGAAAGTTTTTCGTTTAGTCTTTGATAAAATCGTGATAATTCCCTCTCTCTCTCTCTCCTCTCTCTCTCTCTCTCGGGGTCTCATCTCCTCCTCTCTCTCTTCTCTCTCCTCCAATTGAGCTCGGTGCTCAATCAATAAGGTGTCTAGTCGCTTCTTCCTCTTTTCCTTGCCATCTCTCCGCGCTCTCTCTCTCTCTTCCGCCTCTGCCAATCGCTCTTGTTTTTCCTCTGTTATTTATCAGAAACTAGTGGTATTGTATTATCATCCAATTAATGATTTGTCTGCGTACAATTGTTTATTTATAATCATCTAATGCGCGCGTCGGGGGACTACGAGTGTACGACGTTTTTTCATATGCGTATGCGTTATTGTGCACTTTCTTGTGTAAGATTGGGTTTTTTGACTGCCCTTCAAACATCAATCAATGAGTTCATACGTATTAGTGTAAATTTGTTTATGTGGAGTGTTAATGTATTTTCTCACGTAAGATGTGGTGTTTCTTGATATGTCTCCTCTTCAAAAATAATAGATCCATTTGTGTTTGTGTGTGTGGTTGTGTGTGTGTGTGTGTGTGTGTGTGTGTGTGTGTGTGTGTGTTGGTGTGTGTGGGTAGGTGTGTGTGTGTGTGTGTGTAGGTGTGGGTGTAGGATGTGAGTAGGAGGGGAGCGATAGAGAGAGAGAGATAGAGAGAGCGAGAGAGAGAGAGGAAGACGAGATACCTAGATAAACGAGATAGAGGGAGGTGCAGAGAGAATAGCTGGCAGATAATTCATACTGTTTTTTTTTTTCGTCCCCCTTTTTTGTCGAATAACCAAGAAGGGGGAAGGGGGGGGGGGGGGTTTGTGAGAATAAAGAAAATAACCAAGCAAAGGAAAAACCATAAAAACAAACAGACAAAAACGGCATGCGAAAAGAAGGGATAAAGGACGGAAGCAAGGGGACTCGGTTCCATTTATGACATTAATGTTTCACTTCCCAACCTTGTTTTTAATCTCTCATCTCCCCTCTCTCTCTCTCACGGGCCCAACGGGGGGGCTCTCGTCTCTCTCCGCTCTCGCTTCTCTCTCTCTCTCTCTCTCCTCTCTTCCTCTCCTCTCTCCTTCCCCGTGTCCCCCAAAAGTTCTCACTGCTCACAAAGAGAACAGAAATACTCCAACAAACATCCTTTAATTAGAGCTCGCTGTACGCATGTATATCGAGTCTGACCAATCCCAGGATCATCCTTCACCTTTCTTCGCACCCCCCATCGCATTAACGGTGTATTGTTAGACAAAACAAGAGAGGAATAAGAAAAGACGAAGATAATTAGGACTTTTCCCTGACCCCCTCAGCCCGGAGGGAGACGGCCTGTGTCTTATTTGCCTCAAAAAGTGAAGGGAATTAATTACAGGGACAGGTGTCGACACAGACTGACCTTGTGGGGTTTGTTTGTGTTTCAATTCTCCGTCAGTCAGTCTGTCTGTCTGTCTGTCTCGTTCTTTCTTTC
>JADBJO010002562.1:97500-115000 GCA_016801955.1 Conus betulinus | reverse complement strand
TAAATGTTGTGAAAAGTCTACTTTCATCTTGAGTCCTGTCTGTCTGGCGCTGGGTGATCTCCTTTCCCCGGTGGGTTACGGGCCACTTTTTCTTTCGTGTCTCCGTCTGTTCAATTGGGGCGGAAGTAGAATCAATATACTGATAAAATAGCTGTGATATAGAGTGTAGATTTCCTTGCGAACTGCGCTGTGGTGTGGGACTTCAGATTTAAGGAGCAGGTAGAGCTTGAATACTTGCACATTATCTGTTTAGTTTTGTGGTCATTCTTCACTTTCAACGTCGACCATCTTCATGTGGCCTGAGACCTTGGCTGGGCAAGTTTGTGAACTAGACCTTTGCAACGCTGAACAAAACAGTGCAGAGAATAATGTCGAGGGAAGGGGTTTCACGGGAGCAAACAAAGCAGTTCTCGGTTGTGACATTTGTCATCTGCACCACCAATTTCGTTGCCAACAGTTACCCTGATCTCGGATGCCGAGATGTAGGACCTAAATATTATTCTTATTGAAATTCATTGTCAAGATATCTGATGAACCTTTCACCGACAGCTTAAGCGTGAAATTTGTAAATGTTCATTTGGTCCACAGGCTAATAGTGGTTACAAAATTAGCAGTCCAAGTTTGGCTAAACATTAGTATAATTGGTTACGGCGCCTTGCTCATAATGTATGAGTTTGTTCTTTGCGCGCCATGTGGGGCACTGGTTCTTCTTCTTCTTTTTCTTCTTTAATACTTATTTCTTTCTTTAAAGCCAGAAAAGAAAAAAAAACGTTCGTTTTTTTTTTTTTTTTTTTTTTTTTTGTTTTTTGTCATTTCATGTTCCCCGTTTCACACAACAGCCACACGATGTGACAACCACCATGCCCGCCCATGCACCTAACAATCATGAAGTTATTTTAGTCTCACGACAGAAAGGATGGCGTTTTCGGCAATCGATAGCGCACGTGCTCCGCTATTGTGCGGACAGATGTTCAGTTTCCCGTTCTCGTGTTTCTTTACCCTGCTTTATTTTGACTCCTCCTCCTTTTTTTTTTTTCCTGTTTTGTTTTCTTCTTCGTTTATGCTGCTTCTTTGAAGACATGATGCAATTTGTGTCTCTGGGTCACAAGACTATTTTCCGTCCTCTCTTGATGAGACCTGGGGCCACGCTGGTTATGGTGATGTTCACTATCATTGCATTAGCAGTGCTGGTGGTTGGTGGTGGTGGTAGTGACATTAGCAGCAGCAGCAGCAGCAGCAGCAGTAGTAGTAGTAGTAGTAGTAGTAGAAGCCGTAGTAATAGTAGTAGAAATAGTAGTATTTTCTTTCACCATGATTATAATCATCACCATCATCGTCGTCGTCATCGTCGTCGTCGTCGTCGTCGTCATCTCCTTCTCTCTTTCTTCTTCTTCTTCTTCTTCTTCTTCTCCGTCCGATTCTTCTACATCTCGTCTCTTCTGTTCTTCTGATCCTGGGAAAGATATTTACCTGTGTACGTGTTGAGTATTCCAGTTAACACATGTGAGGATTGTGGCACCTGACGGCTCACATTCTTGCAATATTGGATGAAATGAAAGCCCTGCAGGTCAAGCATCTGTATTACAATGTCAGGTGAAGCGCAACACCTGCGGCACAGAATCTCTGTGACTACATGAGATGAGGGGAACGTCATGCAGATCAAAAATCTCTACAGCAAAACCAGGTGAAGAGAGCACCTACAGATCAGGATGTCTTGAACAACGTCACTTAAAGCGGAATACCTACAGTAACAATCTCTACCACAGCGCCAGGTGAAGGGGGGGAAACACCTGCATGTCAGATTCTCCGTACCACCACCAGCTGATGGGAAATGCCTGTAGCTCAGAATCTCTGGAACAACGTCAGGTCTGAATCTCTGTTACACCATCAGGTGAAAGGAAATGATACCTGGAGGTCACGATTTCTACAACAACGTCAGGTGTGAAGGTAATGCCTGGAGGTCAGAATCTCCATAAGAACGTCAATAGAAGGAAAAACACCTGCAGGTCAGAATCTCTAATGCACCATCAGGAGAAAGGCAACACCTGAAGGGCAGAATCTCCCTAACAACATCAGTAGAAGGAACGCCTGCAGGTCAGAGTCTCTATAGCAGTTGAAGAAGAACACTGTAGGTCAGAAACTCTATATCAGATGACGGGGGACACCTACAAGTCAGAATCTGTACAAAATCAAACAGTCGAAGGGGCACATCTGCATGATTTGCCTCCTGTCTATTCAGGAGGGAGCTCATAAGCTACAGGGCTCAAGCCCGAAGAAAATAAAATGTTCCGTGGAACACGTCTCACTTGGAACTTACCAACACTCGACATCAGCTTCAGGCCACACAAACTGACTTTTCTCTCTTCTGTCCAAAGGAACCTTCTGGCCGTTTCTGAGGCCGGTGTTGAAGACATAGTCTGTTATGCTGTCTTTCATTTCTTTATGGTTTACTTGTAGTGATAGTGGGAAAAAAAAAAATCAACCTGATGTTTATTAATCTGACTGGAAGAAAGAAGGCAGATTGATCACAAGAAACGAGAAATCCTGTGTGGCATCGGCATCGGAACGCAAACATTCACTCATGTAAATGGTATCAGAAGCAACAACAAAAACTCGCTTATTTCATCAACAGCAACAGCGACAACAAAACGCAAGAAAACGAATGCAAAGTAGGGCGACAAAGAGATAAAAATAAAAAAAGTCACAAAAAAGAAGACAAAAGCATAGAGAAGAGAAGCAGATCGCGCACGCGCGCGCGCGCGCGCGCGCGCGCGCGCGCGCATACACACACACACACACACACACACACACACACACACACACACCGGACAATATAGCAAGATCCTGTAAAGGACATTCTTGGACGTTCCTGGCTAAAAACTCGATTTTCAAGGGCAGTAATAAAAACAGCTCGGCTGTGCGTAACGAATCAACCAATCGTACCAGCAGTGTCTGTAAATATTTCAGATGGCAAAATCCTATCCGAGCGTGCATTTTTCTATGCATAGCTTCAAAACATACTTCCCAACGAAACGAATCTTCAGCTCTGGTTATTTCATTCGTTTAAGGTGGGTTTGTTCGTGGATGCTCCTCGATTAATTTCTCTTCCCGCATACGAGTCACTAAATCTGGACTAACAAACCTATGCATTAATCAGATGGTTTGGACTATTATCTTCCCGTTTCGTTTATTCCAAGACCAAAATAAATCGAGCGCAGCGAAGTAAGCACTGTGGAGAATAACAACAACAATAACGATAACAACAGCAACACCCAACAATAACAATAATCATACAATCATGATATAAAAAAAAATAATAATAATGATAATGATAATAATAACAATATTTATGGTGTCTAATAATAATGATGACAACAATAATAACAACAATGTATAATGGTAATAACAATAACACCAATAATAATAATACATGTATAATGATAATAACAACAATAACAATAACACCAATGCTAATGATACATGTATAATGATAATAACAATAATAAGAATGATACATTTATAATGATAATAGTAAAAATAATAATAATGATAATACATATATGATAATAATAATGATTATAGTCGCAATACCAACAATAATGGACAAAAGTTCTCAGCGCTCCATGCGTTTTGTGAAGTGAAGAGAGAGAAGTGGGGAAAGCCGTGTCCCTTCATAAGAAGTTGTGTGTTATTTAAAACAAACAAACAAACAAACACAGCCTGCTCTTTTCACCTGGCATGCTGCCCATGATGACAGGTTTTCTTGTTCTGGTTTCTCCACCACCAATCTTTCGTCGCAAGCGGACCGACAGAATGAGAGGTAGACAAAGGGACCGAGTGAGAGTAAGCTCGATGGACGGAAACACACGCTTGAGTCATCTCTCTCTCTCTCTCTCTCTCTCTCTCTCTCTCTCTCTCTCTCTCTCTCTCTCTCTCTCTCTCTCTCTCTCTCTCGCTGTGTCGTGTGTGTGTGTGTGTGTGTGTGTGTGTGTGTGTGTGTGTGTGTGTGTGTGTGTGTGTGTGTGTGTACTCACGCGGATGCGTGTTTTTTTTTTTTTTTTTTTATTTCTGTTAGTGTTAGAGCCCATAAACTGCTGAAATGTAGAGTATGCACAAACACATGATGTGAACAATATCCACGGTAAACTTGAGATGAACATTATCCATTTCAAATCCATTTCAAATCCGAAGTGAACATATACCCTCAGATATTTTGAAGTAAACTATAATCACTGGGATGGAGGGGGGGGGGGGGGGGGGGGGGGGAGGGGGGGGAGGACGTTATGCGCAATATCCACAATAAACTTGTCGCGAACAGTATGCACCACAAATCCAATGAGAACAGTATATAGAGAGAGAGAGAGAGGAGAGAGAGAGAGAGAGAGAGAGAGAGAGAGAGAGAGAGAGAGAGAGAGAAGCGAGAGAGAGAGAGAGAGAGAGTCAGACGGACAGACAGACAGACAGACAGACAGGCAGAGAAAGAGACGGGGACAGAGAGACAGAGATAAAGAGAGAGAGACACACACACAGAGACTGAGAGACAGAGGGGTGGGGTGTAAAAAGCTAGCAACCTTATTTCCCTACACCGCAGCCCACTGTTAAACGGAGTTTTTGCATGCTAATTCCGGGTGAACAAGGGGTGCACAAGCATATCAAGAACAAACAACGTTTGGCAGCGAGTCTGACATCACATATTAGCGCTGCCAGTGTGCGGGATAAACGCGATCCTCGGCTTCCATAAGGTTTACATATCTAGTTCACACACACACACGCGCGTGCGCGCGCGCGGCACGCAAGCACGAACGCACGCACTCGCGTGCACACACATACTTGGACACAGTACACATGCAGACACACACAGAGACACGCACTTACACGCGCACACGCTTGCGCCCCACCCCACCCCCCTTAATACACACACACACACACACACACACACACACACACACACAACCAAATGCTAACATATTCTTCTAACCATTTGTTCCAACACAAAGCACACGTATGCGAGAGAGAGAGAGAGAGAGGGGGGGGGAGGGAGGGAGGGAGAGAGAGAGAGAGAGACAGAGACAGAGACAGAGACAGAGAGAGACAGAGACAGGGACAGGGACAGAGAGAGAGGGACAGAGAGACAGACAGACAGACAGACAGAGACAGACAGACAGACAGACAGACATAGACAGAGACAGAGAGATTCAGATGACTGTAAACCAGTCTCTGGCCCTTATGTCAACCTAAGAATGGCAAAGGAGATACGTGCTTTTTCAGCAATGCAAATACGTTGAGAGAGAGAGAGAGAGAGAGAGAGAGAGAGAGAGAGAGAGAGAGAGAGAGAGAGAGAGAGAGAGAGAGTCAGACAGACAGACAGACAGACAGACAGAGAGACAGAGAGATCATCGTGGTAGTCAAGAGTTTGTGTGTGGGTGGTTGGGGTGGGTGGGGGGTGGGGGGGGGTGGAGGTGGGGATTGAAGCTCAGAGGGAACATTGCGAGTGGTGTAGAAGTGCGGTGTTGGGGTAAGGTGTGGAGTTCAGGGGGGGGGAGGGTAGGGTGAGTGGGAAGGGGAGTGGTGGACGGGGCAGCGCGCGGGGGGGGGGGGGGGGGGGGGGGGGTGTCAGGGGAGAGAGGAATGCATTAATATCATTCAGAAGTAAAGAGAACCTTGTCATACTTCTTCCACGTAGTGAGCCATTTGGCTGATGAGTATTGCCGTGAGGATCTCCACTTCCTAGGGCCAGACTGCTGTCTGGCGCCTTTTGTTCTCAGTCCTCCAGACTTCCTCAAAGACCAAAAGCTGAACCTGACACGTTTCGGACCCGCCGCCTGGACGGGTAGAACGCGTGTTGATCCAACATCGAGCTCTCTGCCCTGTCCCCTTCCACCCCTCTATCCACCGCGCGCCGCACACCTTGCTTCCCTCCCCCCCCCCCCCCATCCCCCACCCCTAAACATTCACCCTTCCCGCCACTGACTCTGTCTAGGTCAAGTAGAAAGGTCCGTGTTCATTTTTTTTTATATGCTCTCTCTCTCTCTCTCTCTCTCTCTCTCTCTCTCTCTCTCGTCCTGACGTCTTTGTCGTTGCTCTTCAGGTATGGTTGTTTCTAGTTGGATTTGCCTCTGTTCATTTGCTTCGAAATTGTCCACGTGTGTGCATTTTCAATCTTTTCGTGTCATTGTTCAGTGATCGGACATATTGTGATAGTTGTGCACCTCTGGCATGGGAGGGGGGGGGGGGGGGGGGCTGCGTTGCCTTGCACGTTCTGCGCTGTGCTGCAGTTCGTTTCAGAGGTCTTCTTCATTCGCTGTCATGCTGGCGGGCTGCATGTCGGGGTGACAGGTGTTCGGTACGGACCCTCCTTTACGCTTTGCCCAGCAGATCTTTCCTGACCATCGAACCCCTCGGTTCAACAGCTTGGTGTTGTACAGCTTTCGTTTCGTGCTGTGCGTGCTGACACAGGACTGTGCGTATTGCGGGATGTCACCTTCCTCGTTCACATATGGCCAGGGTCTTAGGTTTCTTGGGGGTAAACTTCCCTCACGTTCTGTACTGTATCTGTAAGGTAGGACATTTTTTTGCCTACATTTCGCTGGGGGGGGGGGGGGGGGGGGGGGGGGGGGGGGGGGGGTAGACAACAATTTTAACCTGCTTCTGACCATAAACTACCTGCCCGTCAATCGTCGATAATTGTGAACTATACAAAACACTAAAGAACACAAAGAACACAAAACACACACACACACACACACACACACACACACAACATGATTTATCATTGTCGTCCAATTTCACCGTCAAGTGCATAAAAACTAGAGAACCAGTTTGCTCTCTCGTAATGAGCCAATGCCTTCTGTCTCAAGTGAGTCACATGGCATCAAACAATACATACTGATCTCACACTCATAAACAGCAACTTAAAAAACGATAGTCTTCAGCCGTCACGATGATTATCCAACATTGACGAAATCATGCTGAGCTGTTATTTCTCAGCAGTATACGTGTTGAAAAGAGCAGTGCGCTTGCCCAGCGGGACAGTGGCAGAACTCACCAGTTGCACAATAAAAGTGCCCGTCTATCTCGGGCAGTCTGGCCACCATAATGGTCCTCCTACCCATACCCTGTGTCCATTTGACCGTGGACTGCCACAGAGTCCCCCTGGTTTATCACTTTCCGTTATATTGGAAGCAGTATGAATAGATCTTTGTCGTGCCTCCCTCCCCACCCCCCTCTCTCTCTCTCTCTCTCCCCTACCCCGCTGCCATGGTAAAATCCTAGCTATGTTTTCAATTCTGCAAAACAACTGACCACGTGAACTACATGGAGGATCTGCATGTTGCACATGCGACCTTCTGTGCCGTGACTCAAGGCGTATAACATGCATGTCTGCCCGTGCGACTGAAGACGGGAATCGGCGCACGTCTATCACGCCAATGACAGCGTATTCCATGTGATTTTCCGGTCAGCTCGTGGCTTTAGACATGATTTGCTGCTTGACTGATTCAGGGGGTTAAAATGTGAGGGTGGGGAGTGGGAGTGTGGGGGGTGGGGAGGGTGGAGGAGGCAGCAGTATGGGGTGGTGGGTGGCGGGTTCATTCCTGCAACTTTGTGTGGTGGTGTCAAAGTGGGAGCACAAAGAGAACGCTTGCTCGCGATAAAAGCGAGCGCGTTGGGACAAGCGCTGTGAAATGTTGCTCCAAATTGCTTGGTGCCGCACAAAAAGCACGCTCGCTTTATCGCGCCTACGATTTTGAAGCGACGCGTGGAAAGCAGCGTCAAGAATCAAAAGTTAATTTCTTTCTCGCGAGCAAGCGGTGTTCCTGTTCCTGGTGCCCCGGTCGCGTGTTGTCTCGAGTCTGAACGAGTGCGGCGTGTTGTGTGTCGCATTTTCTCTCAGTTATCAGTGACAGTCTGACCAAACAGGGATAATTGGGTTGTTGGTGAAAGTTGCACCAGTTCTTTGTTATCTTGGGTTCCAATTCTTCTAAGATGTACTGAATGTCTCTTGGCTCATCTCAAGTAGGAATGAGGAAACGAGAAGGGCTCCTTTTAAGCAAAGGAAACAATTTATGGTATTTATTCCACTTCCATTTCGCGCTCTTTTGATTAATCGCATGAACTAACGCCACACTCTTTTTGCGTTTCCTTCCGGGATAATTTCGGGCAGAACACTGTCCTAGCAACACAAAAGTTCGTCTCACTGAATTCCGCCCTACTTGCCAAATGACCGAGCGTCTACCAGTCGCTGAGGCGCGCTGTACAATCTTTCCTTTTGTGCACCTCCAACGCCAGAACAAGCAAATAACGAGCAAGAGCTTCTATTTACAAGCGCTCGCGCCTATCGCTAATCACTGCGCTTTATCGCAAGGCGTTATACTTTGTGCTCCTACTATTTATGGCTGATCTCTTTTTTTCTTTAAAGGCGGTGCCGAAGATGCGCTAGTGGTCTGTGCAAGTAATTACGGAGGTGGTCGAGCCTATGTACCGTTATTGTGGTGCATGTAGTGTGCGAATAATAGGGTCAAGGGTCTGGGGTTGTACTTCGTTCGGTGTTTTTCCTTCATTCTCTAAAACTTTTTTTTTTTTTTCCCCTTCCCTCTCTTTACTCGCGCCCCGCGTACCCACTACCCCACTCATTCTCGGGTCCCCCGGCCTCCCCGCCCCGCCTCTGACCAGATAACGGTACGCCACAAGAAGCGAAACGAATTATGGGGGTGATAACTTATACCTCACCCCTGGTGCGCCTGTTTCCCTTCTCCACCGTAACGCCTTAACAAAACACTATCCTGGGATGTGTGTTGTGTGTGTATGATGGGTTTCTGACTTGTAGTCTGAGCAGAGAGAGAGAAGGGGAGAGAGAGGGGACGAGAGAGAGGTTGGGAGAGCTTTAGGGGGTGAGTGCGAGAATGGAACATAGACACAAGTACTGGTTTTCTTGGCTGTAATGTAAGTGGTGTGTTGTGTGTGGGTGTACTTGGGGGTGTGTGTGTGGTTGTTTCACTATTTTTGTCTCAAGAAACAAGGAATAATGAAAAAAGAAACTCCAGAACACGGATACGAAAACAAACAACATTAAAAATTGTGAAGACGGAAAAAAACGATACCATAAAGGAAACAAGGGATAGTTCACTTATGACCATTCCATTTCTGGTTCTTTGAAAACTGTTCATTCAATCTGGGACGTTCCTATTCAGGCGATGGTTGCACTGCCAAAAAGCAACGGAAGAAGGCACGACTAAAGCATCCAGTCTCACACGTCCACTTTCTCAAATTACCAGGTTCCAAAAAAAAGTCAAAAATGCATTAACTGACGTAGCTATCTATAAAAAAAAAGGTGGGGTGGTTAGGAGTAGTGGGCGAGTGTGGGGGGGGGGGGGGGGGGGGTGTCGTGGGGGGGGGGGGGGGGGGGGTGGGGGGGCTGGGGTGAGTGGGGGGTGGAGGAGGTGAGGGAGGGGGGGGCAGAAGACGTACGAGTAAGCAGAGATTATTTCCGTTCTGACCTCACGCCCGCAAAGAGTAACTTCGTCAGTTTGTTTAACCCTAAAAAAAAAAAAAAAAAAAAAAAAAAAAAAACAAAAAAAATGGTGCTTCTACGAAGGAAATGAAAGCGAAACAGGCCCTTAAGTGCATTGTGTGTTTTGTTTCTTTCCATGTCTTCGCAAAGGCAGTTGGGTCTGCTCCCATCATTCTAGGTTTGCGGTGGGCCCACTCCGCAAGAGATCAAACACACAAAAAAAACAACCCAGGCAGTGCCGTATAAACACAAAGTTGACGGAAAAGTAAAGGATGGACCGTTGTGGCCCCAAGATCTGTCTGGAATAATGGATACGGTGTGGATCTGATACGATAGAGGGGCTTGAGAGTTTTGCTCGTCGTTCACTGGCACTGAAACAAAGTGCCTCTTTCATAGCACGTTGACTCGTATTTCCCAGCAAAAACAAAAAATAGAGTCCACGAATTGCCACTGGCCAGGGGGGGGGCTGGGGGAAGGCGGGTGGTGGTGTGTCGGTGGGGGTGGGGTGATACAAGCCTTACTTATCACTTTTTGCGCGCATCCTGGTGAGATAGCGTGGGTCTGGAGGTTGCAAGCTCGGTCTCCAAGACAAATCCAATATACTATTGCAAAAAGGAAGGGGGGAGATGGTGTGGATACCACATCAATAACAGGCAGGGATTTCGGGTAACACCCCCCGAACAGCTAGAATAGTAAGGTTAAAGAGAGTTGACGACGGAAAAATTGCATCTTGATGGATAACTGGAGGGTCTGTGTGTGTGGATTATTTTCTAGTAGATTCATGAACTCATATATGTTCGCGCTCACGGAGAGGAACAAGGAACTAACCTGTCCTTTTCGACCTTGAGAAGAACACTAACGGTGATGTTTTTGCTCTTTGGAAAGGGACGCGGGGTGGACACACGGCCCCGGGTTATTTTAATTGGGACATTATATATTATATATATTATGTCGTTGGTGTAGTATTAAAGTTATTATTTTTAGGTATTTAAAAAACTACCCACCAGGTAGTGTAAAAGACAGATGGGAAAGGAGAGAGAGTGAATACACAGTGTTAAAAAGCCCAGACTCTTCAGAGGCATGGAGAGAGCTTGTGAATAATGGTGACAATGCACAGCTCAGACAGAAAAGGGAAAATAGAAAGGGATTCGGAGTTGAGAGAGAGAAAAAAGAGAGGAGATAGCGGTGACAGAAAAGAACGGGAAGAAAGGGGGGTGAGGGATTGACGAGAGAGGGAGAGAGAAGAGATGAACAGAGATCAAGGAAGAAGAGAGGAGCGAGAGAGAGAGAGCGGAGAGGATGCGAGACCGAGAGAGAGAGAGGAGTGAGAGGAGAGAGGGAGAAGGAGAGAGAATCGAGAGAGAGAGAGGAAATGACAGCTCCGCAGAACCAAGGAATAGGATTTGGAGAGAGAGAGAGAGAGAGCCGGGGGAGACGAGTGGGCGAACCGATGAAGACGGAAGAGTGAGAGAGAGATTGGGGAGCGAGACTAGGAGGCCACCCTAGAGATGTGAGAGGAGTATGAGAGGGGGGGGGGGGGGCGCCAGAAAGCTATCGGCACCAGAAACAAGCATATTCTGGTGTTATACGGGTATGGAAGTTGGATCACAACATTTATCAGACGGATACAACACACACCACACCACACACACAAACACACACAGACCACCCAAACACCAACACACACAAACACAAACACACACTGACAAGCCAGAAATTGGACCAGGTTGACTGGGCCAAACAGATCACAAGGAGTGACAACACGCCCTGGCAATTCGGGATATGGACCGGGGAAATGCTTTGTTTGACAGGAGGTGAGGGAAAACTTCCTTTGAATGAAACAAAAAGCAAGAATAGTTTTTGGTTTGGATCAACGATCCTGGACTTTTGATGAAGCCAGATTTCTGTTGGTTTTGTGTCCCTGATGCGGGGAAATGAATGGGCTATAAGTGGGGGAAAACGAAAGGCAAAATGCCAGTAACATGTGGCATTTGCATACAGACTGCAGTAGTACAGCGAAGTTTGGGTTTTTCCTGAATATGGCCTCACAACTGAATCGCGAAACCTGTCAGAGAATTGAACCTTCGACCACAAAAAATACCACTATGGACATAAAAGTATTAAACGGTAAAAACTTGCCGAAAAGAACGAAATCACCCGCTTGGCAGATTTGTAATACGAAATTACTATTGTAATAAAAACTCATACACCCTAAAGTAGTTTGTTATACTCGAAACCTCCAGCACAATATACTAATCATGATCCAATTACTCTTTCAGTTTTGTCATTACTTTCTTGAGCGAAAAAGAATCTCGGTCTTCCTTTGTGTTTTTGCTATAACTTTTCCCCCATTTCTATTGCAGTCAATTACACATCAATTTTGACAATGTACATGCGGCCCACGCACATTGTGGTAGTTAGTTTTTTTAATAAAGTTATTTTTCTCTCTCGGGCAGAAAGGACCTCTGCGGTCGGGCAATCGAACTCGTACTCTGCAACTGCCTGGGAACAGCTGTTCATCAATTTCTCCTATCTCACATCTTCTTTCTCTATTATTTCCTATATTTATTATCTTTAGTTTGCTCTTTCCTCCTCTCCCGGGTGCCCTCTCCTCTCTCATCGCTCCCCCTCTCCCGCTAATCCCTTCCTCGCTCTCCCGTCCACTCCGCTCTCTTCGCAGCGCCCCCTCCCATCCCCCTCCTCGCTATCTCCGCCACCATCATTTAATATCTCTCCCTCTCATTCCTGCTTGAGGGACGGTTTTTTTTTCGAAGATCAGGACGTGCAGTTTGTTGGCTAATCCGACCAATACACAATATAACAAAGAATAAATTTTTCTCGCTCTCACCTCTCTTTTTTTTTTTCTTCGTGTGCGAGTATGTGGCTAGTTAGATGATGGTGGCTATGGTGATATTTGATTTCATTTATGATCCAAATATAGTATAGTATTAGTAGTAGTATTAGTATATAGGTAGTAGTAGTAGAGCATTACGTAAATAGTAGTTAGCAGTGTATTAGAGGCATAGCAGTGTAAGTGGTACTAGTAGTAGTAGTGGTGGTGGTGGTCGTCGTCTTCGTCGTTGTCCGGTCGTAGTGTATTAGAAGTGGTACTATTGTGTAGTTAGTGTGGGTGGTCATCAAAGTCATCGTCGTCTTTAAAGTAGTGAGTCTAAGTAGTAGGAGTAGTGAGTAGTAGTGTTAGTAGTAGTAATAGTAGTAGTAGTAGTAGTAGGAGTATTGAGTAGAGCGCACACACAAGCAGCAGTAGCAGGTAGTTAGCTAACAGTGGTACTGTGTACAAGTAGTAGTGGTTAGTCTCATCAAATCGTCGTCCGTCTTCTCGTCGTCGTCGTCGTCTCGTATGTCGTCGGGCGGTCGTAGTAGTACGTCGTTGAGTAGCTAGTAGTGCGGAGCAAGCCATCACATCAGCGCTGCAGCAGGGGGGTAGTAGTCAGTAGGATGAAGTAGGAGCGGAAAGAGGAGCGAAAGAAGGAAGTGGTGGTCGTAGGGAGCGATAGGAGGATGGAGGAATGAGGATGAGGGGTGAGGTCTACTAGTCCTCCCTCCCTACTATCCCAGGCACACAGGTCTTTCCCGCTGCGCCTTAAGAGTACTACTACCTTTCACGACAGTTGGGCGATGGTGGGTCAGCAGCATCACCTAGACTCTTCACTAAGTAGCTAGGGAACAAAAGCTGAATCGAAATGCACGGGTACGGCACTACCCTCTTTCTCTCGGCTTATCACGTTCCACACCCCTTGCTTCAAGGTCAATGTGAACACAGAGGTCTTGTAGGTCTGTTCACACCTTTCACTGACCATACCTCACATGCTTCCTTGAGTAACCGACCACGTCATACTATCGTCCCTGAACTCCTGTTAGAAAGGAAACTTACTTGTCGTTTTTCTGCACAGCCAATGTTAAAGTGATAGCCTTGATGTGGTGCCCCCTCCCCCCCCCCCCTCTCTCGCTCATCTCTCTTTGTATTTAACCTCTTTGATTAGAGGAATCTGTCAACACACACACACAACAAACCACACAACACACAGACACCAATCACGTACACAAACACGGCACACACCACACAACACACCCACAACTAGCACACCACCTACACACACGTACACAGCACACACACACTCACATCTGTGCGCCGCGCACACACACACACAGACACACACAGCACACACCCACACACACACAACCACACAACACACCACGTATACACGACACACATTTACACACCACACCACTACACACACACACACACACCACACACACCCACACACACCCCACACCGGGCACAACCCAAAACGGTGCACTCATCCATCGCCATACATCACCACCAACCTCTAAACAGATGCTATTATTCTATGTGGAATATCAGACAGTAAATACAGACTTGATGGTCTAGCAGCAAGACAGCGGGGCCACCTAATGTGGCACAGGAAAGTCGGACAGCTAGGTAGAAACACACCCCCCCAAAAGAAAAAAGAAAAAGACCGGTGCATGCCAAGTAATATGATGATCGGTGGACGTTCACTGGCGTGGGGAGGAGAGCGCATGAGAGGACGAGGTGGGGAGGAGAGGGGAGAGAGATGGTGGAAGGAGAGAGAGGAGAGAGGAGACCCGAGAAAGAGAGAGGGAGTGGTGGAGGGAGGGCGGAAGTCGGGGGAGGGAGGTAGGGGGGGGTAGGTGGGGGGGATGGCGATTGTGGGGAGGGACAGGGGGGGGAGGGGAGAGAGGGGGGGGCACAGAGGGAGAGGGAGGGGCGACATGAGAGGAGGGGGGAGGGGGGGGAGGACAGGGGAGAAGGGAGGGAGGGGAGAAGACAGAGAGGAGGGAGAAGCGATGAGAGAGGAGAGAGAAAGCACCCGAAGGGGGAGTAGGGGCGAGAGACTGAGAGAGAGCTGAGGAGAGAGGAGTAGATAGGAGGGATACAGAGAGAGCGAGGAGAGGGAGAAAGCCCAGACTGAGATAAGAGAAAGAAAAGGGTAAGGAGATTTGCTAGAGGTTGGTGGATTGAAGATTGTGGTTGTGAGGAGAAGCAGAGCGAGGATCGAGAGCAGGAGAGAGGAGACGAGAGAGTGAGAGACACAAGATAGGAGAGGAGAGAGGATAGAGAGACAGATAGACCGAGAGGATGAGAAGAAAAGAGGAGAGATTAGGGAGGGAGAGAGTGAGGGAGACCGAGAGAGAGCGAGAGAGACAGACAGACCGAGAGAGAAAGAAAAGAGGCGAAACAAAGAAAGAGAGAGAGAGGGGCGTAGGGGAAAGAGGAGAGAGAGGAAAGCGAGGAGAGATCGTCAGTCAGACTAATATCTTTAAACAGTTGGTGGGGCGCAAGGAGTCGGAGAAAAGCCTCATGAAAAGAAAGAAAGGACAAGGAAGCCGAGACCAATTCCACACACCACACACACACACAACACACACACACCCAACTGACACAACACAATCACACAGTCACAAACACACACACACACACACACACCATCACACACACACACACACCCAGAGAGAGAGAGAGAGAGATGGGAAAAAAGGGAGAGAGGGAGGAGGAGAGGGGGAGGGACTGCGGAGGAGGAGAAGGGGCGGAGAGGGAGCGAGAGAGACGGGAGAGGCCCACCGGGGAAGTAAAATGAGAGATGGAGGGAGAGAGAAGGGAGGGATGAGACGACAAAGAGGAGAGGGTGTGAGGGCGAGGAGAGAGGGAGAGATGATGGAGAAGAGAGCTTTTTTTTTTTTTTTTGGAATCCGAGAATGAAGAGAGAGAGAGGAGGAGGGAGGGAGGAGGAGAGGTGAGGACAAGGGACAGACAGACAGTCGAATAGAAGGCTGACAGAAGGCAGACAAAAACAGAGAGAGAACAGACGGACAGAGAGAGTGAAGACAGGAGAGTGGAGCAACAGAGAGGAAGAGCTGGAGAGAGACAGGAAAGAGGACAGAGACAGCGACAGACAGACAGATGAAAGATAGACAGAAGAGCGGAGAGAGAGAAGAGATGTAAGAGAGGCAGACAGGAAGAGGAGAGAGTGAGAGAGGACCCAGAGGCGAAGGGGGCGAGACGGGAAGAGAGGTCGAGGATGACCGGAGGAGAAGAGAGTTTCAAAGGCAGGCAGAGAAAACAGCACGACCGTGCTTGGCTCGTAAACCATTCTGCACCAGCGCTTCCCATACACACTTCACATGGACAAAAACCCCTAGTTGTGCATGCCACCCCTCCCCCACCACCCCACCCCCCCCCCCCACCCCAACCCCCTCCTACATAACATCAGCTAAATTTATTGCTTTACTTCTGTTTCTGGATACCGTGCGATATCAGTTTATTTGTTTGTTTATTTATTTACGTATTATCTATTAATTGATTCATTTACTTCTTCATCTATTTATCTGTTTATTTGTTTGTTTATCTATGTGTACGTGTGTGTGTGGTGTGTGTGTGTGTGTGTGTGTGTGCACGCGCGCCTGCCTGCGTGAGTGCGTGCGTGCGTGCGTGCATACGTGTGTGCGTGCGTGCGCGAGAGTGCATGAGTGCATACAAGCGCGCGCGCGCGCACGTGCGTGCGTGCGTAGTACATTTGTGCGTGCGTGCGTGCGTGCGTGCTTGAGTGCTTGCGTGTGTGTGGTGTGTGTGTGTGTGTGTGTGTGTGTGTGTGTGTGTGTGTGTGTGCGTGTGTGTGTGTGTGTGTGTGTGTGTGTGTGTGTGCGCGCGCGCGCGCGCGCGTACACACACAGATTCAATATTTACCAGAATTATTTATTACATCACCTGTTGACACTGTTTCAAAACATAATCGTTATTATAATCGTCTTCAAAATCATGCAAATAATTTCATCGTAACTTTGATTGTTGGTGGTTCAGTTCCACTTCTTGCATCGAGGTTGCCCATTCTTAACGTATTACATCCTCCTTTTTGGGTAGCATGCAAAAACATTCTTCCAAACTGACCAATCCCTCTTCGATTTTCATAAAACCAAACAGAGCACCGTTTTCAGGTACAAAATAGCATGCAAACATGAGTGCTTCTATTAATTCGAACGCCCACGACATTTTCGTAATCAACATTGACAACTGAAACATACCTGGACAATGAACTCCGCGTAAACAACAGCACGTCACCAGAACGTCTTCCACGATGGGATGATTTTCTTGCTGGAGCACTGAATTTCACATCTTGAAAAAAAACACAGCACTAAAAATCGAAGGCGTGTCAACCAAAGTCTCTGACAAACAAGCAATATAACACCTTGAAACAACACAGCACTAAAAATCGAAGGAGTTGTCAACCAAAGTCGCTGACAAACAAGCGATATAACACCTTGACACAGAATCCACGAAAGGAAAGTCATTGACCTTGCTGCACACGTTTCTAACGTTAGAGACGAACGCTACTTCGTCTAGATGGCTGGCCTGTCCTCTAGGCTGCGCCTGGGTCCTACACTGCTAGGGCCGGCTTCTGTTTGACAAGGAGGAAAGGGGACCGACCGGGACCAGGAGCGGTGTACAGTAGCGTTGCCGTGCTCATCGGGAGTCACACCGTGAATCACGTGCGTCCCGTATGCTGTCACTCCCGCTGTCCTGCCTGAGGTGACGAGGGGAATCCCCACCACGCCCTCCGCGTTCTTTCTTCTGCCCCCTGACCTCTGCAGCGCTGGTAGCTGGCTGCTTAGAAGATGTGTCGGATCCAATGGGTTGTCCCTCTGGCACACCAGCGCCAGCGAGTCGTCTGCTGCAGCTGCTGCAGTCTGCCTTTCTAATAACAACAACAGCAGCATCAACAACAACACAGGACCAAGTTTCCCTTTTTTCCGCTTCTCTCACGATCTTTGCCCGTTTGTTTGGTTAAGATATCGGATATTCTGACACCTTTTCCGAAGTCGTAGTCTATAGCTATCTTCTTCTTCAGCTGCTGAAACTTAACTACCCTAGGTTTGGGCTGGCTCTCTCTGCTCTTCGCTATACCCCCTGTGTTATCGAGCTATGTCATTGGA
>JADBJO010002562.1:82500-90000 GCA_016801955.1 Conus betulinus | reverse complement strand
ATTGTTACCAATTGTCCTCTCCACCTGAAAGTCTTAGCAACCTGCTCGAGGAAATAGGAAATAAAGGAATCATCTTTAACTTTGAAAAAGAAACGGTGTGTAAAATAAAACCAACATAAATATGAAGGTGGTCTGCAGTTATTGGAGATGGTTCCGAAATCGTATACGATCGCTACTTTGTCACTGGACCAAGTCAGGCAAGCGTACCATGGAACCCACCTGTGGGATGCGAAGTTCAGTTCTACCCGTGTGTGTGTGTGTGTGTGTGTGTGTGTGTGTGTGTGTGTGTGTGTGTGTGTGTGTGTGTGTGTGTGTGTGTGTGGCGTGTGGGGCGGGGTGGGGTGAGTGGGGAACTATACAGAAAGTATTCAAATCTAAAAGTTAGATAACAACCCCTTTCTCTCTCTCTCTCTCTCTCTCTCTCTCTCTCTCTCTCTCTCTCTCTCTCTCTCTCTCTCTCTCTCTCTCTCTCTCTCTCCACAAGTCCCAAAGCGTCCTGTCTAAGCGGTCTGGTGCATATCGCTAAAGCCATAAATACTTAGCTCCGCTTCATTTCTTATATACAGTGGACAGAAGTAATTGTTCTCGAAAACATAGTCATGAAATTTTCGGTCACATTTTCTAAAGATTTCTCATTAATTTCATATATCAAATTCCCCCGTCCTCTTCATTTCTGGTCCCCTAACCCTTGTGTAAAAGGTTTCCAAAACAATTGCTGGACACAAAGAAACTAAAAAACGCGCTGAGAATGAGCAGCCCTGCATAGCAAACAAACAGACGTCAGCGACAACCATCTCTGACAGGCGAGGTAACTCGTGCGTGCTGACGCATTCCCAGGTACAAAGGACTCCATTATTAGTTCGTTCTGGTCCCCAGAGACCATTCTTACTGTGCACAGCCAGCACTGACAAGACAGGTTCCCTGCTCGTTCCGCTCACAGCACGTGCACCCGCGAGACACATGGCAACAACTGTCGACAGCGAGACGTTCTAGGAAGCTTTGCCCAGATCAGATCATCATATATTCTGCAACTTTGGCATACAACATGCCTGGAAAACGCCCACTAAGGGATCATGCTACCTCTGTTTGAATGCATAGTATTCCTACTGTAGATGGAAAAAGGCAATAAAGAGAGCACTGACCTTCACCATGTCAAACGGATCTTGTAAATCTACTTCTTGGTCCGGAGCTTGGGGCCCAAACTTGCACCCCCCAAATTCAAACGTGTTGCAAGCTCGTCTGTTGACCACGTCCATCTTACTACTCAGTTCCTTCATACGGTTAGGACTGTTTTCCTTTGTCTTAACGTTAGCAAGAGTGAGTGGCACATAACGGCTATGGCAGAGTGAGGTCAACAGAATCAAGTTTCATCCCCAACTGACCTCATAATACGTGTGTAAGCTCATTCTCCTTTCCATTCACGGTGGTCTCCCGTTGCCTCTTTCTTTCTTCGTCAACGTGGAAGTCGGCGCCACGTTTGACGCTGACTCTTCTTCTTCCAGGTTTGGCTCTCTAACATGTGCCAGCATTACCTGCCCCTATCGTCATCGTCTTTGTTATCATCGTGGCTCCCCATAAGGTCGCCGGTGAGTCATCGTCACAGATGACATTCAGGTACTGCTCGCCCTCGTTTTCCTTTTATAGTAAATTTTAATGGAACGATCAAAGCAAACTTATACAGGAAAAAAAAAAAACATATTCCATATTCTCTCTCTCTCTCTCTCTCTCTCTCGCTCTCTCACACACACACACACACACACACACACACACACACGAGCGCGCGCGCGCGCGCGCACGCACGCACGCACGCACACACACACACACACACACCACACACACACAACACACACACACACACACAGAGTCTGTCTGGCCTTTTTGTCTCTTTGGCTTCCTGCGAGTCTGCCTCTCTCTCTCTCTCTCTCTCTGTCTGTCTGTCTGTCTGTCTGTCTGTCTGTCTGTCTGTCTCTCTCTCTCTTCTCTCTCTCTCTCTCTCTCTCTGAGTCTCCACTCCCAGTTCATAAAACTGTACAGAACGCTGCAGAGCATTATATCTTAGATCCCTATGCCAGTTGTTGACACTAAAAGATGTAGCCATCTCTAGATTATCGATCTCACAAACAATCTGGCGGACCAGAAGAGCACTTCAGAAAGCACAGACCTTCACCAAGATCGAACGTGTCCAGGAAATATCATGTTCCCCACAGGGGAAGTAATATCAGGTACAGTTGAAAGAGTAGCTTCCCATGCATTTTCGTGTTCAATCTTCTTCTCGTTTTCACCCGTACATTCACCTGGTAGTACAGTACGTGTGCATCTTAGTAATGAAGATGAGTATGGAAAATATGAAATATGAACATTTGCAGCACCGGAATTTTGTAATATTACATTAAAAAGCATATTGCTTCGAGATGGTTACCAGTCTGTAAATAGCAACTTCAAAGTGGCTATGTTCAGCGGGGGAAAAAAAAAAAGTTGTAATAGTTTTCCTGCTCAGATCCTGGAATTTGCCCCATGGATCACCACAGAATACCATTGCCTTGTTCGTTGGTCACATCCTATCTATGAACCTAGTAGGGCTTAAATTAGTGCGGTGGTGTGTGTGTGTGGTGTGTGTGTGTGTGTGTGTGTGTGTGTGTGTGTGTGCGTGCGTGCGTGCGTGCGTGCGTGCGTGCGTGCGTGCGTGCGTGCGCGCTGCGTGCGTGTGGTTTTGTGTTTTGTTCGTTTTCATCCCATAATCCGGCAGAGAGAGAAACAGACGAACCAACGGACAAGGGTGAAACTGTAACTTTCTGAAAGTAATCAGTCTGCCCCCTCCTCCCTCCTCAACGTCCCCTCTCACTCTCCCTCCCAAGGTAGCCCTTGGCTCCTCATAATGAAACCATCTCTAGGTTACTGACCCTGTAAATAATTATACTAAGAGGAATGAAAACTTTTTTTTTGTGGCATCAGTTATCGGATCAATGGAGCACCTAAACGCGGTGACTCCCCCCCCCCCCCCCCTTTTTTTTTTATTTCCCCTAAGGTCAAATCCGCCTCTTCATTTTTTGGTGCTTCACACTGCCCTCTCCATCTGTCGAAAAAAAAAACCAAACAAAAAGCGGGGGGGGGGGGGGGGGGGGGGGGGGGGGCAATTTCCGCTACTAGCTCCTTTTTTCCCCAACCAGTCTCTTACACACCATGCATAGTCTGTAAATTCTCTTACAAATGGACATATTCTTGTTGATTTTAGTGTTTGGGCGTTAGATACAAAGTGTCTCGGTTTGTTTATGGTCTAATGAGTGGGTGAAAACTGGCACTCTCACACTGATAATGTGCTGCTTATACACAGAGAACAACAGAAATGAAACAAAATACTTCATTATTTTCTCTTCTTTTCAATTCTTTCTAAAGAGAGAGAGAGAGAGAGAGAGAGAGAGAGAGAGAGAGAGAGGAGAGAGAGAGAGAGAGAGAGAGAGAGAGAGAGAAACGGTCAGGCAGATAGACAGACAGACAGACAGGCGGACAGACGGACGGACGACAGACAGACAGAGGCGGCATCGTAGAGATGTATGTAAAATTTGTAACAAATTGGCTCACCAAATGGCTATTTCCCTATAAGGCAGCCTCTTTTTTGTTTCTTTCTCTCTCTCCCCTTTTTTTCGTAGACACTTGCTCACAAGCAGACCTGTGTGTCCTATTTACGGATGGACATTCGTATGCAAAGTTGAAAAAAAAAAATTAAAAGAGAGAGAGAAGGAGAAGGGTTTATGGAAGCTTCAGAAATGCACATCAAACGTGACGAATGAGGAATGTAGTTATGATCATAAGAAAAGAATGTAAGGTTCAACACCCATCGCTGTCACTCCTGGGCTTCTAAACATTCCCGGGAATCATCCTGAGAGGAATGAAGACTGGCTCCAATGTTTTCCAATAACCTGGCTGACCTGACCTCAACATAAACGGCGTTATGGCCTTCTCCTTACGCATTGTCTTCTATAGGACGGTCACAACACGTTGGTCTGTATTAGATTGAACGGGTTGCTGTCCTGTCGAGGGGCTGCATTGCATTGCAATTCCACAGCAAAGTGTGTCCTCTTCCTCAAGTGTGTGTGTGTGTGTGTGTGTGTGTGTGTGTGTGTGTGTGTGTGTGTGTGTGTGTGTGTGTGTGTGTGTGTGTGTGTGTGTGTGTGTGTGCGTGCGTGCGTGCGTGTTGTGTTATTGTGTTAGTGTTTTTTTTTTTTCTTGTTTCGTTTTTTTTCTCCATAGTCCTGCAGTCAGACAAGCAGACACACCAACGGACGAGGGTGAAACCGTAACTTCCTTCTTCCTGTTTGAAAGTAATCAGTCTGCCCCCCTCCCCCACCCTCCCCCTACCCCTTTCCGCCACAGTCCCCGTGTCTCTCCCACGTTAGCCCTTGGCACCTCATAATGAATCTACCTCCAGGCTAGTGAGTGTAAATAATCATTCTAAGAGGAATGGAGACTGGCTTCACTGTTTTCCAGTAACATAGCTAACCTGAACTGAACATAAGTATCCACTGTCGTCTATAGGATGGTCACAACACACTTGTCTGTATAAGATTCAACGGGTTGCTCTCATGTGGAACGACTGCATTGCAGTGCTACAGAGACGTTCATCTTCGTTAAGTGAGTGTGTGTGTGTGTGTGTGTGTGTGTGTGTGTGTGTGTGTGTGTGTGTGTGTGTGTGTTGTGTTGTGTGTGTGTGTGTGTGTGTGTGTGTGTGTGTGTGTGTGTGTGTGTGTGTGCGTGCGTGCGTGCATGCGTGCGTGCGTGCGCGCGTGCATGCGTGCGTACGTGCATGCGTGCATTAACCTATCCTTTTTGGGTTAAAATACGAGTTGTGGTTTTTATGCCATACAGCTTTTGCCTTCTTGATTTGTTTTCAATGCTACGCACGCAGAACTGGGACAACAAATGATAAGAATAGAGCACACTATTAAGCTTCACGTTTAAAGTCCACTCCCCCGTTAAATTGTTCATTTCGACCGCAGATAAACGATTTTTTCACAATGCCAGCTAACGAAACAGCTGGATTGGTTCCAAAGCCATCAACACAACTTGTCGTGTGTGTAATCAAATCGGATTTGAAAATCTTGTGTGCCTCTCCTTTTTTTTCTTTTAACCTGATTTTTTTTTTTCTATTGTTCTTGAGCCCTCAATCCCCTTTTAAGACTAAAGCCAGCCAATCGTGTCGTTGAGAGAGAGAGAGAGAGAGAGAGAGAGAGAGAGAGAGAGAGAGAGAGAGAGAGAGAGAGAGAGAGAGAGAGAGGCCTTTTTATTTAAATAAACGTGGGACTCATTACATTCTAACAGTCTTGGGAGGCTTGATTGAATATCGCTGCCGTTTTGCGGTAATTCGATTGCTTTGTGAAGACCAGCGAGGCCTATAGATCATGGGCTAGAAATGACCCTTTTAATTGCAAGGAAAACGGTGGCGATCGTGAGAAAGGAATTGTGGTGGGGGTGGGGGGGGGGGGGGGGGGGGGGGGGGGGGGGGGGGGGGGAGGTGTGTGGGAGGACGGGGGCAGGCAGTAAAGAGAGAGGAGCGGGACAGTCTGCTGCGGTAATCTTAGGAACTAATGAAGAAGTTATTTTCTTCTATGATTAATCCCATGACTTCTGTTTGATTGTTTTTTTTTTTCTTTACTCTTGTGCAATAGCAGGAATCTGTAATTCCTGTATGTCCTGTATGTTGATTTGTCCACGATTGTGTGTGTGTGAGTGTGTGTGTGTGTGTGTGTGTGTGTGTGTGTGTGTTTTGTGTGTGTGTGTGTGTGTGTGTGTGTGTGTGTGTGTGTGTGTGTGTGTGTGTGGTGTGTGTGTGTGTGTGTGTGTGTGTGTGTGTGTGTGTGTGTGTGTGTGTGTGTGTGTGTGTGTTGTGTTGTGTGTGTGTGTGTGTGTGTGTGTGTGTGTGTGTGTGTGTGTGTGTGTGTGTGTGTGTGTGTGTGTTGTGAGAGAGTGAGAGTGTGTGTATATGTGTGTGTGTGTGTGTGTGTACTTAGAGAGAGAGAGAGAGAAGAGAGAGAGAGAGAGAGAGAGAGAGAGAGAGAGAGAGAGAGAGAGAGAGAGAGCGTAGATGAGAGGATCGAGTCGTGACAATCGTAATTTCACATGATACTTTGAATAAAGTGTAAATCTCTTTTTTCTTCTAGTAAGATCCGTACCGGGTAAGAATATGTCTGTGACACGATTACGCGAAGTTTCTGCATTTTTGAGTACTTGCGGCAGTGAACAAGTACTCGGCTATCTCACAAATATGAAAGGGATCATCCACGTATGATTTCTCAGAGAAACAAAATAAAAAACACCATACTCGCTCACTCACTGATAGATTCTCACACACACACACACACACACACACACACACACACACACACACACTATATATATATATATATATATATATATATATATATATATACAATATATAAAACAAGTATATATATCATATAATGATTTGGCAAAGATATTGAAAGGGAAAAAAAAAAAATTGAAGATGAAACAAATGCAAAATGTATATCATATAGCTGCATGAAGAAACTAATCGCATTCCCTCCCGAAAACAGATCTATAATATGTAGACACACCCACAGTGTATGCGCAACCCCTTTCACTATCTGCAAAGCGCAATCCCTCAAACACACATTCTCTCGCTCTCCAAAAGCATCTCCCTCGTAATAGATTAAACACAAATACGACCCCTCTCCCATAATCTCTTCCGACTCTCTCTCAAATCTCTCTCTCCTCTCTCTCTCTCTCTCTCTCTCTCTCTCTCTCTCTCTCTCTCTCTCTCCTCTCTCTCTCTCTCTCTCTCTCTCTCCCCGATTACAGATTTCTAACAATGACAGCTGATGGGCAGAAGAACTCACACACCCTGATGTGATCTTCAATGACAAAGGCCCATAACAATGTAAATAATCATGAGAAGAAGAAGAAGAAGAAGAAGAAGAAGAAGAAGAAGAACAAGAACAAGAACAAGAAGAAGAAGAACAAGAACAAGTACAGAGAAGAACAAGAACAAGAAAAAACAAGAAGATGATGACGATGAAGAAGAAGAAGAAAAAGGAGGAGGAGGAGGAGGAGAGGAGGAGGAGGAGGAGGAGGTAGAAAAAGAAGAACAAGAAGAAGAACAACAACAAGAACAAAAAAAACAAGAAGATGATGACGATGAAGAAGTAGAGGAAGGAGGGGGGCATTCAAAAGAGCACAGACTTCATCCAAACCCGAACGGATCCTGGACCCGTCCTTTGATCCACATCCGGAAGATAGGTACACACCGAAATTCAGTGGTTTCGTCTTTGGTCTGTGTTCTGTCCTTCCTTCCACCAAGTTTTGTGACAGTCGATTTGGTAATGTTTCAGATGGTTTTACTGACACCCCAGATGTATAATGTGGGCGAAAACATAACATTGGCAGTGGAAATTATTGCAACGACGCACATTTCTCTGTCCACTGATCCATCAATACCTCTCTCTTCTTTGAGTTTCATCACACAAT